>CALNHX010001628.1:0-214271 GCA_940337035.1 Agriotes lineatus | reverse complement strand
AATAGTTTTAATTACGAGTATGTAACAGTTTTCAAAAGGTGTATTTTATAATAAAAAGAGGCTATGCAAAAGCTGAAACAAATATTTTGGCATCTTCAGATTTCTCAAGTGAGTCAAAATTTTGGAAAAAAGTTATTTTTGTCAACGCATATTTTGTATTTGGGTTTCTCTATTTTCTAAATAAGGCTGATGTCATAGCTAACAAAAGGTGCCTTTTGTATTTATTTAACACTATGTAAAAGCTGGAGGTGGTATTGTGTCATCTTCAGGTTCCTCGAGAGGCTCAAGTGTGCGTTCAAAAGCTAATTTTTACCAAATATCATGTTTGGCACTATTTGCTTTAATTATTTTTTTAGGTTCACGTTCTGTAAATCATGCATTACGGTACACTTTTTCTTTACTGGACGATTTTGAAAAACATTTCTTTGCAGGCTTATTTTGAAAAATTTACATTTTGATTGGTTTGCAATATTTGTTGACTGTAGTTACTAAGGAAATCAATTACAAATATTTTCAGTAATAATAGGACGAGAGGTCAAAATATTGCCGACAATAATTTTTGCAATTCAGATACGAGTTTCTGCGGCGACGAAAATAACGACGAGTGCTTGCACGAGTAGTTATTTTCTAAAGAAACAGAAACGAGACAATCTGAAGAGCAAACATTGTCTGCAATATTTCGACCTAGAGTCCTATTCGTCTTGACAATTTAACTTTTCATTAAAAAATAGTTACAGAAAAAATTGTCGCTGAAATAAAGCTCCTCGAAATATTGTCACTACAATAATTGTTACAGAAAAAATTGTCGCTGAAATAAAGCTCCTTGAATTATTGTCGCTGAAATAAAGCTCCTCGAATTATTGTCACTAAAATAATTGTTCGATTGGTAGAGTATTTTTAGATTGAAGAATGCCATTGGTTGACAATGACACTAGTTAAATTGTCGAAGGTATAGTGCTTGTTTGTTATTGTAATGTTCCAATATTTAGGTAAAATTAAGAAGAAATTCGAATGCCTAAAATATGTACGTAACTCATCCGGAAACACCCTTTTATAGGACTTGTAGGCTTTTAGTCCTCGCCTTCTTTCCTGACTAAAACTAAACTTAAAAGTAATAAATTAAAATAATCTGATTTTTATCAAGCGAGGGAATGTACTTTTAGATTTTATGCGGGCTTAGGAAGGCTAAAGAAGGTTAAACGTATGCGGGCTCTTGTAAAAATGTCAAAGTAGAGTAGCGTACAATGATTATTTAATGAAAATTGAAAATTCCATTAATACTCATTACAAGAATTTTTGGTCCTTTATTAGGTCTAAGAAGTGTATTTAATTGCAAGATAATTAAAAACAACTAAGTTAAATGTTCAAATTGTGCACCGCTGTCTGCCTGGCAGTAGCCAAGACAACCGACATGTTTTATTGATTGCTGTCATTGATAAAAACGTAAAATCATATTTGTACTGTTTGAGGCTTTCGCGGTTACTCGAATTATTCTCCTTAGCATAGAATTTCGGCTTAGACCGCGTAGTATTTGCATATGAACACCCAGCATTTTCTGGCTTAATGTGCCTTGCACCTTGTGAAGTCGAGCAAAAACCCGCGCGATGGCCATGTTCTTTGGTGGCTCGTGTTGTTTGAGTATCTTGAATATGGATTCACAAACAGCAAAACGGCCAAATCTGCCTAGGTATCCTCGTTCTCAAGATACTCAAACAACACGAGCCACCAAAGAGCATGGCCATCGCGCGGGTTTTTGCTCGACTTTATAAGGTGCAAGGCACATTAAGCCAGAAAATGCTGGGTGTTCATATACAAATACTACGCGGTCTAAGCCGAAATTCTATGCTAAGGAGTAAAATCATATTTCCTAAAATTAAATTTATTATTTTTCAATTTCAAAATTGTTTTTCTTAATTTTTGGTCATGTGATCTATCAGCAAAAATCAGCTTAGCATAAGTAAAAAATGTGTTTTTTCAGATTCCGTAATAAAAAAGGAGGTTGCTATTTAAAAAAAACATTGATCACGTCATACCTCCTACGCGGATCACCCTGTATGTATAGATTTTATTTGAAAAAATGCTCAAATAAAAATAAAAATTACTACTTGAATTTTAACCGAATGAATCCACTGTATAATACATTACAAGAAACCTTTGTAAATAAATTAACAATAATTAATTTGAAATTTGAAGTGTGTGACAGAGTTTGCAAATAGCACCAATGCGATAAATTAAAAATTACTTAGTGAGAAGTAGCTGTAGTGCCAGCTTACCTCCGATTTGACGATGCGGATGTCATGTCAATTTCCTTCTGATGTCAACTATCTGCGATGTATAATTTAATAGAAGACATACATTTTTAAAGCTATGTTTTATTATTTCTGAAGTCACATAAAAAAGGTAATGTGTAGATTAGAGCCCTTTATAATACAAGCAAACGCATGTCGCACAAGTTGCATAAAACCTTGCATCACAGTACTTTCGCGTTTACATGTTGATGGCCATGATGCAACTAAAACATAACCCTACAATGCAGCGCTACCGTTCGTAAAATTACCGAATACCCACAACAGATGCCGAAAATAGCCGATTTTACCCGCAAGTGCAAAACAGCAGAAAGCCCAAGAATTCAAATAATTTTATTTTTAATGTTTATTATTTTAATACTCCATAAAAATCAAATTTTAATTATTTTTCTGTCTATTTATTGAAAATACAACATAAATCCTTTGAAGTAAAACAAATCTGGTGTGATATACGCACACAACTTCCTTTTACAGTGATCTTATAATTAGCCAAAAATTAGATTTTTAATTGTTAAGCATTTTTCAAAATTTTTCATAATTAATTACAAATTCTACAATAACCGTACAAAATAATACAAATTTTAGAGGTATTCAACTGGAAAATCACCTATCTCACATCAGTACACATTATAAAAGTAATAAAAATATAAAATGTACATTTTACAATTAAATGGGGTAGAAAGCTATTGATATTTATCTAATATTGTTTTTTACGTTTGAAATTTTGAAGAAATAAAGCAAAGGGTAGCTTCAGCTTCATAATACCCGAAATTACCCGTAATATTCAATACCCGCGTAACTACCCGCAAATGTCTGAAATACCCGCATTTCGGGTAATTACCCGCAGATTGGCAGCACTGCTACAATGTGGGGTCTAAGAAATCTCGGCGCCGCTATCTCGGCTCCGCCATCTCGGCGCGGGGTCAGCTCGGCGCCAGGACAATTCGGCGCGGAGCCATCTCGGCGTCAGCCAACTCGGCCCAAGGCCATCTCGGTGCCGAATTCAAATTCGCAAACTACAGTGTGCACTACGTAAGAAAATTATTATAAACAAATAATCAATAAAGTGATCGCCAAGAAGCTGGCATCAAATAAAAAAAAATATTTAGAATTTCTTGGAAATTCAAACACTGACGATCAGAGGTGGTTGCAAAGTAATTACAAATGGGCCAAAACAGAAGTTGTCACGTGACTTCCGTTATCAGTAAAATTTTACATTTTTTAAAAATAATTACGAAACATGCATTTACTAGTCAAGATAGAGACACATTTTACGAAAAAAAGTTTTCTCGCCTTGAGATTGTTCAGTCAGCTAAAACTAACACACAATAAAAAATCTCATTAAAATCTTGCTTAATTTCAGAAAAATAGCACTTTTTGGATTTACACAATTTCGAAAAACGCAGTTTTCTAACTAAGTAAAGTGCCTTTTTTGTGACAAATATTTCTTTAATGTTTATTCTCCAAATCAACGAATTTTAGTTTTAACAAAGTTTTTTTATTATGAAATAAAAAACTTTGTTAAAAATATTTGTTTTTCCATAGCAGTCTTTGTTAAAGTAAAATTCTTTGATATGGGACCTAAACATAAAAGAAAATGTGAGAGGTCAAAGTTGGCTGAGGATTTTGAAATTTGCTACAGGAGCCTAGATGTTGATTCTAAACAACTTTTCGTAATATCTTTTTGTCGTATTTGCTACATAAAAGGCACGCTACTCTACAGCAAAGTAAGTTTTTTGAAAAACTTCAAGACATACTTGATTTTTCAAAACTGAAATGCTGTTAGAAATTCGCCTTTAACCAAGCAGGGCTGAACCCCCAAAAAATGAAAATTTAAATCGAGAATTGTTTACCTTTTACAAAAGTCGTTTCACCTATCCGGGCGTATACTGTATACAGGGTGTCCGGAAAATACGTCTATAACGAGAAACTACAAGTTCCTTGGCCCCAAATATGATGATTTAACTAAACTTATCTATATACACAGTTGCTTAGTTTAGCCGCTAGATGTCTTCAAAAATTATTAGCTTTTTTAAATTGTTTCAAGTAAGTAGAAAAATCTTTGATAGATTTTATTCATTTTTTGGACATGCGTTTGTACCAGTAAACTACAGATTTTTGTGGCATAAACCTTAATTTCGAAAATTACAGGGTGTTTAAAAACGTTATCATAACAAATTATCCATCTATATTTTTTAACCCCCTGTATAATCACTACCAATGTTTTTTTGTGCGAAGCTACTTTAATTTAGAAGCTATTTCTTCACTTACAAAATTTTAGTTGGGTAAACGGTTTAGCCACAACAAAATATTTTCTGAATTTCTACAAGCCTGAATCACTAATTATTGTAACAACACCAGGCTTGTAGGGATTTAGAAAATATTTTTTTGTGGCTAAACCGTTGACCCAACTAAAATATTGTAATAGAGGAAATCGATTTTAAGTGAAAAGGTCTATTTAGAAAAAAAAACTTGTAGTGATTATACAACAAAAAGTTAATCATTTTTACAGCCCTCTAGCGGCTAAACTAAGCAACTTCGTATATAGGTCAGTTGAGGTAAAATATCATATTTTGGGCAAAGGAACTTGTGGTCTTCCGTTGTACACGTATTTTCCGGACACCCTGTGTACAGGGTGGTTTTTTAATTGATTCTTTCCATTTACCAGGAAATAAAGATAAAAAATATTTTTTTTTTTATTTACAACTTTTCCGAAATATCAGAGCTAACGGAGGTACAGGGTGTTAAAGTTTCAAATTAAAATCTAAACTTTGGCGGAAAGGCGCTGGACAATTTTATTTTTGTTTATCTCTGTTGTCAAGCAATGACCTGTCAACTAGTTTTCCATTGTAATTTTCTTAATGTTATTGCTACAATCATGGCTCATGTTTATGAAAATAATGAATGAGCGATTATGCTTATTATTTACTGGGAGTGTCGTCAAAATGCCGCTGCAGCATCGCTCTTATACGCGGAACATGTGTGTAGAAGCGAATGCTGTTAATTTTGAACATATTTAAGTTAGATTAAGTTTAGTTTAATTTTCATTAAGTAATATTAGTTCTTAATTTGAAACTTTAACACCTCCGTTAGTTTTGATATTTCGCAAAAGTGGTAAATGAAAAAAAAGCTTACTTTTTTAGCTTTATATCCTGGTGAAATGAAAGAATCAACTTAAAAATCACCCTGTATACGTATACAGTGTGTCCCCGGATAGGTGAAATGACTCTGGTAAAAGGTAAAAAATTCTCGATTTAAATTTTTTGGGGTTCAGCCCTGCTTGGTTAGAGGCGAATTTCTAACAGCATTTCAGTTTTGCAAAATCAAGTATGCCTTGGAAGTTTCTCAAAAAACCTATTTTACTGTAGAGTAGCGTGCCTTTTATGTAGCAAGTACCACAAAAAGTTATTAAGAAAAGTTGTTTAGAATCAGCATCTATGCTCCTATACCAAATTTCAAAATCCTCGGCTAACTTTGATCTCTCACATTTTCTTTTATGCGTAGATCCCATATCAAGAAATTGTACTTTTAACAAAAACTGCTATTAAAAAACAAATATTTTTAACAAAGTTTTTTCTTTCATAATAACGAAACTTTGTTAAAAATAAAATTCTTTGATTTGGTAAATAAACATTAAAGAAATATTTGTCACATAAAAGGCACTTTACTTTGTTAGAAAATGGAGTTTTTCGAAATTATATGTTAATTTTAGCTGACTGAACAATCTCAAGGACAGAAAACTTTTTTTCGTAAAATGTGTCCCTATCTTGACTAGTAAATGCATGTTTCGTAATTATTTTAAAAAAATGTAAAATTTTACTGATAACGGAAGTCACGTGACAACTTTTGTTTGGCCCATTTGTAATCACTTTGCCACCACCTCTAGTCGTCAGTGTAAGATTTTCCAAGAAATTTGTTTATAATAATTTTCTTACGTAGTGCACACTGCAGTTTGCGAATTTGAATTCGGTGCAGACGATGAAGTGGCGGCGCCGAGACGGCGGCGCCGAGATGTCCGGCTTCGCTACAATGTCAAACAGTTCACTAGTTGTGGGTTATATTATCTATGCTCGCTGTTCTAGCTTCTAACCTTGTGTTTGAGTTGCCAATTGTGTTCGTTTTCCTGTGTCTTTTTGCCTTTTATGCTTTGCCTCTCATATTCTTTATTGAAAAATCAGTCTATTTCAAGACTAAGGAATACTTTTTTTGGATATAAGGTAAGCCTAAAACATTGATTCATTTTTGAATGTACTATTTACGGTCTTTTCTGTTTTTCATATTTCAAAATCTTCGAGCATAATCGAATGTTCAGCCTCGAATTAGTACTATTAAACGTATAGACATTAACGGATTTTCATTTTCTGAAAAGTAACTAATTTTTTTAATTTTCCGCTTTTGTGACGTGATTCAATATGGCTGACAAGCATGCTCGTATTATAGAGGTGCTTTAGTGTAGACTAATGTACTATATTTATACGAGCAAGATTGTCCGCCATTTTGAGTTAAGTACCGAAAGTGACGGCAAATTAAAATTCTAGTTACTTTCCAATTAGCATCCGGTAAATCGAAAAAACAACTATCATGTCATTTAATTTTATCCGTCTTAAAAAATAATGGTTTTTAAACAATTAAAAAGAAAGCAGAAAAAATCGGAACGAAATAGTATTTTATTTGTTCTCACTTGTAAACATCAATTTATCAAGTCACTGTATTAATCAAGAAACTTTATTTTAACAAGTTACTAACTTGTAAAATATTTACAAGTTAACTGTTAGTTTTACAAGCGTGTTCATAGATAAATGATAGCGTGCAAAGCCAGAGTTGTCTTCCTTAGTATGTGTCATATTGATGAATTTAGTTGCTTGTCAGTTTGACATTTTGAATAAATGGTAAATTTCTAGTTATTTACAAGTGAGGAACAAATAAAATATTCAAGGGTAATACCACAAGCAGGGGATATATTTTTGACAAATATTTTGTCGTTTCCATGTAAATTATTGCGTTTAAATTTCACGATACAAAATCACATCAAAAATGTCACGAGCCGAAGGCGAGTGACATTTAAATGTGATTTTATTGAGTGAAATTTGCAATAATTTCTATGGAAATGGCAAAATATTTAAAAAATATATATCCACTTCGAGTGGTATTTGGGACGACTATTTAACAATATTAATACATAACGATTAACTTTATTGAAAAATTATCCAACAATTAGGTAATATAATTATTCATTCTCAATTAAATTCAGCGGAATACTTCCAAAACACAGCATTTTAAAATTTTTAAAACAAGCCACACAGTCTATTGGGGTTTAGTGTTACGTAACCTAGCGATATCACTAAGGACAGAACATCGTTGCTAAGCGATACTTCGCAACAAGGCTATTTATTTTTTGAGTACGTACATTGTTTTGTGAATATTTTGCATGGTGCCCAATATTCAGTGATATACTGCTGTTATTGGTTGAAAAAAGCAAATGTCTGCAATGTGATTGGATTATATGTTATAGTGTTGAATAGTCAACAATACACGCAAGGCTTTACACTCTATGATTTATCTATGAGCACGCTTGTAAAACTGACAGTTAATTTGTAAAGATTTTACAAGTTAGTAACTTGTTAAAATAAACTTTCTTAATTAATACAGTGACTTGATAAATTGATGTTTACAAATGAGGAACAAATAAACACTGTTAACTAACATGCAGGTAGTTCAAACTAGAAGTCTTCAATAGTACCTTAGTTCAAACAACAGTGACGAGTGACAGAACTCAACAGAACTGACAGATACAGTTCACAGTACAGAACAATACCTACACACTGTATATAGATTTCAATAACCACACTTGGATGAAGACTGTAATTATAATTAGCATCGTAATGGAATGCACCAAGATTTAAATCAGCGTGCAGTGTTCGTCTGGATCGACCATTGAGTACTCGAACGGTTTCCAGTCTTGCTTGGTTGAACGGCAGAACGCACGGTTACCGCTCAGCACAGCCAACGGCTTGGCGCTAAAGTCCCTGTGACACAAAATCTAGTGGGATAAGCTTGCCTGGTTCATAAAGCACTTTAGTTTACACTTAGCCTTTGAAGCATTTACTACAAATTAAAGTATTTACTAAGCATGTGAGATGCTTAGCAGTATTTAGTTCAGTGTTATTGAAGTTGCTGTTCTCTGATTAAAATAAGCGGTTCTACTGCAATAAATTGGCTGCTTTTAAGGAAGCACTTGCTTAAAAAGTTTATAACCAGAGGACGCATAGCGGCTATGTATACCGCAAATTATTCGGGTAGGTATTCCTCATAAATCTGAGGTTCTTTAAGAAAACTCAAATAAAACGAATTATTTTGATTGTAAATTGCTTGTTTAGGTTAAATGGGGAAAAAAGAAAAGAGAAAATACTTCAAAGCAAGTATGTTTTTCCGTAGTATTAACATCTACTAAAGGGTGTCCATTTCTAGAACTGTTTGGACTTGGCTGAAGGTATGTCATGCCATTTTTAAATTATATATTAAGAAAAGACATACGGTTTGATTAATGAACACCGGTCACTTTTTATGCATACCGCCCAGTGTCTAGGATAATAGTTAAGTATGGTATAGTATTCCAACCAAAAATTGGGAAGCTATTTAAAATCCAGTACACCATGAAAAGTGTAAGTCATGTCTAAGTTGATTTCATACAATCAGTAAATAATATTCTAATGTCAATCAGCTTTCAAGTAATGACAGTTCATCTGCAAACTGTACATGTAACTGTTTTGTTAACACTTTAATCGCCACGTGAAGCTAACGTGCATCTCTATCTTTTTATTTACAGCGCCGTGTGATGCTAACATGCATCTCACGTTGAAAAGTTTTCGTGGCCGTGTGATTCACGGTAGCTTCTCATTGTGCGTAACTTTACATGCTTTGCCTAATGCACGTGGCCTCCTATACCCAACAACACATTTACCCCTTGGATAGCCTATTTGGCTGCGTATTTATAGGCGTTTCAATATTAGATATGTTTTATTGTTTCTTCTACGTAGTGGCCCTTGAGACCCATTTTTGAATTTGTATTGCGGCGATTAACGTGTTTTAAGGCATTGTAACATTGTGCATGATTTAAGTAGGTACTAGTTGAGTTTTTAAAACCGTATAGTGGCATAGAAAATTTTAAAAAACTTATATATCTTCCAAACTTCCCAATGCATCTGTCAAATTTGAAGGTTATTATCGAAATGTGACTGAATGACAATCAAACTGTAATTTTATGAATTAAATTACGAAGTGACTTACTGTTTTCAATGCTGGGCTGATTTTAAATAGCTTTCCAATTTCTGGTTGGAATACTATACAAGTGAATAAAGAAAAATTTTATCCATAACGGGAAACATTTAGCTCACGAAGCAAAGCCGAGGGAGATAATTTCTCTGAATGGATAATCTCTTTATTCACGTGTAGCATATAAATATTGTTTCCCGCTGCTGATCATGTAAGTCAGTGATACAGCCTTAGTAACAAAACGTGTAAGTCGGTGATTATATTTGTTTGCTGCTTTTTCTTGACAACGGAACTTAATACTTTTATTAAGTTCCTAGGATAATAAAATTAGCAAAGCAAGATGCAGATTGAGACGTTTTGTTTATAAATCGCAAGTGTTGATGTGACATGTGACACTCATAGGTAACACGACTCACGAAAATTAATCCTGGTGACAGGTGACAAACCAAACGATTTTTTCAAAAATCTAGGAAAATTTCGATAAGCAGCGGGAAAAATATAATAACTCGGAATGTAACGCCTATTAACATTTTCGGCAGGCAACAAGCCTCGACTTCGTCTTGGCTTGTACTTGCCTACCTCAAATGTTAATAGGTCCTTACATTCATTGTGGCTTAAATAGCTATTAGCTTACACTAGCGCCTATTATCATACATTATACAGTAGAACTCCAATTATCCGAACTCCGACTAACCGAATCGCCGATTATCCGAATCGCTTTTAGAATTTCAGAAGAAAATTAAGACGGAGCGACCTTCCCTCCGCGAAGTCAGTGTAGGCACAACGGCAAGTTAAGACAAGTTCCGGCGCATTGCAGTCACGGCGCACCTGTCATTGTTTGTTTTGATTAGCCAGTGTGCTATTGACCTTGCTCGAGGACGCTACTCTTTCGCTACGGCTTATGTAACTTTTGTTTGTGCGTGTACAATACTGTATTGTTTTTATATCATGGCTTCGAAAAGAAAACGTGTTGTGCTATCGTTAGCGGACAAACTGAAAATTATAGAGCAACTCGATAAAGGTGTAACGGGTAAGAAGTTGTCTGAGATTTATGGTGTTGGACAAGCAACAATTTCTGACATTAAAAACAGTAAGTCAACACTTTTAAACTTTGTTTCGGTGCTTGAAAATGAAGATGGAAGTTCCTCCAGGAAAACAATGAAGACAGCAACCAACAAAAATTTGGAAGATGCCGTGTTTAAATGGTTTTTGCAGCAACGTTCTATGGGAAATCCGATTTCAGGTCCAATCCTTTGTGAAAAAGCCAAAATCTTAGCAGAAAAGCTTGGTTATTCATCTTTTAAGGCTAGTAACGGCTGGCTAAGGAATTTTAAATTCAGGCATGGTGTACGCGAGTTAGATTTGGCTGGTGAGAAGCTTTCAGCAGACTCTGCAGCTGCTGAAAATTTTATTGAAAAATTTAAAACTGCATCAGAATCCTATGATCCGGAGTTTGTTTATAATGCCGATGAAACTGGCCTTGTTTGGAAAGCATTACCAAAAACCACTTTGGCTTCTAAAAGGGAATCTAGTGCCCCTGGACATAAGGTCAGTAAAGAACGTGTTACAGTGCTTAACTGTGCCAACTCCACTGGAAATCATAAACTGCCACTTCTTTTGATAGGAAAATCAAGAAATCCAAGAGCATTTAAAAA
Organism: Agriotes lineatus; assembly: GCA_940337035.1. Lineage (NCBI taxonomy): Eukaryota > Metazoa > Arthropoda > Insecta > Coleoptera > Elateridae > Agriotes > Agriotes lineatus. The sequence goes on along the minus strand of CALNHX010001628.1, from coordinate 203,038 downwards.
CGTAAAAAAACTTCCACTCTTCTACAAAAGTCAACCCAAGGCCTGGATGACTGCAGCTTTGTTTACCGAATGGTATGATGAAGTGTTTATTCCTGAAGTGAAAAAGCACCAAAAATCGGTGGGAAAAGAAGACAGTAAGGTGCTTTTAATTGTTGATAACGCACCCACTCATCCTACAGCAGAACTGTTGGAAAGAGAGAATGGGCAGTTTAAAACGACGTTTTTGCCTCCCAATGTTACAAGTTTGCTGCAACCCATGGACCAGTCTGTTATTGAAACAATGAAGCGCCATTACAGAAGGCAACTGCTGAGAAAACTGCTGATCGAAGGTGCTGAAGATGAAGAATTGGTTTTGGCAAATCATAGCAAAATAAATTTAAAGGACTGCTGTTACATGGTAGCGGAAGCTTGGAGTTTGGTTACGGCAGTGACGCTAAGACGTGCGTGGAATAAACTGAAAGGCCTACCGTCTGAGAAGAACAAAAAAAAAGAATCTGAAGAAAATGAGAAACAAGAATATGGAGAGGATGATGATGATGAAGATGCGTTGTCACTAGAGGAAATAAGAAAAATGATTGTAAAAATTCCTGGTTGTACAGAAGTAAGTGCTGAAGATGTAGGAGAGTGGATGGCTTGTGACACGTCTGACCCTGGTTTTCAAATTCTCAATGACGATGAAATTGTTGTAAGTGTGAGAGAAGATGTTGAAGTGGAAGTGGAAGAAGAACTTTCTGCTGATGTTGAAGTAGACGCTGGACCATCAGCTAGTGAAGCATTTGCCGGCCTCGAGACTGCTTTGAAGTGGATGGAGCGTCAGCCCGAGTGTGACCACTTGCAACTGCTCACCGTCAAGCGAATGCGTGACCTGGCTGCCCGAAAACGGTTGAAGACCGCAAAACAGCTTACATTAACGGAGATGTTTAAAAAACAATGATTTTTATTTCTAAACTTGTACATAAGTACATTTTATTTATATTTAAAACATGTGAAAATTTCATGTTTCTTTCATTTAATTCAATAAAAAAATAGTGCAATATCAAAACGTAGCTTTTATTCTCTCCAGTGGCAATTTTTAAAAAAAAATCCGATTATCCGAATATTTCATTATCCGAATGGGCCCCGGTCCCCATTAATTCGGATAATTGGAGTTCTACTGTATAACTGTTTTCAGTGACTAAATATCTATTTAAGTAACAAGGAATGTAAGGCCCTATTAACATTTGAGGTAGGCAAGTACAATTTTTATTAGACGCCATAAAATAGTAATATTAATTATTTATTCCAGAAATCACAGAATATTTATTATAATGTGGCCCGAATGCTATTGAAAATGACTTTAATGGCTTTAACCACAAACTGAAAGAGGTCGACCTCTTTGTAGGGTAGTATTGCATTTTTAATATTATATATTTTATTAAAATATTGTAATATCCTGTAAGAACATTCAATTTAGTTAATTTTAAAATACGGCAACAAATTAAGAAAATCTTACCCCAACGAAAACTGCCATTAGTATAACAGAAATTGAATTTTTAATAAGATGAAGAGCAGGAAAGTTTAGTAACTTTCTTTTTATCATAGGTATTGGCAACCAATATTTTAACATTAATGACAAATTTATCAAAGGCGTAGAACCAACACCAAAATGGTTGTAAAATGTGCTTGAAATTGCACTAATACTGATTTGGAAGAAATTAATTTATTAAATTTGCGACTTGCTAATCTTTTGGAAACAGAGTTTTGCTAAAAATGTATCTAAATACTCTTTCTAGTAATGCCCACATAATTTTGTCTAGATTTCTAGTTTAACCTTAAAGGATAATCGCTCAAAAGTTTGGATTTTCGACGTTTTCTTTTCGATATCAAGATTTGTATAATAACAGTATTTACTACAAGGAATATATTGGAGGAAGAATATCATTTGTTATATTATTTTATTTAATTAATTATTGGAACAAAAGAGTGTTTTACTTTTAAGATTTGAATTAATTGATACGCATTTTACTTTCATACAGTTCGCGAATGTACTGTCATCTTAGTCTAACCTACACATTTTTACTACTAGACACCAGATTTTCGAAAAATGGCAACGTATAGATTTCTGCAATTTGGCTAAAATACACGTTGCCGTTCCTTCTCGTGCCATTCCTCTCCAAATAGGTCTAGTCTATACAAGTCTATTACTTTGAGTTAGTTAATGTTACACCTCAACGTTTTAAAAATGATAATGATGATAAAAGAAACCTTGGAAGACTTAATTTGTTCATCAAATACGCTTTTGACAATTTAAAATCGTGTACTATTTACAGTGCCATTTTATAGATGATTACATTTTAAAAATCTGTAAAGAACTTTATTCAGAAGTTTCCTAGGAAGTGGACATTGTCACACTAAACAATTTTAACAATCAAAGGAAACTAGGATAAAAATATCTTAACGTTTCTAATAATCCTGAAACAATAAATGCAAACATTTGGTAATGCAAATTACATTAATTTTCAAATTTAAAAAACCGTTGGTGACGTTTGAACTTCAGCACATGATAATGCAATTTAAACGCAGCCTGTCTGTTGCACTCGGCCACTCAGAACCGCTTCGTATTTGTCCTCGCGGCTGGATTATAAGAGTACGTTTCTTGTTGCTCACTTCCGTCTTTTTTACAACACTTGCCCTGTATTTGTTTGGCCACATTTTCGTCAAATGTAAAGCCTGAGCTATATGCAAATTATTACTGTTATCTATTTTGCAAATGTATTTGGTGCGTTAATTATTAGAAACAGAAACATTGTATTGATTAAAGTTATTTATATTATTCTATCTTGAAGTATTAAATAATTTTAGAAATGTTTAATGCATAAATAAATAAACCTAACACAAGATTTCTTAAATATTTTTTCCCGCTGCTGATCATGTAAGTCAGCGATACAGCCTTAGTAACAAAACGTGTAAGTCGGTGATTATATTTGATTGCTGCTTTTTCTTGACAACGGAACTTAATGTTATTATTAAGTTCCTAGGATAATAAAATTAGCAAAGCAAGATGCGGATTTAAACGTTTTGTTTATAAATTGCAAGCGTTTATGTGACATGTGACACTCACAGGTAACACGACTCGCGAAAACTAATCCTGATGACAGGTGACAAACCAAACGATTTTATCAAAAATCTAGGAAAGTTTCGATAAGCAGCGGGAAAAATATAATAAGATAACTCGGAATGTATCGCCTATTAACATTTTCGGCAGACAACAAGCCGCGACTTCGTCTTGGCTTGTACTTGTACTACCTCAAATGTTAATAGGTCCTTACATTCCTTGTTACTTAAATAGCTATAATTATTCAACTTTTTTGTTATCTACATTGTTATTGCCACACCGTTCATTTTGTAATTTTTCTGGTATTTCCATATGAGCTCCCCACAAAATAAGCGAACCATCTCCGGATTTTTCCGCTGCTTGTTTCAATAGTTGTATAGAAGGAGTTTTCAAATCGTAGGCCCAGCCAATCTTTGCAAACATGTCTATCCAGAAACTCCCTAAGTCTGTCTCGGGGCCTGTTAATCTGCCGAATTTGTAAGCCCAAGGGAACGCATGGTGGAAGTTGTGCCAAGCCTCTCCTACAGTAAACAATGAAGAAAGATGGCTATCTGTTGAACTGATGTATCTATAACGTAAAAGTATTATAAAATGTCAATCAACATATAAATTAAGTACTTCATTGATTTATTGGAATAACAAACATTGTTTAACGTACTTATTAAAAGGTTTTACTCCCCACATGTGAGACACACTATTTATCGTCCAGATAAGGTTGACTGATATAACGTAGCGACCTATGCAAGTTATGAATGACCAATACCAGTCTCGGCCCCATAGTAGCGGAGGTATAGACGTAGGAATAATTATTCCCATTGCTATTATAAGTGGTGCGTGATATCTGAATACAAAACAAACGGCATTATAGTCTAACCACACAATCATATCCTATAGGAAAGCTGTACAAGTTTTAGAAACGGTTATTAGTAACAGTTTAAACTATAGGTTTATATTGTACAATACATAAGGTATGTCTAGCAGAATTTACAATATAGGCAAATGCTAGTAGTACATTTCGTTAATTTTTATTTTAAATGAAAATAAAATGGTATAATAAATGGAAACTATACATGAATTATGATATAGCGAAAAATTGAGTAATCTATCTCCTGAAATAAATTGAACAGGATGTAAATGAAGGCGGCTTATTTTTGGAGCGCAAAACGACAGATTCGACAACTTTATCTTGCTGATCTTGTGCTAAACTCACCATTTGCATTGCCCTATGTTGCGAAAGCAGTTAGACAGATCGTAGATATAATTTATTAAAATAACTTTGACTATTAAATGACCAGTTCATTAAAAATTGGCGATGTAGATCGTCTTAGCTTTCCTATACTAAAAAGGCTATTCAACCTAGTAAATCTGTAACAGATCGGGTCCCGTCGTGAACGTGAGTAATATTTGAAAATCGAGCCGTAAACGTGAGTAAAAATTTTCAAGACGTGCTTTACGTTTAACGTTAAATGTTTAGTAACGGATAACAGACTGCAGGGTGCCCCGCTCCGCCGCTGACCCATGTGGAAAATCTAGAGCTGGAGCTTGTACTTGTACTACTGTGTGGCAGCCTCAGCGACCGAGATTCGCACACGTGTTGTGTTGTGAATGTTGTGTCTACAGTCAATCGCGTGGATGTGTCTATAGGTGACCAAGTAGAACTGACTTTTAGTTTTTCGGACGTAAAAGTACTTTTAAACCTAGAAATTAAAAGTGTTGCCTTGCAACATATACCTTCTTGAACTGGCATCAGTAAGGGAAACGTCAATTCAAATGACAGCTTTTGGTATTAAAAGTAATGCCTTTGAAAACGGTTTTAAAAAATGTTTTTGTGAGAAATCAGTATTTACCCCGTGTTATAAGCTATTGCAGTCAATTTTAATTTTTTTTTGTGTCGACTATTCTGATTGCAACATATCACGTAAATGATTTCACTAGCAAAACATATTTTATTTTAAGTTTTTAGTTCTGTTGCGGGTATTTCATTGGTTTTAAATTTGAACATTCTGTTCTATCTGAATTTGAATTTTCAAATAAATGCTGCGGATCACGTTGTGAGTGGAGAGTCACGCCGTGAATACGAGTAAACGTGAGCATGATCGTGCGTGAAAGTGAACGTCTAAACCAAGCGTGAAAGGTGCGTGACGTGAGTCGCGCTCATCTCTAATGACAATTAACTGTTTCTTTATAAAATTATAGTTGGGCACAGTTTTACATTTTAACTTTTTATACTCAGCCCGTTGATCTGTTAAATAAGCAACAATAATATCGTATTTAATATAAAATATATAATAATACTTAAGTCGTTTTAAATCTACAATTTACTAACATTGGCAGGTTCGTATTATGCTTTATTTGAATTTTCTATAAAGCTTTCTTCATTTCTTCAAGGGTCAACTATCCTATAAAATATGTTATTCGAATTATGAAACGCTGTGAAATACTACACACAGATTTAGATTAACCATAATTATTACTAAGAAGTTATTTTTGATTTTGTTAATTATACCAACAAAACATAATGAAAAGCAAATGTTGGTCCCTGAAAATATAGAACTTTACTTTTTATTTGTTAAGGTCTACTGTAGACCTTCAATGAACTTAAAATATATACATTCATTTATAGAAAAACTAGTTTCTGAGCCCACCACATTTGTGGTCGTATTCTAATTAAAATACTTTTTGAATTTTTAAAATTGAATTGGATTAAATAAATATTTAACCCCTCAGGAATCAAAAGTGGAACTTTGGTCTTTAAAAATTACATTATTTACAACAATACCTTTAGTTACTCATCTATATTTTTTCAGCCATCCATTTTCCGAATCAAACGTATACATTTTAGAACCAGCATAATCAGATTTATTTCATGATTTGTAATCCGGCAGTGCAAAAAATAGCGTATATGCCTGGGAACCAAAGTGCATTTGATCCCTTGAGTAATTATTGCCCTCGACTTGGTCTCAGATAAAAGACTTCACACGCGGGATCAAATGATGCACTTTTGTCCCTTGGTATATAATATACTATTATTTACTAGCAACATGATATTGTTCATTTTCGTAATAGATAGAAAATATGATAAGATACTCTTTAACTCCCTAGGGATTTTTCAAATTAGTATGGCCTCAATCTTGTGGTAACCATGCAACTACAAGCAACCATACATTGAGGCAATCGCTGATGCTACTTCTCTCTCTCTCTCTCTCTCTAAGCAGCATTTTCTGTCCACATTCTGACATACGCCTCCCCTGTTTCTTTCCAGTTGTTTCTATCCTGAGCTAACATTATCCAGTTTTTCCCCGCGACTTTTACGATATCATCAGTCCACCTCGTGATTGGTCTACCCACACTTCGTCTTTCTCCCCATGGCCGCCATTCCGTTGTTATGCGTGTCCATCTTTCGTGTTCCATTCGGGCCACGTGTCCTGCCCATCTCCATTTTCGTGTAGCAATAATGCTAACTATTTCTTCCATTTTTGTTCTCTGCCTTATCCATTGTAGTGTTTTTCTGTCTCGTAGGGTGAAGCCTAGGATCGCCCTTTCCATATGATGCTGTGTAACGCTAAACCTCTTCATTGTTTTAACTGTGAATTGCCATGTTTCCGTTCCATATATTAATACTGGGAAGACGTACTGTTGTAAGACTTTAACTTTCATTTTGGTGGTTATGTTTCTGTTTTTGCTTAGTAGTATGTGTTTCAGCTTGCCGAAAGCCGACCATGCAAGTCTTAGTCTTCTTTGGATGTCTGCAGTATGTAATTCTTTGTTAATTTTGATTGTTTGTCCTAGGTAGATTATGTTATCCACTTCCTGTATTACTTTACCATCTATAGTTATGTTCTGTATAATCTCCTCTTGTGATCTTTGCATGGTTTTTGTTTTTTTCAGGTTCAGCGTTAGTCCTACCTCTTTCGATTTTTCATTTAGCTCTGTTAGCATATCTTGTAGCTCTTGTGATGTTTTTGCAATTAATATTACATCGTCCGCGTATCTTAAATTGTTCAGGTATTTTCCCTCAATGCATATTCCTTTTTTCTCCCATTCGAGTTGCTTAAATATGTTCTCCATGGCGAGTATGAATAACTGTGGAGACATCGTGTCTCCCTGTTTAACTCCCTTTTCCATGTGTACGGGTTCCGTTGTAGAGTGTAGTTTTATAGTGCATGTCGCTTGCATATACATGTTCTTTATGAGGTCCGTATACCTTGAGTCTATTCTGCTTTTATTAAGGCCATCTAGTACTGCCCAGAACTCTATTGAATCGAATGCCTTATTATAGTCAATAAAGGCCAAATGTATATCCATATTGTATTCCAGTGTTTTTTGTATTAGGTTTTTTAGTGAGTGTAGGTGGTCCATTGTGCTGTAGTTTTTCCTAAAGCCAGCCTGTTCTGGTGTTTGATAGAGTTCCAGCTTGTTGGAGAATCTGTTTACCAATATTCTAGTCAGCAGCTTATATGTTTGGCACAGCAGGCTTATTGGCCTGTAGTTATCTAGATCTATTTTGCTTCCCTTCTTGTGTATTAACACCATCAAGGCGTTTCTCCAATCATCTGGTATTCTTTTCTGTTATATACATTTGTCGAAAAGTAGTTTTAGTTTTCTTAGCAGTTGTTCACCCCCATATTTTAGTAGCTCAGGGATCACTTCATCTTCACCAGGTGCTCGGTTATTCTTCATTTGCTTTATTGCCTCTCTTATCTCATCTAATTCTATATCTGGAATTTCTTCTGATCCGACATTTGTTATTTCTTTTATCTGCTACTTAGATATTCTTATTTTAACATTTTGAATTTTGATACTATTTTTACTAAATAAAATCGTGTATACACAACTGCAAATATTCATGTTTTTCACCTTCGGTTGACTTACAGACCTCGGGCCAGAAGCCCTCGATCTGTAACCATGTCAACCTCAGGGAAAACATATTCATATCTTCCCTAATGCATAAATATCTATAACGTTTTTAATAAATAAATCGTACTGCAAGAAAAACAATCTAGCTAGATCGAATTACTGTTGCGGAATGTCCAAAAATCAAAGAAAACTGGGCTACAAACAACCCCTCGCATCTGTGCAATGCGGCTGCATGAAACATAAAGCACATATCTTTACCTCTCTTTGTCTCTTTTAGAACATTTACCCTGTATCTGCTGGGTCCCATTTTGGTCAAGAATATAGTTTTTGCAGCATGTGCAAATTATTACTTTTATTTATTTCACAGTTAAAGCAAAAATAAACAAAAGTGTATTTCTTACAGTGCCGACCCTATACATATATTTAACGAAAAGTATATTCGGTTTCGTGTCAGGTAGATATACAATGTGTCCAAGTTAAGGGGGGCCAGCACGGGGATTTAGTTAATAGTAAGAGATACAAATTTGGTTAAACGGGTAAAATTTGCGTAATCAACGGACTAATAAAATTATGCCTAAAAATCGTTAACATGATTTTTTGTTTTAGAGTTATTTAAAAAAACCGAATCTTTGGATTTGCAGTTTTATTTTTTCCGGGAGTTAATATTAAAGTTTGAACGAAGCTGGTAGAAACTCTTTATGGGATTTTAATGGAATTACAGATTACGTTATCAATATTTTTATTTCACATTTCGTCTACGAGAAACCATCATCAACTTCATTTTTTAAATACCATTTTTATTTTCTGGTTATGGAAGCTTTTTTAGTTCAAATTCAACATTGTATCACACATTATGGTTTAATGGCGCTTCTTTTTTGACCATTATCAAGAAATGTTTGAATACGGATCTGTGTCTTAGAGCGTTTCATACGTTGTTTCAGCTTTTGTAATTTAAAGAAAGAAATAATGAGCCACACTGGATGTTTTTAATCTTTAATAATCACGTTTGGTCTTGGAATACAAATAATTCTGAGTAATCAATAATTAATTTATTGATCATTTTTCTTACTTATAAACAATAATTAAAATTAGAAATAAAAAACATCCAGTGAGGCTCATTACTTCTTTCTTGAAATTACAAAAAACAATTACCAGGTCCATTAAAAATTGCTGTAACTTCAATATTAACGCCCGGATAAAATAAAATTTAAAATCCAAAAATTCGGTTTTCTAAGATTACTAAAAAACGAAAAATCATATCAACGATTTCTAGGCATCATTTTGTTTGTCCTTTAATTACGCTACTTTTTTCCTATTTAACCAAATTTGTATCTCTTACTATTAACGATATCCCCATACTGGCTTCCCTAATACGCATGCAAAATATCGACTTCCCCCAACAAATTGTTTTTGAGTTATACCATTAAGAGGTAGACAAACAAATAAACAAACAAAATTGAGAAATTTCAGAGTGATTTTTTTACGATTACAATAGGATAGAACAAAAGCTGGCTGAGGGAAATGAGAGTAACAACTTAAATAAAAATTTTAAATACAGGGTGTTTCAAAAGTATATTATCTATATATATATATAAATCAATCGCCGTGTGTTAGTAACGCAAAAACTCGAGAACGACGTGACCGATTTGGATGATTTTTTTGTTTTGTTCGTCTTGGTCCCTAGGTGGTTTAGCAAAACAGAAAGCCGGAAAATTGGAAAATATCGAAAGTGTGTTTTTCTATACACTGCACGACTTTCTATTTGCAGTCATGCTTTTATGATTCTGTGCTTAATGGTTTGAAGGGTTTTCCCCATCAAGTCATAATCCAAAACAACGTTTGCCGGGTCAGCTAGTATTTATATACAGTGCATTCCAATTAAAACGAGCCACCCCGTATAATTCCGTTATTTTTATATTTATAGAAAAATACTAAAATACGTCAATTTTTCTTTTCAGGGAGACACATTTTTGTGTCAAAATTTACTCGTTCAAAGTTAGCCCCTCCCCCCACCAACACAAAGGTCAAAAGGTTCAAATAGGAAAGGGGGTCGAGTGATACCTCATCTTAAAGGGTATCAAATTCTTTCTTTAATGCTTTTTAGTTTTTCAAAATCGATTCAGTAGTTTCCGAGAAAATTCACCCTAAAAATGGTAACCCGTAAAAAAGTAATGTTATGGGCTCACACCTTTTATAACCTTCTCACTTGTGAGTACAACACCTTTTTGCAAGAGAAAAAACTAAAATAAAACCGGTAACAACTAGAACTCCCATAATCTTTACACAAGTTGGCTTTGATAATGGGGTGGCTCGTTTTAATTGGAATGCACCGTATATTAGACTTCATCATTTTCTGAATCGATTTCATCATTGGAAAGTGAACATTCGTCTTCTTCGTCTTCATTGTCTTTCACAGTGGCAGTATAGGTTAGTTCATTGCAGCAATGTTCATGTGCTCTGCAAACGCAGAACATTGTACAGGGCAACCTAGAGCTTTTACAGCTACATCTGTTTGTACTGCATGGTTTGTTACTGCTACAGGAGCACCTAATTAATGTTAAAACATCAGAAGGTGCTACTTCTACTTTCTCTGGTAAAGTGATCGGAAACAAACACTTGGCATTCACATCTTTATAAAAACCGTAATTGGTTGGCTGTAGACTTGGAAGGTCTGATTGCAACGCATTTTTCCAAATGCAGGTCTGTAAGTGGGCACGTTTCACGTTTTCAATAAATGCTGCATTTGTTGGCGGAAGGGATCGTAAAAGAGGTAATTGTGACCTTCCGCACGCTGTTCTCTCAGCCCACAGACGTACACGAGCCTCGGATGTTGATTCGCAATTAAGTTTTCCATAGCATACAGATACAAATTTGGCAGCCTGATTTGTAATGTCACTAATATCTTGATTTACTTCGCCCATGTATGACAAAGAGTATCCTTTTTTTAAAACTTTATAAACTTTGTTCTTACCAATTCCAAAATACATTGCAGTGGTGTCACAACTACTAAGGGCATGTGCTGCTAAAACATCCGGTATTATGTCCTGATGCTTTAACACCGACGCTTTTATATCAACTGTCGCACGGCCAGCTACAACTGACTCCATAAAAACGTGATTGATAATTTCAACCAAATTACAAAAATACAAAAGTAACAAAAACACATCAGTATCATCTGACATAACTATTATTTCGGCTTGTGGATTGGTCTTAGCTTCAATTATAGCTTGTTGTACAATCATAGTATCAGCTTCTTCGTGCGTTGCTCGTAAGTCTGTTCTGCGTGATACCATACCATTATAAATTTCGTAGGGTTCAGGTTCTTCACCAGTTATAACTAATTTATGCTTAAAGGTATGCTTTACGTTGTAGGCGTAGTCCTCTATAAAGCTAAGACAAATAAGGTTAATCAATTGTTTTTTATTTTCAGTTTCACCCATTATTGCTTTTCGGGCAGGTAGTTGTGTTAAATTGGTCAGCTTATATTTTCTACTAGCGGTTTTGCCCCTCTCAGACCTAGTGCAGTTTTTGATGCTGTATTCAATATAACGATCAAATACTAAGTAGACGTTCCCGCGGTCCAAATGCTTTCCCACAACTGTTTTAATTTCTGTAATGTAATCTTGTACAGTTTCTTTTTCGGGCCAGCGGACGCACCATAAAAGCGCTGATCCGTCAATTATTATAATGGTGTCTGGGTTAGGTTTATTTCTTGCAGAAATCGTCACTTGTAGAGCCTTTTTTAAATTCGATTTTGACTTACATATCCTCATATCGCCCGTATCTGTAAACATGGACGTCGGTACAGGGGACAACTCGTGAGATAAAACTCTTTCAATATCTATTTTTCTTGAACTTGCTTGTAAACCAATAACTCTTGAGTAAATAATGTTTGTATCGAACACTTTAACACCATTAACAGTCACATGCTTTTTTCCTACTGACATATTAACAGTTAATTTGGACAAAGTAGCATGAAAACTGGATGGCCATGAATTTTCAAAGTTTTTCATTTGTTTTGTTCCAATTGAGACAGCGTCGTGTGCATTAACGTTTGGTGGTAAAATCTGACCTGAAACTATGTTAATAAGTTGATCTGGATGTGAGCTTGGCTTCATGGAATCAATAAAAAGCTTTAGATTGTTTCTTATTTCTTCTCTGTCATTAGCGTCTGCTGCAATTCTAGATAACATCTCTTCCTTATGTTTGTCTTGCATTACTTCTTTACCTTTATCGCATAATTGTTCGATGTCTGCTTCAATCCGACTACATATATGCAAGCTTAATGCCCATGTTTTTAAAGTGTCTGGTTTTAAAGTGATTCCGACGATGCCGCCTCGGTTGTGACCATACCTCATAAACGTTGTTTCAATAAACATGTCACTCCAAATTCCATTCCACAGTCCTGCATTGTGATGCATTACGTGATTTCCTTTAAGAAAATGAGAAAGAATCTCCTTTGGTAGTTTTTGCATTTCTCTGAGATATACTAAACCATAACGTGCATAGTTAAAATGACCCGCAGCAAAGAAATATGGCATCATTTGTTCAACTACGCCTATATGTAATGCCCAGTCACCCTCTCTTTCTGCTCGTACGTACATCATCATCAAAAGCACAGGCTTAATTAAGCAATCAACCCACAATTTTGAGGTTTTGCTCTTCAAAGATAGTGCTTCGAGTACCAAAATTAGATGGTCATAATTCGTTATTGTGACTGATTCCAAAACGCGTCGAATAACTTCTTCAGCGACAATTCGCAATGTCCTAACATTTTGAGGAAATTTCTTTCCTGTCAACATTTTTTTCACACCACCAAATACACTTTGCATTATCTCTTCGAGACCACTGTTCGCCATTAATGTCCCCACAGATCCAACAAAACTCATTAAAAGGTGCATCCCGCCAAGACGTAAGACCACTTTGTCAAACTTTTCTGGATAAACCCACATTAAATGGAGTGCGACCCTATATAGTTGCTGGTCACATGTGAAAACAGTTATGTCTTGCCCAGCCTCCTTAGTAATATGCTGTGCTTGAACCAGAGCAGTCATCATAGTGTCTGGATGAGCAGGACTCATATCAATTAATGGTTTATATACTGTTGAAGTTGCAGGCCTAAATGATTCATCGCTTTGACGAAAGAGTTTTGTATTATATCCATTAAACTCTGGGCATTTATCTTTATAGAGAACATCCTTAAGAAAACAGCAGTCCTTCTCCTTAGCTTTTTGATTAGACAAAATTTGACGGCATAAAATTGTTAGTGGTAGAACTGTTTTTTCTGAAACCTTTAAAGGCATTATCGGCTTTTCAGGACCATAGTATCTTACTACATTAGTTTCATTGTCCAGTTTTTTAGATATGTCACCTTTTGGGACACGTTTAATTTCTGTTACATTACGGTTGTGTGGTACGTATAAAAATTCTCCTGCTGACGTACTAGTTTGAGCGGCAAGGACAGCTAGCGAATGAGTACTGGTTTTGCCATTTTGCGATGAGATTTCTGTGTCAAAATTGTCAGCAATAATTTGGGTTAGTGTAGCATCATTTCCTGTAGTAATTCCAGTTAAATTTACGTTTTTAACCACCTCAAAAGCGGCAGACTTTTTAAACCTTAACAGCTCATCATACGTGCATGATATTTTAAATTGGTTCAAAATATTCACTAGTTCTTTTGAAAATCTAAACTTAACGCCTACGCCTATTTGAAGATTTGTAAATGTATTAGATAAAGTCGATGAGACCATACTCCCAATTAAAATTGCCGGTGGAGTTTTGTCCAATTTAGATGATAGCGATTTGCAAAATTTTACTGCAATCCGCTAACACTGTTTCGTATTTTACATGTAACTTATATTTATCTTTATTCCTCTTTACATCAGCAACTTCGCGTTTTATTTCTTTTGTTATTTTTCCAATTGCAGTCTCAATATCATCAGCGTCATTCTCAACACGACTTATTCTTAAGGTTGCCGCAACTTTGTTAGGGAATGTTATTATATTTGCATATCCTGGGGCAGAAAGTACTATCAGTTCATCAAACTGTTTCTTGAGGGTTTTAATTAAATTACCTCGAGTAAGTTTATGTCCTCCGCGATTCGAGTATATATTGTTTATATCTATCGAATTCCAAATTCTTTCTTTATCGGCCAATATTTCTTTTACTGTTTCCTCGTAAGGAATATCTTCTTCCTCGGTATCCTGACTAGACTGTCGTTTTGCTGAAAGCACAGCGTTTTGACCCATAAATTTATTACGACAGTCCATATGGTATCTGGCATCTACGGCAGGTAGTTCTGCCACACAGCCAGCTAATCTTAATCTAATTTCAGCAGCCCAGGTATCGTTTCTTTCCACGCACGTTTGCAAAATGGCGTCCTTGTTTGAAATTTTCTTTACCTTGCATTCTAAAGCTCGGAATTGAAAGGACGGTCGCCATCGATAAGGGTTCTTTTTATCCTTTTCCACTTCGCACTTTCGTCCACAATACAGGCAGTAATTTTTAAAATTGAAATCTGGCACTTCTGATCGCCTCTTCATTTTCGTAGTTGAAGTTCCCGCTTCGGTAACAGCATTTCCTGGCGATAAACATCTTTTTAAATGACTTTTTGATGTGTATGTAGACACGCAGCTTCTGTGACATAGAATATAAAAATCCTTATCATTACTGGTCTTCTCTTCAAGTTCTTTAAACTTTTGGTCTACATACACTTTACTGCACTTTATGATAGTTTTTATGCGCTGGGCACCAGCAACAGAAAGTTTTTCACTTTTTCTTCCACAAGCAAATTTAAAGTTAAAAAAACACTTCTTTTCACTCATATTTAACTAGACGTTACACTACTCGATTCTCAAAAAGAAATCGCTATTAGAAATCATAGTACCATGATACAGGAATATTTATACTTGGTTTACAGCTAAGAAACCTTCTCCAACTTATGTGTGTCTGTTTCTTGTTTCAGCCAAAAATTTTTGGGACACTCTGTACCTGTCATGTAGCTTCGTTATTAAACACGTACGTTGTTATTTTTAGCTGAATTTTGAACTGGAACAAAATATTCTCATATCAAAAATTCATTAATATTATTAAAACTTTATAACACAGTTTTTTAAACACCCTGTAATTGGCTGAAACTTGTAGAATCAATAAATTCAATAAGTTAGCGCACATTGAATCATACAATAACAAGAAAAAATTAAGAACTAAGTAATATTCAAGTTTAAAGCGTAAAACATATAATCATCTTATTGTTTTGAAATATCCTGTATATCTCAAATTGCTCAAAGATGCCAGCTTGTCATCAGTCGGAAATGGTAAATAGACATATAAATCTTACGAGAATCCGTTAAAAAAAAAACTTAATACGAACATTATCACTTCAGGGAAAAACACGGTTCCGCTGCCGGACTATAAGCGAAATCCCTAGTATTTGTCTCTCCATGGCGCTCTCTGTCTTTCTTATCTTATCCAGGTTTGATTTTGCGAATGTCCATGTTTGAGCTCCACATGTGATGTTTGGCAGGATACATGAGTTTAATATTCTTGTTGGTAAGTGTAAAGGTATCTTTTGGTTTTTTTAGTATGTACGCCAGTTTGTCAAAAGCCGCCCAACCCATTCGTACTCTTCTAGCTATTTCGGCGGTTTGATTTTCTTTGTTTACCTTAATGATTTGGTCTAAATATATATATTCAGTCACACGACTCGATAAAAAGATACAACGTTTTGGAGGTTTTTAAAGAATTTGGAATAGATAAGAAGCTATGTAGACTAGTGAAAATGACTTTAAGTAATACAGAATACATTGTAAAAGTAGAGGGCACATTAACAGAGGGTTTTGAAATTACGAGAGGATTAAGACAAGACCCATTCTCGACAGTGCTATTTCATTTAGTATTCGAATCCGTTATACAAAAAAGTGAGTTACAAACAAAGAAAAGTATATACTCCAAAAGTCATCGTGTATTCCGTATGCTGACGACGCCGACGTGGTGATTCTGGAAAAAAGGAAAGGTATTTGGAAAGTATGAGGAAATTTAAAATAGAAGCAGAACATATGGGGCTGATCCTAGAAGAAGAACAGGGGTTGAAACAGGCAGCTATAAAACACAGGCTTAAAAGAGGTTCAGCAGGTGCTGGAGCTCTCATGAGTTCACTAACATCAAAAACAGTATTAAGAAGTACAAAACTCAGAATTTATAAGTCAGTTAATCGGCCAACAGTGATGTTTGCATGCGAAAGGTGGGCAATTTGAATTAGCGTTTTAGAACAAATAGACATATGGGAACGAAGGATGTCGAGAAGAATATTTTGGGGGAAGAAAGTGCAAGAGGTGTGCGAAAGAAAAAACAATGAGGAGTTGTATGAGCTTTATAACTAACCGAAATTATCAAAAGTGGTCAAAGTTCAGAGAGTTCAATGGATGGGCATATTTTACCAGCAAAAGAAGGACGAATGATAGGCGAAGTTTTGAATACGCAGGCTTTAGATAACAGAGGGACACGAAGACCTAGGTTAGCTGGAGGCGACAAGTTGAGGAGGATTTGGAAGCTTAGAAGCAGTAGGAGTTACAGGATGGAGAAGAGTGGCAGAGACAGAAAAAATGGAGAGAAATAGTGCAAAAAACTCTTTAGCAATAGTCTCTCTTTACAAGCCTTGGACCACTATGCTTGTTTGCTTATTATATATATATATATATATATATATATATATATATATTGTTATGATACATGATATGGGCAGAAATTATAATAAAGGAATGTTGAAAATTGAACAAATAAATTTGGACAGTTACAGAAATTGAGTTTTAATAGATATAAAATTTTAAAATTAATTGATGAAAAACAACTCTGGTTGCGTTATTCATTGGGATTCATAAAATACTGGTAGGCTGATTTGAATGCATTGAAATTAATAATTAAGGAAAAAAAATTCAAACTAAGGTTACATCGACAATTGTGTTTGTTAAGCAAATGATGTATTGTTATCATTTAAATTAATTAAATAGTGTGCATAAATAATGGTTACTAGTAGATAAGAAAAATTTGTTTATAAAACAGTTATCTAAACAGTACTCACAAAAGCAGATGTAATAAAATTTCGGGAAAATTTAATATTGAAAATAAATTGAATTTTTGCATAAATTGTTTAAATATTATGGTATTGTGAATAGTATCACAAGAAGCAAAGATAAACAGTTATTGTAATATTGGTTTACAAGAATTAATAATCATCGATGGATAATGGATTTATTGTATTAAACTACAAATAAGAAGAATTAATTTCATATTGGTTGTTTGTGGAATTGGATAGATACTTGGTGCATGGAGTTTGAGTCGTCAGCGTACCTGAAATAAATGGGACAAAGTTAACATTTGAAAATTAATAGAAGGAGAGTAACTTACCAGGACAATAGTTCGTGTGAAGAGCAGATCTAGGGGTTGCCAGTACCAGATAGCAGGACTGTGGACTGCAGCAGCGACCAGGACGAGGTTTTAGAAGCAGATAAGTTGTTTGGACGTGAACGAGCAAGTAGGACATTGATAAGATTTGGATTGATGGTGTAGACATACAAGAGGAGCCAATAGCTGTGATGGTTGTACCAGAAAGAGCAGTAGCAGCTAGGAGAAGTGTTCTTTTTCAGTAAATCGCAGGGCTAAACGTAGGAGCTTGTTGTGACATCGGAGACTAGTAGAACAGGAATTTGGAGCCAACATCAGTTTACAGGACCAAGGAAGGGTTAGCTGTTTGGTGTTTTGGACTTTGCAATCTGTTTGAGAAAGGCTTTAGTGGTGAGTGTTGTTCGTGGTAAGGACATAAGAAATAAAAAACAGGTTTGTTAGATTAAGTTGACATCGAAGTCTTGAATAACTGTCAATTTTGAAAGCAAGTAACAAAAACTGAAGCAATAATTATCTAGTAGAGTCAATTAGTAGTAAACGTCAAATGTAAAAGCACAATTGTCAGTACACTTTGGTGTAGTAAATTTGAAAAGTAAAATTTGACATTTAAACATTAAATTAATTCAAAGAATTTGAGGTTATAAAGTTTCATTGCTACAGTAAATAGCATACTAGATTTGATGAACCCAGCCCGAAGAGATAAGAGGTCCTGATTATAATAGATATCATTGTGATATAAAAAGAAATACATTGAAGGCATAGTTTCCATAATAGGGGCTATATAGCACAATTTTGGTCGCCCATTCGTGGGGCAAAAGTAAATAAAACTAAACAGAGTCAACTTGTAACTGATAAACCAAGTTTATGGGTAAATTTGTTATTGATAAAGATTAAAATAATCAGAAAAGAAGGACGTATCATAATTGAATTCTTTTGGAAAAGATTAGAGTAACAATTAATAAAGTAATTAAAGCAGGTTATATAAAGGTTTAATTAGGGAATAAAATAGAAAGGTTTACAAGCTAATATACAGGGTAGCAATTAAAAATAGGCACATTTAGAAATTTTTAAACTGAAATGGCTGATAAAAGAACAACAAGACAAAGCAAGAGGACTGAAGAAGAAATGGAGGTAGTAACAAGTGGTCCGGAAGAAGAAGTGGAGGAGATACAACAAGGTGATCAGGTAAGATTACAACTAGAAGAACAGAAAACAAATATAGATGAGAAGTTAGAGAAGTTAATGGAATTTATTGTACAAAATGCAGCTGAGTTGAAAAAGGATTTACAAGCAACTGCTGAGGAAAGTAAGGAAATGGAAAGAAGATTGCAAGAAAATTTACTAGTAATAACGAAGGATTTGCAACAGTCAATTCAGAAGGAGGCTGATGAAAGGGAAAGTAGGTTACAAGATGCAATTCAGAAGACTGCAGAGAAAGTTCAAGAACAAAAAGACCAGGCAAAAAAGATGGAAGAATCAATAATTGAACTAAGAGAAGATTAATAAAGTACAACTCCAGAATAAGCAAGAATTGCAAGCACAAATAGAAAATATTTCTGTAACATTGGAAAATTATAAGGATGGAGTTAAAAATGATGTGAGAGAGGAGAGGAAAGAAGAATGTAAAAAGTTAGAAGACAATTTAATAAATATCATGGAAGATAAGTTAGTAAAGAATAATGAAGAGGTAGATGGAAGAATAAAGGACATGCAAAGGCAAAATAAAGATGTAGAGAAACAAGTACAATTTATTGACTAAAAGGTAGATAAAAATCAAACTGAACTACAAAAAGAAATTAATGACAGTGTAAGCAGAGTAAATGTATTAACAGAAAATCTGAAAAGGATACAAGATGGAACGGAAATGTTCAGTACTAATCAGATAAGTAATTATATTGGAATACAGACTGAGATGTTGCCGATATTTGAAGGAAGACCTGGAGAACAACCCATGGGTTATATCGTGAAATTGGACGATATAATGAAGACAACATACGATGAAAATAAGAAATTACAAGTAATAAATATGACTTTGAAAAATAATGCAGACAAGTGGCACAGTATTATTAAAAAGAAGTATAACAGTTATAAAGAATTCAGAAAATTATTTATAGAACAATACTGGAGTAATGCACATCAAGCATTAGTAAGAACGCAGTTAACAACTGGTAGATACGTGGATAAAGGTGGTAGTACACGAGAAAATTATATAATACAAAAATATAATAAAGCCCAGCATTTAACACCTACATTAGCAGAAGAGGAGATTATTCAACATTTGTCCAGGCATTAGAAAGTGAGATAACGAGAGCAGTAGCTGTACAAAATATAAAAACATTAAAGGATTTCTTAGAAATAGTCCGAAATTACGACATGGCTATGAGAAGTAACAATAGGGAAGATATCAGAAGAGAGAATTTGAATTTTCCAAATTACAGTAAACGAACATTTGAGGAAAGATATCAGAATAAATTTAATTTTGGCAAAAATAACTACAATAATTATAGGTCAGGTGAGCAGAACTTCAATAATAATTATAATAGAACTTTGGACAGATGGAGGAATAATCAGTACAACAGGAACAATGAAGGAAATTATCAGAACAGGAATGATTATAATCAAAATGATCGAAAGAGATATAGGGAGTTGATTGAAGAAAAAAATCATGAGAAGACAAGACAAGAAGAAATAAAGAATAAATATCCCCAAAGACAGTATGTAAATACTTTATTCAGAAATGTATATGATAGAGGGAGACAAATACAAGAAAATCCAATACAAGAAGCTGAGGGTTTGGAAGATTCCTCAGAGGATAAAAAAAAACTTCAATTTTAAATGTTTTAAAGAAGAACGTCACGATTTTTAACAATATTTATGAAAATAATGGAGAATTTTTACTGGAAGAGGAGGAAGAAGAAGAACAAATTTCAAAGTTACCATTTTTAAAAGTAAATTTAAATAATATTGAATATTTAGCTTTGGTAGATAGTGGAGCTATGGCGTCCTTAATAAATGAGAAGATAATTTTAGATAATTTAGATGTTCTAAACAAAAATATCATAAGGGTGAATAAAATAGATTTGCTATCGGCTACTAAAAGGAAAATTTCAACAACGAACAGAATGTTAAATATTAAAATAATTATTGATCAATGGGAAGGTGTTGTTAGGTTGTTTATTGTAAAAATATTAACAGTCGACATGGTGTTAGGAATAGACGTCATTCAGCAACTAGAAATAAGTATCAACGGTGCACAAAGATGTATTCGTTTAAAGGGGTTAATTAAATCTTGGAACTGTACCAGAAGAGTCAGCCAAGAAAATAAGTGTTGCCAATTAGAGAAAATTGGAGACGCAATGAAATATAATAAAGGTATAATTATTAATAATAGTATAATAGGTAATATTGAGAATAAATATGATATAAAGGGGGTATTGCTGAATGAATTAAAAATAGGCGAGAAGAATAAACAATTTGCAGGTGAAATATTGGAAATAATTTATAATAATAAGGAGATTATCAATAAGAAAGTAGGACAAGCTCAGAAATACATTCACAAGTTACATGTTGATGAGGAGAAAAGTTTTTATAGCAAATCGTATCCAATACCATATAAATTACGAGAACAGGTAAGGACGGAAATAAAGAAAATGGTAACAGATGGTGTCATACGAGGGTGGGATGATAATTGGTTAGCCTAACAATGAAAGTTTGGTTTTATGTTTTCAAAATTATTTTTATTTTTTAACATAGCCTTTTAGACGCCCAATACATTTTGTCCAGCGATGATCTAAGGCTTTGATCCCATGACAAAAGGTGCTTTACTCAAGGTCTGCAAAATAGGTGCCAAAAGTGGCCTTGGCCTTTTCAACACATGAAAATTTTTATCCACCGAGGAAAATATTGAGCGTAGGGAATAACCCAAAGTCCGAGGGAGCCAAATATAGTGAATAAGGTGGATGCGGAAGCAAATCATGCTTAAATTCGATGACTTTACCATTGCAGTAACTCCAGTGTGAGAACGTGCATTTTCCTGGTAAAAAATGATTTTTTATGCGCTACACCTGGGCGCTTTTTGTTGAATATTTTGATGCAGTTGGTCCAAAACATTAACAAATCATTCACTACTTATCGTTTATTCCTGTGGAAAGTAATCGATCATTAAAATCCCTTTTGCATCGCAAAAAAACCGATGCCATCACCATGCCAGCTGATTTTACGGTAATTGCTTTCTCTGGGGCCGAAAAACTAGGTTCTGTTCTTTGCTTTAATTTAAATTTGGTTTGTCTGATATAAATTTGATCAGTAGTAGCAAATCATGCATAAAATCAGTTGCATTCGTCTTAAAACGGTACAGACACTCTTGTCAAAGTTGCCTTCGAACACGTTTTTGACCAAATGTAAGCAAACGCGGCACCCATCATGCGGACAGCTTTTTTGTGCCCAATTCTTGAGTTAAAATATCGCACACCAGTTCTTTTGAGATGTTTACTACATTAGCTAATTCACTCAATTTCAGTCATTTGTCTTTCAACACCATATCGTGGATTTTGGTAACCATTTTTGTTGTAGTGACACTTCTTTGGCGTTCAGAGCAGTGCTCGCCTTGGATGGTGGTGCAACCCTATTAAATTTAACCATCTATTTTTTTTCCGGTCGTATATGATGGAGCACATTCAGGCAGCACAGTTTTCGTCTATTCAAAAATTTTTGCGCTTTTAAAGACTTTTATATGCAACAATTAAGAAACCGCACAACATCAGTATTTTACATTATTAAACAAATACAACACACGTTTTCTTTAAACAGCTGCTAACAACAAACTATTTCACAGATGGACTTTATATTTTCAGTATTGCCAATACATAGATGGAAGTTGATATTTTTGAACATACATTTATATTTATGTATTTCAAATATATGGAGGCTAACTAATTATCATCCCACCCTCGTAGAAGCTTCAAAAAGTAATTTTATCAATTCGTTGGTAGTAGTTAAGAAACGTGACGGTTCTTTGAGATTATGTTTGGATGCACGCAGAATAAATCAAATAACTAAACCACAATATGAATCTCCACAAACTATAGATGGATTATTAAGTAGAATTTGAGATAAGAAGATTCTTACAAAGTTAGATTTGAAGAATTCGTTTTGGCTAATACCATTACATGAAGAATCAAGAAAATATACTGGTTTTAGTATTGATGGAGAAATTTTTCAATTTAGAGTGGTACCATTTGGTCTTTCAACATCTTGTGCAGCGCTGGTAAGAGCAATGCAGAAGATATTAAACCAATTTGATAGCTTTTGTGTGCATTACGTAGACAATATTTTATTGTTTTCTGAAAAGGAACAACATTTAAAGCATATTGCAATTATAATTGAAACATTAAATAAAAATGGATTAAAATTGAATATATCAAAATGTGAATTTATGCAGGATAAAGTAACATATTTGGGATATGAAATAAGTAAAAATGGAGTAACTATAAATATGAAACGTCTTGAGGAAATTAAGAAGTTACCTCGTCCAACTAATTTAAAGAAATTAAGAGGGTTGTTAGGTGTTTTTAATTATTATAAAAGATTCATAAGTAATTACTCAGAGTTGACATTATCGTTAGTACAATTGAAGAGTGGAAGTACCAAAAGCACTAAGTGCCAAAATCTAAGTTTTGTAGATATTTGCTTTAAAAGGTTTCAAGTGCCATCGCCAATGTGCCCACAAAGGTTATAAGTGTAATTTTATTTCTAAGCTTTAGTAAAGTTAAACTAGATGGCGCTGCGCACTATGTCCTGAAAGTTTTTATTTTGAAAGGGCATAAATGCCAAAGTCAGGTTGACAGTGTAAGTGTGCTTCTTTGTGTTTAAACGTGTATTGGACAAGAAGTTGCAGTGTAAACATGGAAGTTATGCAAGAAAAGATTAAAGGAAAGTTCATAGAACAGCAGAGAATAAAAAAGAATGCTGGGAAGGCCTACATTAATAGGAAGAAGAAAGAAATTCGTTCAACACAAAAGCATTAAATATCAGTAAGGCAGTAAGAATAAAGATTGATCATAAAAATCCAACGGTGCTTCATATAAAAGAAGCTTTCTCCGAAGTAGCAGCCTGAAAAAAACCAATATAATGAAGAAAGGAAAAACCACTCAAGATCTAAAATCAGCAGAAATAAAACTTTTACCCCCTAGAGAATAAGATTACCGCTAATAAAAAAAAATCTATTTCATCCATGATTCCTTAAGTAACAAACGACTTTCGGGATTGGACTGTGTCATGATTGAGATCGAAAAACTCAACGTTTCGCCCACTTTCGTAAGGGGCTTCATCAGGAGGAAAAGGCAAAAGAGCACGGTAACTCAACGTGTTAACCACTCCAGAGGCGAAACTCTTTTGCAAGGAAAGGGATAGACGAGCACGGTAACTCAACGTGTGAACCACGTCAGAGGCGTCTATCCCTTCCCTTGCAAAACAGTTTCGCCTCTGGCGTGGTTAACACGTTAAGTTACCGTGCTCTTTTGCCTTTTCCTCCTGATGAAGCCCCTTATGAAAGTGGGCGAAACGTTGAGTTCTTCGATCGCAATCATGACACGGTCCAATCCCGGAAGTCGTTTGTTACTTAATGACAATGCCCGGAAAGCCTGAAAAATCATCCATGATTCATTACCTGGAAAATCCTGAACACAAAATATTTTATAGAGAACTTCTTAATTTAGGCGAAGAAAGTTTGGAGCCCAGCAGCAGCTCAACTCACTTTTAATTACTACTTATAACCTTTAAGTTGTGAGGCACTTAAGACAAAATTTTGGTCTTTGCTTATAACCTTTGTAGGAATCATAGTTTGCCACTTATGCTCTCTCAGTTTTAGTTCTAAACAAAATTGATTATTTTAGCTTTTTGACAGAAACTTTAAGTTTGTGTTCTACCAGTTACTATTTCTAGATTTAAGGAATTGTTTTAAAATGTTTATAATAGAAACATTTTAAAAATCTTGCTTTCAAAGTTGTTTTCTTATTTATCTCAGAACTATGAAAATGGCACTTAGTGCCTTTGGTACTTCCACTCTTCAATTATTAAGAAAGGATGTTAAATGGTCATGGAATGAAGAAAAGGAAAAAGCATTGAATACTATCAAACATAGGTTTCATGAAGGATTATTACTAAAATATCCTAATTTTAAAGAAAAGTTTATTCTTCGTACAGACGCATCTGATCATCAATTGCAGCCGAATTAATACAAATACAAGATGGGATAGAAGTGCCAATATGTTTTATTTCAAGAATATTAAAAGGGTATGAAATTAGATATACCATAGCTGAGAAAGAAATGTGAGCCATCATATTTGCAATTAATAAACTAAAATTTTATTTAACAGGGAACAAATTTGATATTGATACGGATAATTCAGCAATTTCGTTTTTGAAAAATAAAACTTTTCATAATGATAGGTTATACAGGTGGGCATTGTATTTACAACAATATGAATTTGATATTAAACATAGGCCAGGGAAGTTAAATGTAGTGGCAGATTTCTTAAGTAGAAAAGATGTACCTATTTATGAAAAACCAAAACAAATCTTAATAGGAATTGAGAAAATTTATAAGGAAGGAAGATTATCAAAACAAGAGATGTTAATTATTCAGACAGCAGAAGAAATTGAAGAATTAAAAACTTTAGTATTACAAAGTCAAGATAATAATTATAAAGGGTATCAAATTAAAGAGAATTTGTTGGTAAAGGTCTTAGAAAATAAAGAATTGATAGTTTTGAGTAAAGAAGTTATGTTAGAAGTTGTCGAAGAAATTCATACGATATTTGGACATTGTGGGACAAGGAAAACTTAATTTTTAGAGAATGTTTTTATACGAAAAATGATATTAGATTAATTAAACAACTAATTCAAACTTGCCAAATTTGCCAATTTGCTAACGAAAAGAATTTTAAAAATCAGAACTTTGTTCAAAGTATTAGAGTAAATGAACCGATGGGATTGGTAGCTATTGATTATTTATCAAACCTAGTTACAGGACAATATGGGTACAAACATATTTTGATTATGGTAGATGCATTTTCTAAATTTATAAAACTATATACAGCGAAAAACTGTAATACTAAACATGTAATTAAGTCAATTGCAAATTTTGAAGAACAAGTAGGTAAACCAAGAATGATTTTGGCAGACAATGCAACATATTTTAGGAATGTACGATTATTAAATAATTTAGATAGAAAGGGAATAAAGGTTTGTTTTTGTAGTATCAGACATCCACAAAGTAATATTGCAAAAAGGTACATTAAAGAGGTAATTAAATATTTAAGGATACTTACACATGAACATCATAATAAATGGGTACAATATTTGCCTGATGTAGAAAATTTTATAAATAATGTTCCAAATACAACGACAGAAATCAGTCCAATTACTTTATGCAAACAAATAATTCCAGCTAGACCATGGAGAAGAGAACAAAGTAATGTTGAAGTAATGCAATTGCTAGAAAGGGTTAGAAGAAGATTGGAAATAATTAATGACAGATACGAAAGGAAGCAGAATAAGAAAATATTAAAACGGGTGCAATTCAAACTAGGGGATTTAGTAATTGTAAAGAAACTCAGAGTAGCAAACAGGAAAGAAAAAAAATGTGCAAAACTGTTATATGCGTATGAAGGACCATATAAAATACATAAAATATTCAATAATAACAACACTTATGAATTAGTAAATGAAAGAGAGGGGAGAGTAAGAGGAAGATTTCATATATCCATGATTTAAAATGTAAATAGAGACATGTAAATATTTTGATATTAAGGTTTTTGTTTGTTAAACAGATTTAATGTGTTGTTTCCATAGTGAATTGAATTAAATAAAGATTAATTGTTAATAGAATAAAATATTGAAAGTAACATGGGATACAAACAATGTATGAATAAAAGGGGAATGCAGAAAAGAGATTTGAACTAAAACAAGTTGGGGAATTGTGTTATGATACATGATATGGGCAGAAATCATAATAAAGGAATGTTGAAAATTGAACGAATAAATTTGGACAGTTACAGAAATTGAGTTTTAATAGATATAAAATTTTAAAATTAATTGATGAAAAACAACTCTGGTTGCGTTATTCATTGGGATTCATAAAATACTGGTAGGGTGATTTGAATGCATTGAAATTAATAATTAAGGAAAAAAAATTCAAACTAAGGTTACATCGAAAATTGTGTTTGTTAAGCAAATGATGTATTGTTATTATTTAAATTAATTAAATAGTGTGCATAAATAATGGTTACTAGTAGATAAGAAAAATGTGTTTATAAAACAGTTACCTAAACCGTACTCACAAAAGCAGATGTAATAAAATTTCTGGAAAATTTAATATTGAAAATAAATTGAATTTCTGCATAAATTGTTTAAATATTATGGTATTGTGAATAGTATCACAAGAAGCAAAGATAAACAGTTATTGTAATATTGGTTTACAAGAATTAATAATCATCGATGGATAATGGATTTATTGTATTAAACTACAAATAAGAAGAATTAATTTCATATTGGTTGTTTGTGGAATTGGATAGATACTTGGTGCATGGAGTTTGAGTAGTCAGCGTATCTGAAATAAATGGGACAAAGTTAACATTTGAAAATTAATAGAAGGAGAGTAACTTACCAGGACAATAGTTCGTGTGAAGAGCAGATCTAGGGGTTGCCAGTACCAGATAGCAGGACTGTGGACTGCAGCAGCGACCAGGACGAGGTTTTGGAAGCAGATAAGTTGTTTGGACGTGAACGAGCAAGTAGGACATTGCTAAGATTTGGATTGATGGTGTAGACATACAAGAGGAGCCAATAGCTGTGATGGTTGTACCAGAAAGAGCAGTAGCAGCTGGGAGAAGTGTTCTTTTTCAGTAAATCGCAGGGCTAAACGTAGGAGTTTGTTGTGACATCGGAGACTAGTAGAACAGGAATTTGGAGCCAACATCAGTTTACAGGACCAAGGAAGGGTTAGCTGTTTGGTGTTTTGGACGTTGCAATCTGTTTGAGAAAGGCTTTAGTGGTGAGTGTTGTTCGTGGTAAGGACATAAGAAATAAAAAACAGGTTTGTTAGATTAAGTTGACATCGCAGTCTTGAATAACTGTCAATTTTGAAAGCAAGTAACAAAAACTGAAGCAATAATTATCTAGTAGAGTCAATTAATAGTAAACGTCAAATGTAAAAGCACAATTGTCAGTACACTTTGGTGTAGTAAATTTGAAAAGTAAAATTTGACATTTAAAATTTAATTATTTAAAGAATTTGAGGTTATAAAGTTTCATTGCTACAGTAAATAGCATACCAGATTTGATGAACCCAGCCCGAAAAGATAAGAGGTCTTGATTATAATAGATATCATTGTGATATAAAAAGAAATACATTGAAGGCATAGTTTCCATAATAGGGGCTGTATAGCAATATATATATATATATATATATATATATATATATATATATATATATACCGGGTGTCCATTCTCAAAGTCGAACATAGTAAATTGACATTAGTGCATTCACTCATTCTTCATTGAAATAATTAATTTTTCTGTAGTTAATTTTAACAGACGTTGACATAAAATATCTGATTTACGCCAACTAATTACCAATTTTTTTGACAAATGCTATCGAACTTGAAAAGCAAGGCATGGCATATTTAAAAATTCCCCAAGTTTTAAATTAGTATTTTAAAATAAAAATCGCATCTTAAATAGTATTATTGGTATCACTTGATGCGTAATAATTTTATCTTTCCATTGATACCATTAGCTTCCCTGTAAGTTGAATTGGCGAGCAGGTATCGGTAAAAACATTCACTACAATGTTAATCGCCTATGTTCGACTTTGAGAACGGACACCCGGTATATATAATACTAAAACAGAAAAACAAAACACTATTTTGCTCATAAAAAGACCATGCGGATGGTGGGGTTCGAATCCCCGCTTCCAGAGAGAATTTGTTTTGTAGACAGACGCCTAACGCACTATAACAGGGTTGCTAGATAGATATAAATGCTTATCATTGCGTTATGAATGACACGGTGACAGCAATCGCAGACGAACTGCGCCCGATCGGTGTTGATGAAAACGTGAAACAGAAACGCAAGCACAACGTACGTTTATATTTAGGTATACCAAAATATAAAAAAGGATGTTTGACATATTCCTAGAATTCTTATTTTTACACGAAAAACGTGCTATACTGTACAGTAGAAAAACTCCGCGAACTTTTTGTGTTCTATCAATTCTGGCCGAACTGTGTTCAACGCCAACTACAATTTCCATACAAAAAAATATACGTTTGACACACGTCTTAGAATACGTAGGCCTTGAGAAATATTTGAAAAGATCAGTAAATTCTACTCAGGAATGTTTTTGAATATTTTTATAAACGATGACCTGGACGATTGTCGCCTTCGTAAAACTTTGAGTACCAAAACGTAGTCAGGTAAGTCGGAATAATTTGAAAATTTTCTTCCATAGTAAAACACGCTATACCTTTCTATACAATTTGAAGTGTGTGTAGTTATGTAGAAAAGTATTCATATAATCGACGTGTAGCACTTATTTCTGAACTTAATAGAATACTGGAATTTACTGGAAGTGAAGAGTAATGATTACAAAGATTGTACTTTGACATTATATTGTATATCTTATATTGTCGAATCTAAATGGCCCAGCAACAGGTTTGGCCTGTTTTTAGCAATCTACTGCAAGAACAGGAAAGGATAAAATAATTTTTTTTTAATAAATAGTAACTTTAATATATGCAATTTTAATTCCTAAAGATAATTTCATTGAGGTTCCCCCATGGACTTCTAAACACTGTTGCAATCTACTCCTGAAATTTTGCATAACTCGCTCCAATAATGCTTCATCAATAGCCTCTATTTCTAGTCCAATGTAGTCTTTAAGATCTTGAATTGTGCGGGGACGCTTTTCAAAGACTTTGTGTTTAATATATCCCCACAAGAAAAAATCGGGTGCGTCAAATCGGGGGAATTTGATGGCCATGTTATGTCTCCAAATCTCGATATCAGCTGATTCGGAAACATTTTCTGCAATGCATTCCTACTTCGTCTTGCTGTGTGTGCCGTGGCACCGTCTTGTTGAAACCAAATATTTCCTGGCCTTATTCTGCGCACTTCAGGGCTTACAAACGTTTCCAACATGAAAACATAACAATCCGAGTTGACTGTAATAGTTTCAAAACAATCAGTTACCTTTTCTTGATACACTAATCATACGCACAATAAATAGTTTTGAAACATCAGTATACCGTAAAAAAACCAGCACTGATAGGTACTTACATTTTAACTCCAACCATCACAAAAACATAAAAACAGGTGTTGTAAAAAGTCTTTATGACAGAGCCAAAGTTGTTTGCTCTAATGATGAAATTTTCAAAAAAGAGAAAGAATTTATTGTTAATGTTTTACAAGATAATGGCTATCCTGATACTCTTGTTCGGAACATTTTCAATACACGAAACAATGCCACACGCGTACAAAGAAATGACACCCAAACATATAATACTCTAACTATACCTTATATTCCAGGCATATCTGACAAAATTAGACGAATTGGGAATAGATTCAATGTTAGGACGGTATTCAAAACGTTGAATACCTTGCGGTCAGTTCTTACAAAAACTAAACCGTTCAACGAAGAACAACATTCAAAAAATTGTATATATAGTATCCCCTGTGAATGCGGGAAATACTATATCGGTGAAACATCCAGACCTTTAGCAGTTAGAGTTAAAGAACATATAAATATGATGAAAACCTATGAATTCAATAAGTCTAAGCTGGCAGAACATGCTTGGGATAACAATCATAAAGTACACTGGCATAACACAAAGATCTTGTCTAAAGAATCGATATCAACTAAACGAAAAATTAAGGAGACGGCATATATTTTACTTAACGAAGAAAAATGCGTGTCGCCTTTCTCAATATTTTTAGACACTAGTTGGCTATCCATTCTTAAAGATCAGATCAAGTAGGTTTAGACAATCAACAAACGTCAATGTCAAGCAATTGTTCCTTTTTAATTGTTATTCGTTGATAACGAGGGCAGATTGTCCCTCGAAACGTTCGTTATTTAATACGTTATTTAATAATTTTAAGGGTGGTAATAAACATTCGATATTTTAATGCGTTTTGCAAGCTAAAAAAATACTAAATGCTCGATAAAAAATTAAAAATGCACGTTAACTTAATTGGAAATGCTTTTTATTTTAACAAAACCAACAATATAAAATATATCATTTGCACGGTAAGTTCTGCTCGCTATTCTAATTAAATATGTACCTTAAAAAACCAAATGCCCTATAGCTGAAGTTTACTATTAATTGAAATTTTGTATCATATTGTATTAATAAACGCTCGATAATTTAATGCGTTTCAAAGGTTCGATTTGCTCGCCAAGTGCAGCCTAAACTAGAAAAACTGAATGGACGTGTGTGCGTATCAGTGCATGTTATTTGAAGAAAGTGAGAGTGATGTATTAGAGAAGCATGCGCCAAAGAAAAGAAGGAAGAAAATAGATAAGGAATAGAAAAGAAAACAAGTGTGCAATAGCAAAAAACGTCAAATTCGGTTCATATTCCATAAGTCCTGGTAAATTAGAAAAAAATTGCATCGATCATTCTCAGGTACCAGATGGCGAAGATGATGAGGCTTTCATACTATCTCAAATAGAATACAGGAATATTTCTCTTTTTCGGTTTTTTATGTATACCAAAAATTTATTTTTGATTATACTATGCTTATATGTTATGTTATTACCATGGAACTATATTATTACTTTTTTCTTCTTTTGTTAAATATCTACTTGAATTAATGTTGTTTCATTATTTATGTATAATCAGAGTTTCCTTTTTGGAAGTGATGTTTCGTTGTTTATGTGTTACCTATCAGAATTTATTATATATTTTTTGAAATACCTTTGTTGTATTTTATCATGTTATGTACTTTTTTAATAAAAATATTTTTTCTGAGTATTAAAGTTTACCTAGATAAAATCATTGTCTTTAATTAAAGGTAAACAAAAAAAGCCAAGCAAAAGAAAGCAAGTAAATTTCATACCGAGCATTGATTGTAATTATCGTACGTACGTTTTGTCTATTATTATTTGCCCAAAGATTTGTAATTTGTATCGTGCAACTTTATTTTGTATCGAGCGTCTTTTATGTTTATCGAGTGTTTATTATTTCAATAAGCATTTGAATTTTATACAGGGCGTTCGTTATCATTGTAGAGCATCTATAATTTTTATGGAACATTTATTTTCTTAGGATGCATATCAATTTTATACCGAGCACTCAATGCACTTATCGAGCGTTTAGTATTTTTATCGAACATTTATTTTCTAATCATGCATTTGGACAAAATATCGGGAAAATATGACCTGCAGTAGGAATAAAATACCGAGCATTTAATTTGTTCCCATAATTTTAATTTGCAGAGTGGCGGAATACCCAAAAAAGAATATGAATTTCATTATTTTCTTCATAAAAGTATGGTCCAATTATCCGAAATGCTGCAACACCACACCAAACGGTGACTTTTTGATCATAATGAGGTTTTTTATAAAGCTGTTGCAGATTTGTCTCAGCCCAGTAGCGGAAATTTTGCTTATTGACATTTCCGTTGAGGTGGAAGTGAGCCTTGTCTGTCATGAGCAACAAATTTAATTGATTTTCGTCATTCTCTAAAATTTCTATAAACTGCCTGAGAAAGTCACACTAGCAGGTTTATCCGCATCGTTTAACTTGTGGACGATTTGAATTGTGTATTATATGGATGAAAACGTAAATCTCCATGTAAAATTCTTAGCAGACTCCTTTCAGAAATTTGCAAGCCAATTGAATGTCTGACTACCGATCGCAACGGACTTCTTTGTATGGCTTGGCTGACTCGTTCGATACTTTCTGGTGTCCGAACTGTACATATACCTCCCGTAAATTTCGACCCAACATTCCCTGTTACGTCAAAATCACAAAGCAACCACTAATAGAGGAGTTTCTTAAATGTCAAATAATTGTTAGGGACTGGCCCACCCGTCGGAGGGCGCTAGTGTCGCCACTCGGCAAGGTTGTGAACCAAACTATAATTAATGATGGGTGGATGGGTCGGTATGTGAAGACGTGTTTTTCAAATTGTGTTGATTTAGTGTAGCAGACACAAATTTCCCAACGGCATAGAAAAACCTACTAATAGAAGCGTTTTCTGAATGCATCTGTCAAATCAAATAATTGTTAGAGATTGGCCCACCCGCCAGGAGGCGCTGGTGTCACCTGTCCGCTTTTTGAAAAGTGCGTAAATAGTAAACTCATACGTCAAACTGACAAAAATGCGTGAAAAGCATTTTGAACCAAAGTAAATTGTTGCAATTGAGCACGACTATTGTAAGATTGACAATACTTATTAAACAATATTGCTATTTGAACTACTTAAGATATATTTGTTATTCGCAAATATTTTGTTTGAATTTTCCATAATTATTGTAAATTTCAGAACCTATAAAGATTTTGCATATTCCGATTTATGCAGTTCAAAACTTTAAAATCAAGATTCTGGTAATAGTCCATTTTCTAAACGCTAAAAATTCGCCAAAGTTCTAACTTCGTTGACTCAAAACCGATTTTGAAATTTTTTTTTTTATTATTTCGGTAAAAGTTTATAGAAAAGTTCCCCATAGGTGAGAAAGTGTGCTTTTTATTTTTTCAATAGTTATTAACAAATATGTGTTTTTTAATATACTCTTAATTAAAAAATGTATAACTATTTGATTTATTTAAACAATTGCCTGAAATTTGATAACATAAGGTTTTTGGGCTCGCAGATTACGAATATGGCCTCAAAATGGGTCTAAAAACAAAATGGCGTCGAAGGTCTAATTTTTTATTTTATTTTTTTTTGAAATTTTATTAGATGTCTGGGGGGTTTTGGGGTCTCTGATTACGAATTTGACATTAAAACTCAACTAAAATAAAAAATGGCGGATCCAAAATGGAGGAAAGGGGTCATTTTTTTTTAAATTTCTGATACCTATACCTAGAGGTCTTTTGGGTCGCGCATCCCAAATTTTATGTTAAAATTTATCAAAAATGGAAAACGGTGTCTGAAAAATGGTGGAAACAAATGATAGAAGAGTTAAATGAGTATTCAAGATATTATAATTTAATAGATTTATTAAAATTAATCCAAGATACATTTAAAAACAAAAACAAAATTATTTAGCTTTAGTTTCTTCTTCATCTACTTTTTCCATTGACACTGCCGGTTGTGAATTAAGGCAACTATTTCCGCCACACTCACCGCAAGCCTCCGAGCCTAAAGGCCACTTCTCCTATACCCACAAGCAACTAGTTTTGCAGTTGCAAAAAAATAATTTTTAAGATGTTTTGCGCAGCTGGTTCTTGTGTCATTAGGATTGGAAAACACTTTCCTGTATCATATTTCTAAGCCCAATCTTCCCTTGAAATATCTTGGTTTCCCAGCCACAATTGTGTTTGCAAATATACGCGTTTTAAATGTTGTTCTGCTGGATCCATCGTAGGGCACAATGATGCTAAATTAACGCTACTTTTTTAGTAGACGCCTTAATAAAAGAATCAAACCCAAAATTCAAAATGTTTTTAATTAAAAAATATATGTATTGTATTGTCTGTAACCTCATTTACTTTGCGGTATATGAATAATAAAAAACTTTCAATCACTTAAACATTCCTGTACGAGTTTAAGCAGTTACCTTCCTTTGCACCATACATTGCAAGCATACATTTTATACCAAAATTTTTTTATATCAAGTTTTGCAGTCTCTTGTAAGTCACTGCTATTTTCAAATATTTTGACAAGTTTATTCTTTCCTGAACATAGCCATTGCTTCATTTACTAGGACTTATCCAGGTGGATCTTTAATAAAGTGCCGGTTCTATTCGTCTTGTTCATCCTTATATATCTTCAATATATTAAACTATATTCAAAAGCCATGATCTGCACCTTGACACCAAAACTCGCATGCTAAGGTGCTACATTTTTCCCATCTTGCTCTATGGGGTCGAGTCCTGGACACTTAACGAAACAATCACAAACAAAGCTAAGCCTTTGAAATGTGGTTATACCGGAGAATATTGCGGTTATTATGGAAAGACCGTGTAATAAATATTAAAGTTCTGGAGAGAATAAACAAAAAGTAAAGAGATCATGAACCACACCAAGATTACCAAACTCCAATACCTCGGACATATAATGAGGAATGAGAATAAGTACACCCGTACGCCCTACTACAATCTATTATACAAGGCAAGATATATGGCAAAGGTGGACCAGGACGCGGAAGAATATCTTGGTTGCAAAACCTAAGGGCGTGGTATGGGAAATCATCCAATGAGTTATCTAGAATTGCAACCAATAAAGTGAAGATAGCCGTGTTGATCGCAAACATACGAAATCGGATAAGCACCTGAAAGAGAAGAAGAAGAAGAAGATTCTTTCTTCTGTTAAAACATGCTGAAGTGTTACATCCAGTTAAAGCATGTACAGAAAGAACATGCTCACTACAAATTGCAGGCCTTTAGAAGTAAATATTTTTTTATTTTATTTATTTTTGGCAGGTTTTAAAAAATATGTATCTTTATCAGCATGAAACTAAAGCTGTTAATATAAGTAATACGTCTATATTCTCTGATACTACGACTATGTTTTTATTTGATGCATTGAGAGCTGTTGTAACTATTAACCGATCAGCATCACTTTCAGCTTGAGAGCAGGGATATTATTTGCAGCTAAAGTTTCTTTTAAAAAATCAATAAAACGACATGAAAGACATTTGCCAGAATTTTTCTTGATACAACTTTAACAACCTGTCTCTTTCAAATCGAATATCTGGTGCAGTTTTCGTTTTTAGACGTCGTTCTCTTTCAGCAGATTTTATTCTATGTTTTTGATAATCGACAAAAACACTTGCTTTTTTCCATAATTACGTACAATAAAATTAATATTTCTAAAATTGCACCATACTGTTGAACAAGTTGCCATTTGTTTTTATGTAATAACATTTCTCCGTCGGCCACAAACAGAAAAATCTTTTAATTCAGAAATATCTTTTGGAAATTGTACAAAGAGGTAGTAGAAAACACATTTTTAGACGTCGGAATTTATATGTATTCGTATGTTATATTTAAATGTATTTAATCTATTTAAATTTGAATTAATTTAACAATTTAAAATTATATTTGTATATAATGTTTATTAAATAATAATGATAATAATCGTACACAATCAAAATTAACCTTTTAATTCTATATTTATAATTACTGTGTCCGGAATCCCTAGATATGAGGCAACGTGCGGAATTCAGAAATGAAGCTATTTTGCCTCTATAAAGAAGTTATTTATCATTTTTGATAAATTTTAACATAAAGTTTGAAATCAGCGACCCAAAAAACCCTATAGTGTAGCTAAGAACTAAAGTCCGAATAAAAAAAATTA
Source organism: Agriotes lineatus (assembly GCA_940337035.1). Lineage (NCBI taxonomy): Eukaryota > Metazoa > Arthropoda > Insecta > Coleoptera > Elateridae > Agriotes > Agriotes lineatus. Next base: position 167,153 of record CALNHX010001628.1, on the reverse strand, counting down.
CGCTTTTTCGCCATCTTAGATCCGCCATTTTTTATTTTAGTTGAGTTTTAATGTTAAATTCGTAATCAGCGACCCCAAAATCCCTTAGACATCTAATAAAAATAAAAAAAATAAAATAAAAAATTAGACCTTCGACGCCATTTTGTAGAAGCCATTTTTGTTTTTAGACCAATTTTGAGGTCAGATTCGTATTCTGTGAACCCAAAAACCTTATGTTATCAAATGTCAGGCAATGGTTTAAATAAATAAGGAAGTTATAAATTTTTTTAGTTAAGAATATATTAAAAACACTTATTTGTTAATAACAATTGAAAAAATAAAAAGCACACCTTCTCACCTATGGGGAACTTTTCTATAGACTTTTTCCCAAATAATAAAAAAAAAATGTTCAAAATCGGTTTTGAGTCAACGAAGTTAGAACTTTTTCCCTTTAGTAAATGGACTATAAGGAAAATTATGTATATGCAAAATTTGTATTGCTGTTGACGGCATATCCTTGATTAATCCAAATATCGTAGTAATGGCGTATTTAAATTTTGCCGCCTTGCTGGAATAGTTTCTGGCCCACCCGTTGTAGGGCGCTGAAACGTTTATACAAGCTTACTATGGGAGAAATCGCTCTATTAGTGGTTGCTTTGTGGTCAAAATTATTTGCCCACCTTACAATTGTTTTTCTTGTTGGAATTTTACCATGTCTTTCTACGTTAAATTCACGTCTAAAACGCCTCTGAGTTTGCACTACTGACTGCGTCAGTATAAAGCTTTTCACAGCAAAAACGCGTTGATAAATCGGAAATTTTTCATTGGTAAGAAAACTGCATCTATTGACATAAAAACTTATGCCAATTTGAAAACCAACAAAACATTTTGTTTTCCCCAGCAAACTACTCAAAATGGGTCATACCTGTTGTTGGACCCTTTAGTATGGTACATTGTTATCTAAGATTCAAAATATGAAATATTAGCTATTTACGTTATTAGACCGGTAGCAAAATTTTTATGGCCGCGCCAATACTTTACAGGTCGAGCCCGTAGGGCGAGACCTGTATGTTTGGCAAGGTCATAAAAATGCTACCGGTGGTGTATCGTATAAGATTTTTTAGGATACTGCATTGGTAACTAGCGTTTACACAGTTACAGTTACAAACGAGTCCAGTAGATAAAATTTACCAGCCTAGACCAGTAGTAGTTCTATTACTACTGGTCTAGTCCGGTAAATTTTATCTACCGTACTCGTTTGTAACTATGTAAACGCTAGTTACCAACAGCGTCGGACTGGCAAAATTTGGCCTAACGGGCAAAGGACGCATGTGGCCTCCACATGTAAAAATGAGAAAAAGGGGGGGGGCAGCGCCTCTTGGCTAATGGGGGTCCGGGGGGGGGGGAGACAAAGCCCTACAGCAAGCGAATTTTTTTTTATTGTAGGGAGCTCGAATACCCCTCTCACAGTAATGGCACAGTACAGTAGTAATGGCAGGTGAAAGTACAACCAAATCAATAACTACGATAAAGAAAACGGTGGGGGAATGTCAATAGTAATTTACGTTACAAGACCGGAATCTAGTGTTTTGCAGGTCGAGCCCTGGAAGCTTGGGGAGACCTGCAAAACACTTTCTGGACGTGTATCGTACAATATTTTTTTACGACATCCGAGTCCATACTTTCAAACTTGCGAATTCGCTTTCGCAAAACTAAAAAAAATATGACGTTAGTATCTATTATTTGACTTATCCAAATAATAACACACACTTGATTCCATAGTAACGAAGGCATCAGGGACCGGCATAAGCTTTACCGGTTCCTGATGGCCGTTTTCGGATCTTGACCGGCAAAACGTTACTTTCTGGCAAAAAAATTCTTCAGAAACAGCATATTTTCCAGTCGGTGGTAAAAAAAAATTTATTCTAATAATTTAACACTTAAAACATGAAACAAGATAACAAAAAATGAAATAGGTAGGAGGTAGTTAATTATTCTATTCTTATAAACTTTGAAATTCCAACAAATAACGAAAAAATATTCTTTATCGCCAACCGTCAATAGATCCATGCATTACCGTAGCGATTTTCGGAAGTAAACAAACACTTTATCTTACTGTACAAATCAAACACTTTACCTGCCGCTAATATTTATCTAGATAGCCATGACTGCATGTCATTAAACAAAAATCGTTTGTCGCTGTCACGAGGTCACGATTCCAACAGCAAAAGTTTTGTCGCGAGTTATTTATAAAAAGTAATGGAAGAAGACATTCAAATAATGGAAGAAGACATTCAGTGCACGCCGCCTGAAATTCAGAAGAAGGTATTAGAGACGTCTTTCGAAATTCTACCACAAAAATCAGTCGAAAAATACAATCGCCAATATGACATATTTATGGAGTGGTGCAAAAAACACGGAATTAAAAAATATAGTGAAAACGTTTTACTGGCGTATTTTTACGATTTATCGAAAGAGTATTCTCCTTCTTCGATGTGGTCGTATTACTCCATGGTGAAAGCAACCTTTTCAGCAAAAAATGACGTTGACATTAGTAAATATAAAAAACTTACGGCTTTTTTAAAACAAAAAGGAAGAAATCACATTCCAAAAAAGTCCAAAACTCTTTCACAAGAAGAAATACTTAAATTTTTACTAAATGCGCCGGATGAAATCTATTTGATGATGAAGGTAATTTATGCAAACCTTTCAAAACCAATTTGATATTAATGTAGTAATTATTTTAGATTTGCGTTGTGTTTGGCATTGCTGGAGCTTTACGTAATGAAGAACTTTTGAATTTAAAAGTAAGCAACATAGAGCACAAAGAAACAATTCTGGTTGTTCGTATAACTAAAACAAAGACCAACAGGCCTCGATTATTTGTGATCACTTCAGAGTTTGAAGGAAAAGTAAAATCCATAGAATTATTTAACAAATATTTAGCTATGCGCCCTAAGCAGACGCCCCACGACCGATTTTTCCTAACTTATAGAAATGGCAAATGCACAGTCCAGCCAGTTGGAATCCATACTTTTGGTAGTGTACCAAGCAAAATTGCGAACTATCTGCATTTGCCAGAACCATCACTTTATACGGGACATTGTTTTCGTCGAACGTCCGCCACTCTCTTTGCCAACGCAGGCGGCAGCAAGGAAAATTTAAAACGCCACGGAGAGTGGAAAAGCGACACGATTGCAGAGTCCTATGTGGAGGAATCTGTGCTTAATAAAACGAAAATCGCAAAGACGATTTTAGGTGAAGATCAAACTGACAACATAATTGTTACCAATGATAATTCTACTGAAGATTTACAATGTATTAACATAGATAATAATCTCCAAACATTTTCGATTCAAACTCCTTCGACTTCAGGAATTAATTTTTATAATGCGTCAGGGTGTACGTTCACGTTTAATATAACAAATAATAAGTAGATTTGTTTTGTATTCGCTATTATTATATCTGTTTACGTTGTCATAATAAAATGTGATAAGTTATAATATCTCCATTTTTTTTTATTATACATTTTTACGGTTAGCGATAAAATTTTGTATGCACCACGTCAGTAAAGTGTCTTTATCGCACTCGTCTGTTACTCGTCTCGCTCGCTTCGCTCGCTCGACTCATAATCTCAGACTCGTTCGATAAAGAATCACTTTACTGACTTGGTACATAAATAACTATTATCTATTATGATTTATAAACTTTGAGTTTAGAACAATTATAACGAAAAAATATAGATAATTATGATCACAAGGTTTGACCTTATTGAAACTTTTACACTCTATACTACAATATGAATCACATCAATAATTTTGATTTTAAAGAGACATCATGATTTCGTCGAAATTCAAGCTTTGGAGTAAATCACACTTCACATTCAAAATTAGAAAACATTCTAACCTTTCTTGCACTTTAGAAAATACACGTTCAGAGGCTACTTGGGTGCATGATAATGTCAGTAAGTATTTGTAAGCTAGTACAAATTGCTATACAGTGTGGACATAAAGTAACGGATAAGTTCATTAACTTTGTTAATATTAATTTTTATGAAAAAATCTTGAAGGGGTATGGCGATTTTAATTATAGGACATACACTACAACCACCTTTATGTTGATACGTCATTTGTTTTAAATTTATGACGTCATCGACTTTTTTTTAAGGACAACGTGTATTTTTTATTATTGATTTTGGTAGTACTTTTTGTGTTGTTTTCAATGATATAAAATTTTCAATATGTTACATCTGAAAAAAATCGAGAGAAATGGTCTTAAAGTTTAAATATTAAAAACCTATGAAATGAGCAAAATAAATCTAGTTACCTACGTTTGACGGAAAGTCATTGACGGCACATTCGTTTTTATTGAAATTTAAAAAAGCAATTGAAAAATACAATAATAAATAATAAAAAATTAAATTCTGTGTCTCGCTATTAATTGTACCATTTTTACTTCCTTTTACGATAAAGGAAGTATTGGATTCACCCCAAAAATTTGAAATTGAGTTTTCAACAGATCTTCACGTTTTAGAGTCCCCTGAACTAGAGATGGGCGCGTGAGTGAATTTTCGCTCACGTCACGCACGTTTCACGCTTGCTTTAAACAGTCACGTTTACGCACGTTCACGCTCACGTTCACTCACGTTCACGGCGTGACACGCCACTCACGACGTGACACGCAGCTTTTATTTCAAAATTTAAATTCAGATAGAACAGAATGTTCAAATTTAAAACCAATGAAAATCCCTAAAGAGAACTAAAAATATGTTTTGCACCTGACATAATTTACGTGATATGTTGCAATCAGAATAGTTGACATAAAAAGAAAAAAAGAAAAATTGGCTACAATAACTTCGACAAGGGATAAATACTGATTTCTAGCAAATATATTGTCAGGGAAGATAGACGGTCGGCCTTACCTTTTGGCGAAAGTTATATTTGATGTTTTGCCGGCTGGTAACTATCGGCCTAATTGGGCTAGCTCGCCGCGAGGGTCGCAGGGTTCCAGCTATGCTGAAAGAGAATACAAAAAAAAGGAGTGGGCGCCAGGTCCTAGACTCAGATCCAATTCCTTGTGCCGGACCTTACACAAGGTCGAGGATAAAAACCAGCAAGTCAAAAATAAACAAACCAACAACCAATGAATAGATCACAGCTTTATTTTAAATATATCGGTGCGTACTATAGTGCAAGGCTAACACAAGTATATATATAAATCACAGCAGGCAATATTTCTAGCAACACCAAAGAACACACAGTATGCGACATGCAATAATAAATATAAATACAAATTTAAATATAAGTATCGAGCAAATAGTAGCCCACGAGCAGCAATGACTATGACCTGAGAATGGGCTAACACACTAAAACATTGCGCGGTTAAAACGGAGCGTAGCGAGTATTAAATTAAAAAAAAATAAATTAATTAATCCCTGTGAGGCAGGATATGGCAGGGCCAGGTTATGCAAGCGCTCAGCTGATGTGAAACCCCGAATATCAGCTCAGTAAGATCCTAAAGTAATTAAACCAAAATTTCTAATGTCAAAACTACGAGGATATATGGCCATATAGTTCACAGAGCAGTTTTCTTAATGGAAATACATCAGGTGCATAAATGAACGCTAAAGCAATCGCTTGAATAAACCTTCGGCAAACTTGTACCTACGTAAACTCGCAAATAAAGTACAATAACGCGGAATTGACAATTATTCTACCGGCGGCGGGCCTTATGACGCAATCGCTACTAACCCGAGATTAATCAGTCATGAGCTGAAACTGCAGATGCAATCGACTACCGATGTCGCTACTCTAGCCACTATCAATATCGAAACGACGCGGCAAACTTCAGACGGCTGACAGCAAATGGCGACGAAAGTAAATATAATTAGCTGTATATATTAGGTATTGTTTTGTGCTGTATACTAAACAAACCGCAGACAATGAGCCGTGAGTACAACCCTAAATCTGAAGTAATTAAACGAAAGGTCTAACATACGATTTGCAGGGGAGTTCGATGGGGCGCGGCGGCCGGCGAAAGTGAATATAACTATCTGTATATTGAACAAACCGCAGAGCTGCCTTCACAAAGTCAGGCGAGCTCGATTAATGATTCGATAAGGCTCACTCAAATGCACAAAATGGACGCTCAAAATTTGCAATAGTCCTATCACAATAACACATTAAAATCATACAAAAGCATGCACTAACATCTACTCGACGAAGCATTACTATGCCAAAAATATCCTACATGCCCTATCCTTTAATGAGACGAGATTCCAATAACTATCTATAAAATACACCAGGCGCAAATAGCTATATCAGATTCTTGCCTGTAGTAAAAACATGTCGGCTTCTAACCTGTGGCTTGCGGAAGGCCGGGGTTGGACGTAGCTAGAGAGAAGCAACGATGACGGCTGCAGCTGCGGGGTGCAGTGCCAGCTATGGAGGTTGCAAGATGACTTGCAGGTGAGTGTAAAGCAGTTGCTCAATCTTCAGCGTTGCCCACGAGAGTTGCAAAATTCACAGGCGATGCGACTATCTTAGGGGCCCAGTGCATCGGGCTGGATTCGAGCAGGGTGCAGTCGAACGGGGTAGGTCTACTCCACACAGGAAGGATTTCAAACAGATGGGGAGTGTTTTAACTCCCACCGGGAATTTGGCTAAAAACGCACAGAACCCAAATGTATTCCCGATTAAGAAGAAACTGGCCTAATCTTACCTCAAGCTGGGGGTCGAGCCGAAAGAAGCGTGCTAAAGTCGGTTCCAGGAGATCCGCCAAAAGCGAAGGGATGCACGTAAGTAGCTAACTAATCATTACGAACATCCACGATAACGCAGAAATGCTTCCAGATCCCTCAAACAATCTATTCGAAGAGGCGAGCCTTACCAAAGGGCTATGAAGCACTTAGCTGCAGAGGAACACCTACTAGCACGACAGTTTAGCTTGGAAAGAAAGCCGAAAAATTCAAAAACCCAGCCCACAGGTCATCTGATAACAAAAATTTGGGCCAGAAGATGCCCAAAAAACCAGTCAGGCAAGTTTGACTGCAGGAAAAGATAACATTGCTCTAGCAACAAATGGAATAGTTAAAAACAATTTGTATCACCGGTTGCCTAGCGGCCATACCCAAATATTTGTAAAAATATAGCAAGAATAAACCTAATTTGCAAAATATAAGTAATTAAACGAGGGGTTGCTTACGAAACTGCATGATAATTATAGGAGAGTAATTAAAAATAAGATATAGCCAATTATACCCAGTTTAAAGCATGCAATAATTGACAAAAGCCAACCATAGATATTCAAGTTCAAAAATTCAGCTAGCGAAAGTTCAATACTACGGGGGACACTCCAAAAGTATCGTAACAAATTCTCCCCCCACAAAAGGGAGGGTAAATCACCCCAGATTTACCTGACCATACAACTGCCATCAATACCGAATTGCCAAAAAAAAAACGAAGCCTGCCGGAAAGAAATACAAAGGGAAGAAACAGAGGACTTAAAAGAGTTAGCTAAGAAGAGAGGATGTAAGAGTCCAAGCACACCATCGAAGACAACGAGACACCAACCTCTTCCGTCGCTGCAAGATGATGTGAGCTGCGCCGGTGGAAGGGAAGGTTACGTCAGGTTGCAACAAAGATGCACCCGAAACGCAAACACCTCGGAAAGATGCGGAGTGGGAGACAGGAAAGCGAACGACACAGAAGAAGGAAGGGAAAGAAAAACCAACCTCAACCAAGGGTTAAGTACTTAGGCCCAGGATCGACCTACAGCACTGAAGCTATCTCCAAATGACGGAAGATAGAACTGATATCCAAAATAACACGAAGTATAAAGAGAACGAGCACAGCAAAAAGAGGGAACATCCCTTTCAAACAAGAAAAAAAAATGAGACAGAGAAAGATGCGAGAAATGAAGGGACCAGATGTTTAGGTCGGGACTCCAATTCGAGAAAAAGGAAAGGTGAGTTGGGTCCCAAAGGTTCCGTCCGACGTCCCCAAACCAACCTCCCAAATAGACGTAGACTAAACCAAATCATCATTATCGTCGACAGCGTTGTTGAGCTTCAAGTCTTTGGCATGCCAATTCCCACGCAAACGACCGTCCGGATCCTTAAGTTGATAAATGAAGCGAGACAATTTCTTATGAACTATAAAGGGTCCAATGAACTTGGGTGCCAATTTAGCAGTATAGTGGTTAGCAGCATCCGATTGCGTGAAGTTTCTTCTCCAAACGGAGTTGCCTACCTGATATTCATCAGGTCGTCTTCGCAGGTTGTAGTAAACCTTCGAACGATCGTAGGCCCTAGCAAGACGAACTTTTACTTCTTTGTACAACCGTTGCAGCGCTTGGGCTCTTATGTTGGGGTTTTCATCCCTGATGACACGAAGTTCGGGACCTTCATCTTCAGGTCTTTCTTCAGGATTCCCGTCGAGTGTAATTTCTCGGCCAAAATTCAAAAAGTAGGGGCTATGACCAGTGACATCATGCTTGGAGGTTCTTATGGCACAAGCGACTTGTTGTAAGTATTTATCCCACTCACGTTGTTTGTCGGACACGTACGCTGTAAGCATTGTTTTCAGAACACGATTGATGCGTTCCGTTGGATTTGCCTGAGGGTGATACAACGCTGTAAACGCTATTCTGCAGCCATAGTTCCTAGCCAAGGCAGTAAATTCGCGACTCTTGAACTGGACACCATTGTCGCAGATAATTCTCTTCGGAGCGCCAAACAATAAAAACACGTTTTCTTCAACGTGACGTACGACTGCAGCGGCCGTAGCCTTACGAAGGGGAAATACAAGAGGAAATTTAGTGAAGCAATCAGCCACTACAAGTATATACTGATATCCCCGAGAAGAACGAGGTAGAGGTCCTATGAGGTCCATACAGATGACCTCCCAGGGCTTCGAGATGTTTGTGCGACCTCCCATATGTCCAGCGGGTGGTCGTTGGTCAGGCTTAGTGCGGGAACACACCTTGCAGTTGCGAATGTAGCGCAGAACGTCCGTTCGCATCTTGGGCCAGTAGTACCTCTGAGCTATGCGACCTAAGGTTTTCGAAACGCCAAGATGTCCTGAGGTAGGATCATCATGATTACGTCGTAGTATTTCTGAACGTTTGTCCTTAGGTAGAACCATTTTCCAGTCTTCATTGGCCTGCACGAGTTCCGGGTATAGGCTCCTCACGTGTTTATAAAGTTGCAAATTCGACTCGCGCCAAGCAAAATAGTGCTGTGGATCGTTTCGGATTTTTAGGCGCATCCGAGCATACCAACGGTCTTGAACATCATCGTCCTCAGTGACCTCATCGACAATAGGTACGGACCTGGATAGAGCGTCAGGTACGACATTGTCTTTGCCTTTGCGATGGATAACATTGAAATTATATTGTTGTAGGCGTATGGCCCAACGCGCAATGCGTCCTATGGGGTCTTTAATATTATGCAATTACTTGAGGGCGTAGTGGTCGGTCACGACGTCGAACTTAGTTCCCTCGATGTACGGGCGAAGTTTTTCGATGGCGAAGAGTACCGCGAGACATTCACGTTCCGTTGTGCTGAACTTCCGCTCATTCTTCGTGAGTGAACGGCTTATATAGCAGACGACCTTCTCTCCCTCAGGATACGTCTGGGACAAGACGGCTCCGAGTCCATAACCAGAGGCGTCCGTCTGAATGGTGAAGGGCCGACTGAAATCTGGGCAAGAGAGCACAGGGGCCGAGACGAGGCAGTCTTTGATGGTGTCAAATGCGGTTTGACATTCCTCAGACCAAACAAACTTCTGGTTCTTGCGAAGCAAGCGAGTCATAGGTGACACTACGGACGAAAAGTTAGGTACAAAGCGCCGGTCCCAAGATGCCATTCCCAATATTCTTCTAACCTCTGGGACCGTCTTGGGGTTAGGGATGTTCAAGATGGCTGCGACCTTTTCCGGGTCGACAAGCAGACCATTGGAGTTGACGACGTACCCCAGGTACTTCAATTCGGGCTTACAAAAGTGACACTTCTCCCGGTTCAAAGTTAGGCCGGCCTTGGCGATCCTAGATATGACTTCCTTCAAGACCTCCAGGTGTTTTTCGAAGGTAGGAGTGCAGATAATAACGTCATCCAAGTATGTGAAAGCGTAAGGTTCTAGGTCGGCACCAATAACTCGGTCGATAAGACGTTGCCAAGTCGCCGGGGCGGTATGAAGACCGAACGGAAGGCGACAAAATTGATACAACCCACGATTAGGGACAGTGAAAGCAGTTAGCGGGCGGCTAGCGACAGAAACCGGCACCTGAAAGTAAGCTGACTTGACATCTAACGTGGTCAGGTATTGTGCATCCCGTAACTTGTCCAAAATGTTGCTGATGTACGGGAGTGGATAGGCATCAGGTTGGCTAACCTTGTTGAGCTTCCGATAGTCCACACAGAAGCGGTAAGAGCCATCCTTCTTCTTTATCATAACGATGGGCGATGACCATGCGGATGTTAAGGGTTCCACAATGCCCTTTTCTAACATATCGTCGAGCTCTTGATTTACGTGCTGTTGTAAAGCAGGCGAGATTGGATAATAGCGCTGCTTAATTGGTTCAGCATCCGTCTTGATTACGTGTTCCACTAAATGGGTACATCCTACACCATCTCCTATCAAAGAAAAAGCTTCGCTGATAGTCTGATCAAGCACAGCTTGTTCGTCGTTCGTGAGGTGTTCAGTTGAACGGATCGCAGCGATTTGCTCATCAGCCGAGGCTTTGGAGAAGGTCCATTCCCCATGGCGAAGATCTGGCACAAGGGCCATCCTCTTCCAGAAGTCGCTGCCCAAAATGAGTGTATGTGGTAACGAGGGGACAACCAGGACTTCAAAGGTTCTCACCCGGTCCCTCAAGACGATGGGGACGGTAAGTGTACCAATGCTCTGACATTTCTCGCCGTTGGCAACACTGCAGGTAGTGGGTTTAACGGAGCTTAATTTGCAGGAGTTCTTCAATACGTTCCAACCTTGGCGACCTAAAATGGTACGGCTCGCGCCGGAGTCTAACAAACCAAGAAGTTCCTTTCCAAAAATAGACACTCGAAGATAGGGCCTCTCATCTTTGTTGGCGTGATCTAAGATGAAATCGAGCAGAATGCGATGTTCGGTAGGTATGTGATCCGTTTCCCAAGATTGGGAGACGACATTGGCCTCAGAAATGGTGACAGGAGAAGACGCTAATCGGCCTCTTAACGCCTTCCGTTCCCGTTTCCCGAGCAAGAAGGGCAGGTACGAATTGTGACGTCGGCTTTACCGCAGCGATAGCATTTCAATTTGCGCGGCGATGGACACTGAGCTACGCGATGGTCGGGCTTCCCACAGTTCCAGCACACACCATAGGGTCGAGCGGCTGCAACATCGCAGACTTGTTCTCCGGTAGAGGGACTAGGAGTGGAACTAGTTTCCTCAATGGCAGCAGCTCTAGCTTCAAAACGGGGCTTGTGATAAGCCAAATCGGGTTCGAGAGCCTGATAAGGCGGAGGTGGATTCTTGAACCTTGAAGATCGCACCTTAGCATCTTCAATTAATTTTCCAAGTTGTCTGAGTTGCGAGATACTCGTGGGAGAGTAGAGAGCCAGTTGAGCCTGTAAGTATGGTTGCAAGTTTCTACGCATAATCTCTATGCGCTCCATCTCCACAGGTACACGAGAAAGGCGACTAAAAAGGTTCTCCATGACAGCGACGTAGACTGTTACGGACTCATCGGGTCCTTGGGTTCTACTACGGATTTCATCCCATAAGCTAGTTTCGTAGTCGCAAGGCTGAAAAGCGGCTTTCAAGGCGATGATCAATTCATCCCAAGAACGAATAGTGTTGCGAACGGAACGAAACCAAATTCGAGCGTTGCCAGTGAACAATTCGATGGCAGCGGCAAAAAGTTGATCCTTGGATACGTTTCGAGCTATGCGAGTTTCTTCAATTTCCTCTAAAAAGCTAGTTAAGCCATTTCCTCCATCGAAGGTGATCCTCCATTTGTTGATGGCTAAGTAGTTGGCAGTCGAAGTGTGTCTATGCGACGCAGACTGGTTGACATCTTCGGCAGCAGAAGAACGACGATTGACAGCATTAGCAAAGGGCGGATAATCCAAGTACATGCCAGGCTGCATGGCTGAGCTACTAGGAATAGGCTGAGGGGCAAAGAACTGTGAAGTGGACAAAGGATGACTCCACGTAACCGAGCTAGCAATAGGACGAATAGGCAAGGCAGCGTCTTCCTGAGACGTAGTGACAACAGAGCTATGGGGGCGAATATGAGTTTCCTGAGGCGAAGCTACTGAACCGTCCTCCGAGCTTGAATCACTCGGTGCAGCTGTTGTGTCGTTGCGAGCTTGGGTATCAACGTGAAGCTGAAGTTTCGCTTCCAAGGCGGCAATTAATTGTTCGCATCTATCCTTCAAGGACTCCAACCTAGAAGCGGAATCTGGTTCTGCTAGAATATGACCTAGACGACCTTGAACATGAAGAAGGCGAGTACCAAAAAATGCAACTATCAATTTCGGCAGCTAAAATGGAAAGTTTGTCTTCACAGATCGCAAGTTCTTCAGTAGCGTCGAAAGACACGGGAGTGAAAGTGACATTCATAAGAAGATCTATCTTCATACGAGCACGGAGTAATTTACGTTTGTCTTGGACGTTGCTCTGAATGGCAATGTCTCTAACTCGAAGCTCATAGTCGAGCTCATCGACGAGCAAACGATTAACATCTAATTTAAATACCATCTTGCTGTTCCAACAGGACAAGATGATCACAAAAACTTATTTAAACTAGGCTTATAACTATCCAAGCAAAACCTGTAAATAGCATGCAATAAACAAACCTATAACTAGCAATAATCAATTGTAAATACCCAACAAGTATCGACAATAAATAATACCAAATGTAAATCACCTAGCCAATAATAAATTCTAACACCCTAACAATTCGATTTGCACTGTAGTACCACCAAGTACCCTAATAACGACGTAGTCAAAAATCCTTTCAAGGCCCCACGTTGGGCGCCAAAATCTTCTTCTCAGGGAAGATAGACGGTCGGCCTTACCTTTTGGCGAAAGTTATATTTGATGTTTTGCCGGCTGGTAACTATCGGCCTAATTGGGCTAGCTCGCCGCGAGGGTCGCAGGGTTCCAGCTATGCTGAAAGAGAATACAAAAAAAAGGAGTGGGCGCCAGGTCCTAGACTCAGATCCAATTCCTTGTGCCGGACCTTACACAAGGTCGAGGATAAAAACCAGCAAGTCAAAAATAAACAAACCAACAACCAATGAATAGATCACAGCTTTATTTTAAATATATCGGTGCGTACTATAGTGCAAGGCTAACACAAGTATATATATAAATCACAGCAGGCAATATTTCTAGCAACACCAAAGAACACACAGTATGCGACATGCAATAATAAATATAAATACAAATTTAAATATAAGTATCGAGCAAATAGTAGCCCACGAGCAGCAATGACTATGACCTGAGAATGGGCTAACACACTAAAACATTGCGCGGTTAAAACGGAGCGTAGCGAGTATTAAATTAAAAAAAAATAAATTAATTAATCCCTGTGAGGCAGGATATGGCAGGGCCAGGTTATGCAAGCGCTCAGCTGATGTGAAACCCCGAATATCAGCTCAGTAAGATCCTAAAGTAATTAAACCAAAATTTCTAATGTCAAAACTACGAGGATATATGGCCATATAGTTCACAGAGCAGTTTTCTTAATGGAAATACATCAGGTGCATAAATGAACGCTAAAGCAATCGCTTGAATAAACCTTCGGCAAACTTGTACCTACGTAAACTCGCAAATAAAGTACAATAACGCGGAATTGACAATTATTCTACCGGCGGCGGACCTTATGACGCAATCGCTACTAACCCGAGATTAATCAGTCATGAGCTGAAACTGCAGATGCAATCGACTACCGATGTCGCTACTCTAGCCACTATCAACATCGAAACGACGCGGCAAACTTCAGACGGCTGACAGCAAATGGCGACGAAAGTAAATATAATTAGCTGTATATATTAGGTATTGTTTTGTGCTGTATACTAAACAAACCGCAGACAACGAGCCGTGAGTACAACCCTAAATCTGAAGTAATTAAACGAAAGGTCTAACATACGATTTGCAGGGGAGCTCGATGGGGCGCGGCGGCCGGCGAAAGTGAATATAACTATCTGTATATTGAACAAACCGCAGAGCTGCCTTCACAAAGTCAGGCGAGCTCGATTAATGATTCGATAAGGCTCACTCAAATGCACAAAATGGACGCTCAAAATTTGCAATAGTCCTATCACAATAACACATTAAAATCATACAAAAGCATGCACTAACATCTACTCGACGAAGCATTACTATGCCAAAAATATCCTACATGCCCTATCCGTTAATGAGACGAGATTCCAATAACTATCTATAAAATACACCAGGCGCAAATAGCTATATCAGATTCTTGCCTGTAGTAAAAACATGTCGGCTTCTAACCTGTGGCTTGCGGAAGGCCGGGGTTGGACGTAGCTAGAGAGAAGCAACGATGACGGCTGCAGCTGCGGGGTGCAGTGCCAGCTATGGAGGTTGCAAGATGACTTGCAGGTGAGTGTAAAGCAGTTGCTCAATCTTCAGCGTTGCCCACGAGAGTTGCAAAATTCACAGGCGATGCGACTATCTTAGGGGCCCAGTGCATCGGGCTGGATTCGAGCAGGGTGCAGTCGAACGGGGTAGGTCTACTCCAGACAGGAAGGATTTCAAACAGATGGGGAGTGTTTTAACTCCCACCGGGAATTTCGCTAAAAACGCACAGAACCCAAATGTATTCCCGATTAAGAAGAAACTGGCCTAATCTTACCTCAAGCTGGGGGTCGAGCCGAAAGAAGCGTGCTAAAGTCGGTTTCAGGAGATCCGCCAAAAGCGAAGGGATGCACGTAAGTAGCTAACTAATCATTACGAACATCCACGATAACGCAGAAATGCTTCCAGATCCCTCAAACAATCTATTCGAAGAGGCGAGCCCTACCAAAGGGCTATGAAGCACTTAGCTGCAGAGGAACACCTACTAGCACGACAGTTTAGCTTGGAAAGAAAGCCGAAAAATTCAAAAACCCAGCCCACAGGTCATCTGATAACAAAAATTTGGGCCAGAAGATGCCCAAAAAACCAGTCAGGCAAGTTTGACTGCAGGAAAAGATAACATTGCTCTAGCAACAAATGGAATAGTTAAAAACAATTTGTATCACCGGTTGCCTAGCGGCCATACCCAAATATTTGTAAAAATATAGCAAGAATAAACCTAATTTGCAAAATATAAGTAATTAAACGAGGGGTTGCTTACGAAACTGCATGATAATTATAGGAGAGTAATTAAAAATAAGATATAGCCAATTATACCCAGTTTAAAGCATGCAATAATTGACAAAAGCCAACCATAAATATTCAAGTTAAAAAATTCAGCTAGCGAAAGTTCAATACTACGGGGGACACTCCAAAAGTATCGTAACAATATTTCTTGCAGCTGTCTTCAAAGACATTACTTTTAATACCAAATGCTGTCATTGGAATTGACGTTTTCCTTATTGGTATGAGTACAGAAGGTATATATTGCTAGGCAACACCTTTAATTCGTAGGTTTGAAAGTACTTTTACGTATAAGGATCAACATTTTCAGCGTTAAGCCGAGTATACAAGAAAAAACATTACTTTTATTAGAATAATAAGTTCATCTACACAAGTACACAATAAATTGGTTTAAAAATAAAACGTAATCAACATTTTCAGTGTTAAGTCGAGTATACAAAACAAAACATTAGGTACTTTTCTAAAAATAGGTTCATCTACACAATATATTTTTGTTTAATAATAAAAAGTAATTAACATTTTCAGCGTTAGCCGCGTATAAAAAACAAACAATTACTTTTATTAGAATAATAAGTTCATCTACACATCTACACATTAAAATGTTGATTGAAAAATAATATGTAATCAACATTTTCAGCGTTAAGTCGAATTCTGCGCTCTTCTAAAATTCGCCCAGCTGTAGAAAATACTCTTTCGCTTGTAGCGGAACTTGCCGGTATGTTTAAAATTTCTCAAGTTTTTTTTAACAGTGACGTATTTACACTGTTTTTCCAAAATCCTAAAGTGTCATCTACATTTCCGAATTGTAATTTAACATACTAATTTAGTTCTGTTTCGACATCATCCTAATTACATGTGTCATCGTCAGAGCTATCTGTAAGTATAGAAAGATAAGAATCTGCTGCTGATGTACCAGTTTTGTGTCGCTTGCTATGTATTTCATCATTATCATCTATAGTTTTATTTGCATTATAATCTTCTCTTTTATGTAAAGGTATGAACTATAATTAGGGTCCAAAAATAAAGCCACATAATGGAACTTGTTTGGCAAAATTTGTGATTTAATGAATTTAAAAGTTGCTGCACCCTGCAGTTTTTTATTCGTTACTAAATATTTAACGTGAAATTAACGTGAAACGTGAATCACGCCTTGGAAATTTTCACTCACGTTCACTCACGTCCACGTCACGATTTTCAAATATTAGTAACGTTTACGACGTGACACGCCGTGACACGACGTGACACGACTGTTTTCACGTCACGCGCCCATCCCTACCCTGAACCCAAAAAACATATTTTTTTTTCATTGGTCTGTCTGTGTGTGTGTCTGTCTGTGAACAGAATATCTCAAAAACGAAAAGAGTTTTGTGTACTATGTATATGAGACAGCAAGCTTTTGAAGAAAATCGCATAACCGGAAGTAGGTGTTTACTCTTGTGATTTTTCAGTTTTTTTCGATTTTTTCAAAAACGGCTCTAACGATTTTTTAAAACTTTTACATTTTTATTAAATTTTGAATGTGTATCTCACATGTGATTTTCTATACCTTTTCAACTTCAAATTAGGACTAATCAATTTCAAAATGGGATTAAACAATTTCAAAATGAAATAAACAATTTCAATTTGAGAATAAACAACTTCAAATTGTGACTAATCAACTTCAAATTGAGAAAAGCTTTTTGTTAGCGGTAGTCTTTGGAAAATGGCAATTACATGTTTGTGACAGGACTGAACACCAGCAACAACTAACAATAATTAGTTCCGTCCTGTCACAACCATGTAATTGCCATGTTCCAAAGACTACCGCTAACAAAAAGCTTTTCTCAATTTGAAGTTGATTAGTCACAATTTGAAGTTGTGTATTCTCAAATTGAAATTGTTTATTTCATTTTGAAATTGTTTATTCCCATTTTGAAATTGATTAGTCCCAATTTGAAGTTGAAAAGGTATAGTTGAATACTTCTAAAATCGGTTTCTTTTGTTTTTTTGTCTATTTTTTTAGTATATTATTACATTTTTGAATTCAGCTTAAAATTCTAGAGAAAATTTGTCTCTTCAACTAACGCTCTATTTTGTACCGTTTTTACAGAATTAGTAATTTTTTAAAATTTTTGACAAATGCTTAAAACTTTTTAAATAAAATTTTTGGCTAATTATAAGATCACTGTAAAAGGAAGTTGTGTGCGTGTATCACACCAGATTTTTATTAATAAAATAGTTTGCTAAAGGTAAATTCAAATTTAGAAAATGCAAAGGACACTTATTTTGTTATGACATTTACCAATTGTTTAATTCTGACCTGTAACTAATATTTTGCTGTTTTATCCCCCGGTAACTAGATTTATTTTGCTCATTTTATTGGTTTTTAATAGAAAGCACTAAGAGAAAGAAGTAAAGAACACAACCAGAATGATCTGTCTATCTGTGTTCTGTGTGTCTGTGTGTCTGTGTGTCTGTGTGTCTGTGTGTATGCGTGTCTGTGTATCTGTGTGTGAACAGAATATCTTAAAAAAGAAAAGAAGCATGAAGTTGAAACTTCATATATAAGTTTTGAGTACTATCTAGCAAGCCTTTCAAGAAAATCGCATAACCGGAAGTATGGTGTTGACTCTTGTGATTTTCAAGTTTTTTTTTATTTTCTCGAAACGGCTGTAACGATTTTTTTCAAACGCTACATTTTTATTACATTTTTAATGTGTATTGATGTGAGATAGGTGATTTTCCAGTTAATTACCTCTAAAATGGGTTTCTTTTTTGGTTTTTTAATATAATGTAGTAGATGAGCTAAAAACAATTATTCGACTAATTATAAGATCACTGCAACAGAAAGTTGTGTACTTGTATCACATTCGATTTTTAGATTTTCTGTTTAGTACAACACTGTTCAGCCTGTATGAAATACTGACAAAATCAAGGGCGTTCAAGTAAGTGAACTGGCTGTTCGCATAATAAAAACTAGGCAAAATAAAAGTAGGTCATTTTAGTTTCTATCTATGCGGTTATATACTGGTAATCGTTGAAACACAATGACTACCTGCTTTACAAAGTGTTATAAATACATAATTTTAAATTCAACTTACTTTAGGTCAAACCGTATCACCGGATCTTCCAGTACGTCACTCATATCTATTAGTTTTCCCTTTTGAGTGACTTGTGGATGTTTCTTTGCCAGTAACCATCCAACATGGGAAAAGAAGAAACCCCTCTTTGAATTGTGAGGGTCAGCATCAGTGTCTGTGAATTTGTGGTGAACTCTATGGTCACGTACCCAATTAAATATGGAGTTCTATTTAACGACACAATATATTATTTTTATGTAGTCAGTATCAGTATCAATAGGAGTAATTCAGATTTGGCGCAAGATAAATATATATATATGTATGTATTTAGTGCGCAATCCATATTTTAGGAGAATTAATAGTAATCAAAGAAATAGTTCTTACTATGGCAGCAATTGAATAGCAGAGCAACCAGATTATCCTTAATGGTAGTTTGGCTTTGTAGGATCGGTGGGTCCACAATCTGTGCGCACCTGCGCTTACCCCAACTGCTGCTGTACCTGCTACGATGTAACCTGCAAAAAAATCTATTATTATATAGAATGGAATGTATGTATTGTGGCTGTTTATCAGTTTCTTAATTCAATTGTACAGCGACGCCTATAATTGGCCTAACGGCTGTTGGCTGAGTACCAAAATAAATAAATAAATAAATAAAGTTAGTGTTTTTACTTCTTCTACTGATTCACTTGTGATAGATTAGTTTTATTTTATAAAAGTAACCTGTTAGTTTTAGTTTTAATTAATATTTTTCTGTGTGTAGCGTGTATTATTTAAAGTTTAGGATTCGCGTTGTAGTTTAAATTTATTTTGTAGTGGACTGTATCCTACTAGTTGCGCCATTCCGATATTCTAACATGTGTTCCACTTTCCTAGAAATCCTAAAATCTTAGAACCCTCGTGTCCCGAAAAATGTCCTTCGTTCCTAAAAGTAATTAGTCTCTACCCGTCGAAGAGCGAACATCTCGTGCTTGTTGTCGCCGGCTAATTCAATTTTTGTGCACATACATTGTTCTCATCGTAAAGTACGTGTGTATCTTGTACTGGGTGTTCGAATCCTCCCTTCAGCGTTACGAAACCACTCACCTCCGAGTCTATGTACCTGTACCTGGGAAGGATTAAAGGTAGGTGACGCAATTTTATTTGTTTATAGTCCACTTGTTTATTTGTATCGTCGCGTCGTAATTAATGGTACATTTACATTTACACTTTACCAAATGTCAGTCATATATTTAAGAAATCAGAAGCGGAAAGTTATTTAATTTCTAAATTATTTCTGATTTTATTAACTACGCTAATTGTTCAACATCTATCGTCTGCATAACTTTATCTTCTCCGATTTGTGTATCTATTTATTAGTTCTTTCAGTTTACATTTCACTCACAAGCTATGTTTTAGCTCACACTATTGTTCAATAATATTGTTTTCAATGTTAAGTGGGAATTTTATCTGCAGACTTTCAATAAGTATATAAGTTCGTGTACTACTCAGTGCAAATTGTTTACTTGTTTTCTTGATTTAGGTACAGTAACTGGAGAACGGTCTGATTAGGCAACTGAAAAGTAATATAAAGCAAAATGTTTCTTCTTTACAGAAATTGGGGGCCCGAATTGGTTAGTAAGTTTGATTACTAGTAGTGGTGCGTTCCAGGCTTCCTTGCTTTTTAGTGTGAGATAGGATTGTCGTCCCGTAGGTGTAATTGATATAGATCCTAATAGCTGTTACAAGGTATTAAAATATTTAATGCTATTTAAAGTAAATAAACTAAAAAACTACGGTTTTGTTAATACACTGTAATAAAAAAAATAAACAACAGCGTTTTCTATTTACTTACTGTATATTACTAGGTCAGCATTCTGAAGCCAAGGGTATGAGAAAAATTCACATACAAGGAATCCATGCAGGAAACCAAGGAGGACGATATTAAACCATTTCAAATTAGCTATTTTCTGCAATATCTTTGACTTATAACTAATCTGTGATGTTATAGCATGCGCGATATTCATTTCGCAAGTGGAATTTATCCCATCTTCAGATTTTAGGTCAGCATAATTTTGAAGTGCGGCAATGGTATTTTGCGTTGTCATGTCTGGTCCTGTAAGAAAATACAGATAACTATTTTTAAATATTATTGTAGTAAACTTGTAATGGCTGAATATTTTTTACGACATGAGTTTTTTCATATTTGTGTATTTGGCAATAATCAGTGTATTTATAAGTATACACTTCACAACTAAAAATTATATTTTTAAAAAAATCGGAAAGCTACATTAAGATAGTTTTACCATTCGCTAATAGAAAGTTTTTTTATAATATTTACGAGACATAAAAAATGTTACATTTCGTTTATAAAAGGATCGTTGCTATGGAAATGCTGCTGCAAACACTTTCTGTGCGTTGATTCGAAAGGAGACATAAAAAGTAATAATAATAATTATAATAATAATAATAATAATAATAATAATAATAATAATAATATAATCAACATTAGTTGAGAATTTGCATGTCAATATATAATAATAATAAAAATAATTAAATAAAAATTATAATTGTTTTCTTTGCCAATTGCTTTTATTAAACACTTATCCGCGTCCCTAAATTGTACGAGACTCTATAAATTATTATTTAAAAAAAGTTAAAATTCACTATTTAAAATCAAATCTTTCTCGCCTTCAAGGTTTCACAGTGAAAAATAACTGTATCGTTTAGTTCTTCCGGATAATCGCGTTTCTTTCTAGCTCAACGTCGGCGTCGGGTCGAATTTGATTAATTGGCTGCCACAAGCACTACACAACTGTTTTATACCAAACCATTTCAGTAAAATACCGCTGGTAAATATTAACTTTTATTATTTTCAACACACCAAAACAATGGTTAAATAATTAATCCCGAAATTCGACGAACATAGCTTCGTTTAACAAGGTTAAATAAGAATCTTCCCCATTCTTGCAACTTCACTTGTATTTATAATATTATTAAAACAATGGTTGTTATGCTACGTCAAGAAACTCTTCTTTTCTCTTCTGTGACTGGTTAACAGTAGATCGTTAATTAAAAATATTTTCTTACAATGTACTTATTTCTGCAATTAAACGCTCAATTTAAATTGGGCTCAAAATTTACTGTAATTTGACAACAAACAAGACTAGCATATATTAAATAACGCTTATTTAACTAAATATATAATTAAAATGTTTGACAGGGCAATCAAAACTAATAAATTCTGCGCTTATTGCTAGCTTTGGTATCCTAGTACCTACATAGCTTTTGCATCCCCTTTTACATCTTATTGCGCGCTTTGATAGCTTTGTACCATTTTTTAATACTAATCAAATTTTTAGCTTATTGTCAGAATACAACAGGGTGTAGTCCCTTCAAAAACAACATCAAAACCAGAGTTAGTATAACAATCATTATTGCTGTATAACCAGCAGTATGCAATTTGCATCGGACCATTAATAAGGGTGCAACGTTGAACCGTAACAATTTTTATCAAGATTGGACAACTATAAATCTAAGTTTACAAGTAGTTCAGTGACGACAAATAAATATCAATATTTAGTGCAGTTCTAATATAAGCCTAATTGTGCACCACTGTGTTGGTTTTTTCATTTCGAACACTGTTGTGGCCAGTTTCCCACAGGGTGCAGCACCCACTTATTCACCTTGCGTACGTATCATTGATGACAGGCAACAACAGGGTGCGCACTGATTACGTTCAGGAACGGCACTCTCTGCGATTCTAGAACTTGTTGTGTAAAAATAGAACCTTAGTCAGAAATTTGTAAAGTTGTACAATCTTTTCAATATAGCAATTAAAATAAAGAAGTGTTTAAATTGAACAACGAAACTACAGTCCACTACATACCATACGGGTTGTTTTTGACGGATCTACTAAATGACAGCGAGTTATCATTAAATAACGTGCGATATTATAGTCCTACCATTCAAAGCAAATTATTCACTATTATGTTACAATTCAAGACATATAAATTTGTAATAACAGCTAATATTTCAAAAATGTACATGAAAATACTGATTAATCCAAATCAAGGACAATTTCGACCCATTTTGTTACGGTCACACACAAATAAAAAATGTTATCAATTAAACACTGTCACGTCTGAGGCTGCTTCTGCACCCTTTTTGGCGACAAGATGCCTGTACCAATTAGTTCACGACATTAATTTGAAATATCCTAAAGCAAGCAAAGTCATTTGAAATTCTTTTTTGTCGGTGATCCTGTTATGGGAAATAATAATCTCACGAAACTATTAGAGATGTAACAGATGTATCTAGCATATTAAAGGGTGCTGGGTTTGAACTTAGAAAATTGTTATGTAACGAACCATCTATATTGAAACAATTTCAAGTGGATACTGACATCGATTCACAATTAATAATACGGATACTATGCACTATTCTATTGAGTCTATACATTTTTCTAAACAAGTTACTAAACGCTCAATGTTATCGAACGCTTGTAAAATGTTTAATCCATTAGGTTCAATTAGTCCAATTATTATAGTCGCAAAATTAATTATCTAAGAATTGTAGCAAGCGAACCTAACATGAGATGAATCCGTCTCACAAAGCATACATGCCAAATGGATCACTTTTTAGGACGATTGGGGTAATATCAGTAATCTCAAAATTCCAAGACATGTTTTCCACTCAAATACTCAAGAAATACATGGAATTGCAGTTGCATCCAAGCTAGCTTTTGTGTCACTAGCTGCGAAATCAGAAATTTCTCATTAAAAAGAAATTACCTTACCCCGATTAGAGTTAAGCACGACTGTCTTGCTAGGTAAATTTACTAATTTTTACTAAAACAGTATCCAAATGTATTAACATTTCATTTAATAATTGCTTTTACTAGTCTCACTCTACCATTGTTCTAAGTTGGATAAAGGCTTCCCCACGAAGACAAAAAACCTTTGTAGCAAATCGAGAGAATGTGATTCAAGAAATTACAAACATAAATAATTGGAATCATTTAAAAATAACCGACAGTCCAACCTATTTCGTTTCTAGTGGCGCAACAGCGACATTTTTGTTGAACTCACAACTTGGCCCATCATGGTTCGATACGGATGAGAAAATTTAGATATCCCTCGTGACAATTCTGAAAATTTACCTGAATAAAGTCTTATTTGCAACATATCAGTCAATTGCTCTACTACAAAAATATTTTCTAAATATTCTAGCTTAACACAAATTCAACTAGTTATTACCTATTGTTTCAGATTTATTAATAACTGTAAATTAAAGTCTATAATCGATCGCAGTACAGAAAGTTTAACGACACAAGAATTACAAAATCTATTTGATATTTTAATCAAACTAGAACAATTTGAATAATTTTCTACAGAAGTAACACGATTATAGAATAGATTTGCCATTTCATAAACCAGTCAAGTTCTATCATTATATTTATTTCTGGGCAAACAAAAAAAGGATAAGGAAAGTATACAAAAATCTATGATGAGTTTTAAGAGGAAACAATAATTTTTTCTTGCATTCCACAATTTAACGATGTTGATTATGTATAACCACACGATCACATTAGGCTATTTCATGCAGGGCCACGAAAATTACTCGTATCTATTCGCGAAAGATTTTGGCCAATACCTGGAAGAACCCGAATAAGAAAAAAACATGGTTGCGCAGTATGTCTTCAAGCGAAACTAACAAGTGAAAAATATAAAATGGGCAATTTACCATTTTGTCGTATAAATCAGACCTTACCCTTTTGTCACACTGGAATAGATTAAGGTAGACTAATTTTTATAAACGACAGAACATTTCGTAGTTCTAAACTAATAAAATCGTATATTTGTTTGCATAACTACTAAAGCGATACACTTGGAACTTGTCACTGACCTTACAGCGGAGGCATTTTTGGCAACCTTAAAGCGTTTTATTTCTAGATGGGGTATGCCAGCCCAACTATATTCTGACATTGGCACGACGTTTGTAGGAGCAAGTTCTCAATTAAAGGAGTTTTATTTATTCCTCAAGGCAGATCACAATGCTATATCTGATTCTTTAAAGCAATATAACATTCAATGGCACTTTATTCCACCGCACTCTCCAAATTTTGGCTGTTTGTGAGAAGCTGGAATAAAGAAAGTAAAATGTCATCTTCACAGAGTCGTTGGCAATGCAAATTTAACCTATAAAGATATTAGCACTATTTTATATCAAATAGAATTATTATTAATTCTCGACCAATATTTCCATTATCGAACTATCCCGATTATTACAGCCCATTAACCGCAGTCCATTTTTAATTAGACGATCGCTCACCGCCATTTAGGAACCCAACATTCTCGAGCTTAAAGAGTCCACTTTAAGCATGTATGAAAGGATGGAACGAATCTTAGCTCACTTTTGGAAAAGGTGGCACAAGGGATACGTCAGTGAGTTACAATTCCAGCCTAGATGGAAGCAACAGCTAGAAGATACTATTGCTGAAGGCGTACTAGTTTTGGTAAAGGAAGATAACGCCTCTCCTCTCAAGTCGCGGCTAGGAAGGATAAGAACTTCATCTAGAAAAAGATGGCGTTACCAATGTTGTCAACATCTACACAGCGACAGGTATCATCAAGCGCTCAGTTACGCGAGTGTGTGTGATACCGTGTGACAATGGACAATTATTATAATTGACTATTAGTATAGTTGAACGAATTTCAAGCGGAGCGGCATGTTGCGATTAGTTTCCCACAGAGCGTAGCAGCTGCTTATTCACCTGGCGTACGTAGGATGCTCTCTGCGATTCTAGAACTTGTTGTGTAAAGATGGAACCTAGTTCAGCAATTTGTCAAGTTGTATAACATACCAATTAAAATGAAGAAGGTTTAAATTCAACAAAGAAATTACAGTCCACTGCATACCATACAAACACTTGATCCGCATTTTGATGTCGCACTTATGTTCGGCCAGCTATTCGGACAGTCAAATTTAACCTTTGTTGTATTTTTAAGACATAGTGTAGCGTTTAAAACCCGCCATATTTGATTATTGACTACTGACAACTGCTTACAAGAGTCTACCTCAGTTAAATTGTTAACCAGAGAGAAAGCTTTCCGATCCTATTAATTTCCAAGATCGGAAGGTGGAAAACCCAATGTTTGCCTCACTTGGTTTGCCAAACTGATTTTTCCTATTTTTATCCTTTGTTCTTTATAAATTATGATGATTAAGTCTTTTTCAAGTCACGTGAAGTGCTACTTACTTCGACACGAAGTGTACGAAGTATTGAAATTCCCTCATATCGAAAACCACTCTGAGTCAAATATCTCTAAAAAACGAGCCAACCGACTAATGAATTCACTATACCAAATCTCCGTCTCGGCTGTGCGGATCTTTTGGTGAAGACCCCAGTCCACTAGATCCCTTCTTCGTATTGGGGGGTGCCTAAACGTGCTGTGCGGGATATGTATGTTCGTATGTGTACACGATTCTGGTCGCCAGGAACCTTCCTAAAGTCTTGGATCGTTTTCATACGATAGGTCCTCCAAAAATGAAGGCAACATCAACTTTGGGGTATGGTCGTCGGCAAAAAATTTTGGTTTTGTTTTGTTTTTTTTTCTTTTATAAATAACTGGTTCACAACATTTCATTGTACTAGCGAAACGGAGTGATGCTGAGTGTCGAAGTATTCTTGGAAAGCACGGAAATGCGCTTTTCTTGGGTGGGGGGATACCGTATATTTTAAATTTAACATTGTTTTAATTCGTTTACTGGCTTATATCGATGATTGAAATGATTATAATGGTGTTGTTTCTGATATAACAACATCAAACAGTAGAACTTAATCTCGAAGAACGTTGACCATTTCTTAGAAGAAACCCAGAGAAAGTTTAAGTATTTCTAAAATGACAGATCATAGCAACAGCTATTTGGAAACTAAAATCTTTCAATGGTCAGCTTTAACATTTTTCCTCATTGAATAGATTTATTTTATCAATCATCCCTGCACACACTTTCGTAAATACAGGTCCTGGAATGGGTTTGGTCAACACATCTGCTATTTGATTAGCCGAACCAATTTTAGTTACTTCTATGCTGCCCTCCATGACCAATGCTCTGACAAAGAAGTGTCGAATTCGAATGTGTTTCGTTCTGCGATGAGACTCAGGATTGTGTGCAAGTCGAACAGCAGTTTCGTTGTCCACTTTAAGTGATGGAACACACTTTAATTTAGTTAGGTCACTAAACAACCTCGTTAGCCATATGAGCTCTCTAGCTGCCTCATTTACGGCCACTATCTGTGCTTCTGTGGTTGATATTGCAACCGATGATTGACGTTGGTTTAACCATGATACAGCGCCTCCAGTATAACAGCAAACTACACCTGAAGTAGAAAGCTTTGTCAGTTCATTTCCTCCGTGGTCTGCGTCACTGTAGCCTTTAATAGTTTCTGATACATAATTTGATTTATATTTGATTCCATATGACATTGTCTTTTTCAGGTAGCGCATAATACGCTTCACCTTCAACCAATGTGACTTTGTAGGGTTTTCTAGATTTTTAGATATCACTCCGACGGCATAGGCAATGTCAGGTCGTGTACTAACCATCTAGTATGCTAAGGCACCAACTGTCTCTCTGTATGGAAATTTCTCATTTAAATTCTCTACTTTCCCCGAATCTGTACTATCTATTTGAATTGGTGTTGCAACTGGATTGCATTCACTCATGCCAAAGCGTTCAAGGACTTTCTTTGTATAAGCTTTCTGTTTGACTATGACTGAACCATCATCTTCTTGATAAATTTCCAGTCCTAAATAGTATGTTGCTGGCTTTGTTGTAATTTCTAACTTCTTTTGCAAATCACATAAGAAATATTTTGCTAAATTTTGATCTGATGCTGCTACCAGTCCATCGTCAACATATAAGGTTATTAGTAATTTCTTATACCCTATCATTTTTCTATACAAACATGGATAAGCATCGCTCTGTTTAAAACCAAACAAGATTAATATTTCTGCAAAACAGGCGTTCCAGCATCTTGGTGCCTGTTTTAACCCGTACAAACTTTTATTTAACCTACATACTCTCGTGTACCATTATTAAAATCTTCCGGTTGATGCATGTAGATATCTTATTTAAGTTTTCCATGCAGAAATGCTGTCGACACGTCAAATTCAATCAAAAACAGCTTCTCGCTAGCAGCAACACTCAAAACTGAAGTATTGTTGCCATTCGTGCAACAGGACTAAATGGCTCCTCGTAGTCAAACCCCTTTGGTTGTTTGAAGCTTTTAACGACCAACCTCGCCTTGTACCTCTCTATCGAACCATCTGGGTTTGTTTTAATCTTAAAGACCCATTTGTATGGTATCGCCTTTCTTTCTGTAGGTAGCTGTTGAAGCGTCCAGGTGTAGTTTTCTTGTAAAGACACCATTTCGTTCTTCATAGCTTCTAACCATTCATCTTTCTGTTCACTTTTCATCACCTCTTTATATGAAGTAGGAACACACGAAAGAATCTCACTGGCAAGGGTTGACATCTCATAATCGTTGAATTTTCCTGGTTGTTGAAGTGTAGATCTATTTCGTAACTGATATGATCTATTAACATCTGCAGATTTAGGTTCATCCTCATTGACCATATTTTCTTTTTGAATTTCTTCAGCCACTTTATTTTCTCCCTCAAAGTCAATCGATTCTACATCGTCATTCTGCAGTTGCAGCTTCTTTGTGTTGTCTCCCTCTAATTTTGCAGGTTCAAAGTTCCTATCATTGTGAATCACCTTCAGCTCTTTGTGTATTGCTAGAGGTCTTTCTTCGAAGACAATATCCTTTAAGTCGGTGTTTGTTTTTCTCTTCACACCATATGCGATAACCGTAATCATTATCGTAACCTATTAGAATTCCCTTGGAGGCTTTCTTATCTAACTTTGTTTTTCTTTGTTTCGGAAGATGAGGTTAGCATGTACTTACTACCTATAATTCGTAAATGCTTAATACTTGGTTTCTTTACTAACCACAACTCATGCGAGGATTTATTTTTGTGTCTACTAGCACCCGTTCTATTTAAAATATATGCAGCAGTATTAATTAATTCTGCCCATAAACCTTGAGGTAGAACGTCATGTGCGTACATCATAGACCTAGCTTGCTGTCTCAACTAACGTTCTGTTTTCTTGCTCACTGCAGCCGTTCTGCTCAGGCGCGTAAGGCATTGTAAGACTCTGTCTAATTCCGTGATTCTTCAAAATATATTTAATATCATTATTATCAAACTCTCCGCCATTATCACACAAAATGGTTTTGATAACATGTCCTACTACTTTCGTTTCAGTAATCATCTGTACCAACTTCACTTTCACCTTAGACTCTCCCTAATGAAGTAAACATGTCGATAACTAGAGTAATCATCTTTGAACAATACAAAGTAGCGATATTTTGAAATAGAATATGTTACGTGTAGATTACGCCGCCTTCTTAAATTCGAATTAAATTGGTATTTTTTAGTGATGGGCATAACCGGAAAATTTTCATAACCGAATTATTTGCATTCGAATGATATTAATAACCGAATGATTATTTGAATAATCATTCGAATACATTTTGGCTCTCGATTCGTTTCGATTTCGCCGGTTACGCGGTTCAGCGTCATCTGCATCGGCATCGTAACTTGCAGATAGCAGAGGAACTCAGTTAATCGTTAATTATAATAATTGTATAAATAATTTTTATTTGATTTCTAAGAAGTTTGTGCAATAAGTAATTGTGGATATGAATGAAATATATCTGGATACACCTTTATTGTTTTCGATTGCTGGCGATTTATAATAATAATTAATAATATATTGTTGCATTTGTGTGAGTTTTACTCCTACATTCTTCCGATCTATAACCAAAACATAATATGTACATTATGTGTTATGTATTGGAAATTAAAAGGTATTTATTAAGTGCAGAAAGAAAGAAATATGCGGCACTGCTTGCTAAGCGCAATAAAAAACAGTGGTAAAAGATTTATGTTTAGCGATCGGCCGGGTTAAAGGCTGCAAAAAATTTATTTATGTTCATATCATATGACGACGGATCGCCCGCGAGCCTCAGCTGGCAAGGAAGAAAACTATAGAGCGAGACGCCCAAATGGTGTTTTCAATACAATTAGCCTTGCTTATGCTTATGAGTTATGAGTTATGAATGACGTATTATTTACAGAATTTCGATCACTCGCAGGTCGCTGAGATACGGCACGTAGTACGTATCAGGATGAGGTTATTTTTCATTCGAATACTTGGAACGAAAACCGAGTTACATAGGTTATTTCAATAACCGGATAACCGGTTATTTTTCAATCGAATAAGCCTATCACTAGTATTTTTCCGCGCGTCGCGGGAATGGTTCGCACTTGGTTGCGATAACCTCGATGCGCTTTTATCTTGGAAATGCCGATTGCGGTCTTCGACGCGTTCTTTCGGCTCGCAGCTTTTAAACAAGCAGTACGGTGGTTTTAGCAATTCAAGAGCTTTCGGGGATATTTTAGTGAGCCTTTTGGTTAGTTTGGGGTATTTCGTGATATGCAAGCCTTCAAGTTTTCTGGTTTTGATGCCCCAAGCTCACGAGAGGAAGTTTTCCTACGCCTTCTGCGATTTTCTTAGTAATTGCAACCACCAGCTTTCTATGTGCCCAAAATGGTCATCTGGGGTGAATAATTAGACGCGCTAGGAGCTCTTTTAGTTGTGTATTCTATCGTTTTACTCCTTTTCCTATTCACAGCAAGCAGTGCCAGATATAAATAATGCCGGTCTAATCGTTAAGCCAGTGAAATCTGGGGCCTGCTCGCCGCTTCGAATCAGGTGCGGCTCTCGAATTTTTTTCGTGTCCACGGCGACCACTACAGCGCTTACCTAGGGCACACAAAGGACCCGTCTAGGGCTTGCTTTCTCTCCTGCTTTGGCATCCCTATCTCGCTGTCACGATGCAGTTTGCGCTGAAAGACATCAGCAACGGCCGTACGACTTTATTGGCAGAGCCGGAACTGCGTTTAAGATTTCCTCCAAAACTGAGCTAGGAGGTCCTGCGAGCCAGGGGGCTTGCTAAGCTGACCTTTCAATGTGTGCAATCTATAGCATTGCGGTATTTTGGTGTAAGACTGTAAGTATGTTGTAGTCTGTAATTAAGTAATGTAGAGTGATCCTGTGATTCTAACTGATGCACCGTAAATTATATGATCTTTATGCCACTATACAGGGTGAGTTTAGTTACGGCTGATTACTTTGTTTGGAGCCATTTTTCATAAAGTATAATATAGTATAATATGTTATTATTATTTATAATTGTAAAAAATAATATAAAATGTTAATTAGTTCCTTAGATTTTTTATTATTTACCGAAAAGTAGTATGTTTGCATACTTTTTGTGTTTTCTATGCACGGCGCTTTTTAGGAGAAATATTTTGCAATTCTAGTTAATATCTATTTAAATGACTTCTAGAAACTCTAATCTAGTCCTGTTAATGTATTACTGTTACAAAAATCCTGTAAATGTTCTTTCACAGTTGTCTAAATGAGAAGATTTTTCTTTTCAAAAAATGTACATTTTCTAAAAAATCTCTTCATTTAGGCAACTGTAAAAGAACATTTACAGGATTTTTGTAACAGTACTTCATTAACAGGGCTAGAGTAAAGTTTCTAGAAACCATTTAAATAGATATTAACTAGAATTGAAAAATATTTCTCCTAAAAAGCGCCTTACATAGAAAACGTAAAAATTATGCAAACATACTGCTTTTCGGTAAATAATAAAAAATATAAAGAAGTAATTAACATTTTATATTATTTTTCCCAATATAAATCTTTAAAGTGCTCACATAAAAAAATTTGAACTTTAATATTAAGTCTTTGTATGTGAAATTTGCAAGAAATAAAAAAATCGTTTTTAGCTAAAGTTAAAAAAATTTTCTGGTCTTGATATTTTTCAGTTAGCTAAACATAACACACTCTAAAAAAATCTCATTGAAATCTTACTTAATTTCCGAAAAATAGCACTTTTTGGATTTTGACTATTTCGAAAAACTCATTTTTCTGAACAAGTAAAAATCACTCGATGTATATGATAAGGGCTAAATAGGTTTTTAGACAAGCACAAATTATTTACGTAAAAAGTTTTTTTGAAAAATTAAAAATTAAAAAATTTCTCATATTATGCCGGACATTTTGGCGGACACTGTATATTTAAAAATATTGATAAACTGCCTTTATTATTATATATACAAGGTGTTTACAAATTGCTAGACAGCTGGAAACTTCGTTAATAAGAGATATATCGAAACAAACTATTTTACGACCAACCAGAAAATATGCAGTTTCTGGAGAATTTTGTCGCCAGCAAGTAACGTTTTTCCGGTCAAGATCGGAAAACGGGCATCGGGGATCGGGGATCGGTAAAAGCTGTTTCCGGACCCTGATGCCTTCGTTACTATGAAAGCAAGTTTGTGTTATTGTTGGGATAAGTCAAATAATAGATACTAATGTCATATTTTTTTTTATTTTTCGAAAGCGAATTCGCAAGTTTGATATATGGACTAGGATGTATAAAATATTGTACGATACATGACCAGAAAGTGTTTTGCAGCTCTCTCCAAGCTAGCCCTGGAATCTACTTGGTTCGACCTGCAAAACACTACTTTCCGGTCTAACGTAAATCACGGCCTTCTGTTTTTGCGTACTGATACACGACTTTTGATTTTCAAATGGAACACCGCGTATATTTTTGAATATTTGAAAGCAGGGTTAAAATGCTTTTTTGCACGATATAACGATTTTACTTAGTTACCGCGTTTTTTGCCAAATCAGTAAGTTATGCTTACCGTTCTAGAACGGTAAGTAAAAATTCGAGGTTAGCAACCTCACAACCTCGAATTTGACATAGACTTACAGTGCCACCAACATACTACTCCGTGGTATAATGTCACATTTTACTGACGTTTGAAGAAAAATACATTTCTATCGTGCAAAAAATGTCATAAGCATCACTAACGTTAAGGAATTACCAATCTCAGACAATAATTGGAGTCCTCGTTTCGCTCCTCCTCCAAACAATTGCCTTCGATGGGTAAAATGTCCTTACCGTTCTTAATACTTAATAAGTAGCATGCTTAAATTAAAGAGTTGGAACAAATTTTTGTTTTATAAAAAGCTTATTTACGTCAAGTAGGGCGTGACTTACGAAAAGTCACCAGCAATCGCATAAGAAATGTAAAAAGGTTCCACTTGGATCTGATTTTAATTCAACTCATATTCCATTTAGAAGGCATAGTTTTCAATTATTTTAATACCTTGTGTAATAAATCGGTGATGATAAATTTTTAAAGCCAAGTGGAATTTGTTTTGCATTTCAAGTATTACATAAAATACCTGATTATATAGCAAGTAAAACCAATGTTTCTTCTGAAAAAGAAGCACAACAACAGATAATAACTGACACACGGGTAACTTTATTAACACTGTCCGCACTTTCAATTACGACTACAATTTTTACAACAAAACCGATACAAAGTATTTATATAGTTCTCCCCTCCTATCAACTGGGAGTTTCCTATACTTTGAAAAGGTTTTTTGGATTTGCTTGTGCCTTTAGTAACCTTGAAAAACTTACCTATTGTTTGTGATATTGTTTAGTATTATTACCGTATGCTTAGGCGTTTATGCAAGTTGCATATTTCGCATATTTTGCATATTTAATGCATAATGCGGCATATTTGCATGCTCTTTCTACAATTAAGATAAAATGCACAGCACGTGTATTAGTACTGATAATGTTTACATTATCATGTCTCATGTAAACTAGGCATTGCTAAAACATAATGGACATCAAAGGCCAGTTTTCAATAACTATATGTAGTACAGTGATTGACAGGATTAAGCTTATTTATGGCTCATAATTCTCCGAGTAAAAGAGTTATGTAATTGCTAAACCTAGAATAAGTACTCTTTCTCAAACTATAGCGGTGCCTAAATTAAGAAGGAAGCATGAATTGTTTACATTTAAAAAAATATAGAATAAACCCTTTTCATGAACTTAAAAAATTGCCTTATCACCATAGTTCATGCAAAACGACGTTTCTCATTTACAAATAGACCGGTGATGGCCACGATAGTAAGAGGTCCGATAATTCCGTCAGTTTTCAGCTATACCGCCAACAGACTGACAGACAGAAAGGCAGACAGACAGACAGGCAGACAGGCAGACAGAGAGACGGAATTAAGAAAACCTGTTTTTCGTCATCTAGGGATTCTAAAACGTGAAGACCTGAAGAAATCTCGGAAGGTGATTTTTTCGCGATTACAATACTTTCTTCGTCTTTCATACTAGGGAAGTAAAAACACTTGGTAATGCGAATTAAATCAATTTCAAATAAAAATATATTACTGGCGATGGGACTCGAACTACACATACTACGCCTGCGAAAGCAAATTTAAATCCGGCCGCCTGATCCACTGGCCCATCGAGGACCTCTCCCGGCTTTGCGATGCTCGGCTGTATTTAACAGAACGGATTTATTGTGGAAACTGTTTAACTCTTTTGCGACATTACATTGTATCTGTTGTCCCATTTTTGTCAAGTGTAAAACCTGACCTTTGTGCAAATTATTACTTTTATCTATTTTTCAGTTAACGTAAAAGTAAACAAAATTTTATTTGCTAAGATGCTCGTCCTGTATATATTTTCTCGGATTCATGCAAGGTAGACATATAATCTGCATGCAAAATATCATCTTCCTCCAACAAATAGTTTTGAGCTATACCGCCAACAGACAGACAGACAGACGGAATTGAGAAAACCTCTTTTTCGTCATCTAGGGATCCTAAAAAC
This sequence comes from Agriotes lineatus, assembly GCA_940337035.1. Classification (NCBI taxonomy): domain Eukaryota; kingdom Metazoa; phylum Arthropoda; class Insecta; order Coleoptera; family Elateridae; genus Agriotes; species Agriotes lineatus. The sequence goes on along the minus strand of CALNHX010001628.1, from coordinate 132,906 downwards.
GTGAAGATATGAAAAAATCTCGGAAGGTGATTTTTTCGCGATTACAATACTTCCTTCGTCTTTTAGACGAGGGAAGTAAAACAGTTAATTTTTTTAAACATATCACTTTAGTCCCTGTATTTTTTATTGGCAATATCCAAAAATAACATCGCTCAAGTAACGGGTCTAGCGGCTGCGTAATGTTTTCCCTTTATGGCATTTTCCATCAGTCTCCAGTTTCGACTCGTAGATTTTCTATTTCTTTGCGAATGCTGTTATTCAGCTGTTCCAGAGCTCCTGACTTATTAATGTATACTTTATTTTTTAAATTACACCCTTGAAAAGAAGAATGGGGTCATTAAATAGGATCATATTTGTACAACAATGATATCAATTAGTATTTACTAATATCATTATATATTATGCAATAAAGAATTCACTTGTACGTAGTTAGACAAGTTATACTTCATTAAACTGTTTACAAAAAATGTTATTAATATTTATTCAAACCTGGTAATGTGATCGTAAAAGAATCTTTATTGTTTGTCTGGCTGTGTGTCTTGTTATTTTGGATTTTTTAATAACTCGGTTTTAATTTTATCATTGGAATTTATTTAAAAAAGCCATATCGATGATATATATATAGCAACCATGTTTGTTTGATTTTAGTAATTTTAATTTAGTAATTCTAGATTACTAAGATACCAGGTAGACAACACAAAATACACCATACCTACAGCAGAGTTCTAGTTAGCAGCCACTTTGCTATATAAGTTTAAATTCATTGGTTGTAGAATTTGAAGTTGTGTTAAGTCGTTTGAAATAAAATTTAAATGTTACACAAGATTAAATTTCTATTTTATCGGTTCATACCCGATGACGTTTTTGAAATATACGTGTTGGTAGATATTAATTCATCGATTGATAGTTCTTTTAAAAATAGAATCGTATAGCTAGAATTAGAATACAATTAAATCCTGCAACGTTTTGATTCCTAAAAATAGAGTACAATCAAACAACAACGGATCATGACGTGAACTGAGTCCTGAATGAGGTCGGGCACCTGCGGATACAACGTACAGCTCAAAATTAATAACGTGTAGTAAGGTTTTAATCAGAAATAAGTTAGAAAAACAGTTTAGTGGCATTTATTTTAAACATTTCAGGTTATAGATTTGAAATTCCTTGAATACAATAAGCCTTCAATTTATTAACATATGTTTTAGCTTCTCATCAGTCATAATATCGATTATGGAATATATGCACGTTCTGCTGTATAAAATAAATGTTATTAATTTTGTTAAGCCTTTTATATTGGAGTAGACTATTGATGGACCGGGATCATCAGATGTTGCTTTATAATTTGTAGACAAATTGCGCTAAGTTAGTGCCCTGTCAAGTTACTCAATATGGATGTTTTACCTCAGTATTTACTGTATTATCAAAGTCATCGTTGACTAAAATAGCTTCGGATTCGAATTTTTCGATAAACTAAACAATAAAATAGACACAATCAAGATTCAATTAATGTTTTATTGAAATAACATTATGTCTACTTTTGTAACAAATATGTACAGTTTTATACTGAGTAGTCGTCTAGTCCGATATGTGAGTATCTATACCCTGTTCACATATTTTTTGCACCTTCAAGTGAAAAGTTGCCATATTTAAGCAGAACAGAAAATGAAACTTCAGTAATTTTTATGCATGTTTTCAGTTTTAATAATTGTGTAATTGAAGACATTTTCAATTAAGTACATGGAAGGTCAACAATATTTTTGATTTTAAATATTTCTCCACATGTACTATTCAAAATAAGTAGTCTATCTGGCAACAATCTTATACTCTGTCAAATGATAGTAAATGTGTTGGAGGTTATACAGGTTGTACAACAAAATAAAAAATACGGTTCTGCTCATGTGCAACTTAACAACGAAAATCCATGGCGAATGAATTATATAAATGTTTGTAAGGTTAATTAATGTAATAAAGAGTGTAACATTTAAGAAATTACGATTCTTTCAATAAAATAAAACCAACAAATAATCACAAATTTATACTGCCTCTCATATGTGGTTTTTTCTAAAGTGGTGTTAAATTTTGTGAGTTAGTTGTGGTATTCTCTAAATTAATTGTTAGAGTTGGCACATTCGACAAAGGGAGATTTTCAGGATAAATATCAGCCATGAAAACTATGGTTTTAGAACAACTAGCACTAGAATCAGTTGTTTTTCGTGTATAGGACCTATTATCGATAGAAGATAAATAATACAAAGGTTTACTGCGATTTCCTTCAGTAGTTTTGTATTTTTACATCTTCTTTTATGGTTCAGAATTTCGCAGTCATTAGTGAGTTTAGATGATTTCTGAGGCTTTCACGGCCATTGTCATTAAGTAACAAACGACTTCCGGGATTGGACGGTGTCATGATTGAGATCGAACAACTCGACTGGTCGAGTTTCGCCTCTGACGTGGTTCACACGTTGAGTTACCGTGCTCTTTTGCTTTTTCCTCCTGATGAAGCCCCTTACGAAAGTGGGCGAAACGTTGAGTTTTTCGATCTCAATCATGACACGGTCCAATCCCGGAAGTCGTTTGTTACTTAATTAGTGAGTTTGTTTAAATTTTATTTGGTATAAGGTCTGTCTGTGTTTTTGCTTTCTTAACAATTCCCCTTCATTCCTTCCTGTCCTGTACCTTCTCTCTCCAATCTGCTATTCCTAGCAGTTTAATATCCTGAATTACTTGAGCTATCCATCGTAATCTCATCGTACACCTAAGACAAGAAGAAAAACAGTGGACTGGTCCCCTACAAAAAAAGGTCAACGAAACTCTAAATAAACAGTGGTTAGAACTCTAATCGAGTGTAACACCTTGTAATGATAATAAGGTATGTGATACACTGTACCAGCGGTCGAGCCATTGATATTGAACTTTGAAGTCTACGTATTATACAGCTGATTAGCTTTGTGGAGAGTAAATTACAAGGTATATTTTAACAAAACTTTGAACTTTAATATGATGTAGCCTCATAAAAACTTTTAAAATAATGTTCGATACTTTAGAAAATAATATTATCATTATTATTACTCAGAGAAGTAGGTACGCCAAAGAAAAACAGAATATTGTTGGAACTAGAATATCAGAAAAACAATTTGTCTGCAAAAACCTCGAAAACGAAATAGGTATTTATGATACAAGTTGCAAAATTAAAGTGTTTTTGGCACCCGACGTGTTTGGTCAAAAGAAGCCAAAGGTCAAGTTTGACATCGTGTTAACTGCATAAAAACTTCTTTGCAACGCGTATCATACTAGATTTATCTACTTTGCATAAAAATAATCAGAAATTTTAATTTTGGCATTTCATAAATTTGACAATGTCAGTTATCTGAAATAAAAAAAGCTGCTTTAATAAACTTCATCAAAGCACTGTTTTCAGTGTTTTAATGGCCACATTAACTCATCAAAGCAGATAATAGCTGTTTATGATACAAGTTGCTAAATTGAAGTGTTTTAGGCACGCAACATGGTTGTCAAACGAAACGCAAGGCAGGCAGGCAGGCAGACAGGAAGGCAGGAAGGCAGGAAGACACGAAGGCAATAAGGCAGGCAGGCAGGTAGGCAGGCAGGCAGACGAACAAGCAAGCAGGCAGGCAGAAAGGTAAGCAGGCAAGCTGGCAGAGAGACAAGCAGACAGGCAGACAGGCAGGCAGGTAGGCAGGCAGAAGGGCAGGAAGGCAAGTAACGGGAAGGCGGCCATGCAGGGAGCCGGGCAGGCAGGCAGGCAAAGCGTGAGCCGCAGAATAATCTATAAGCTTGAATAACAGAAACATGTACACAGAAATATCTTGCAAAAACGGCGGCTGGTAGAAGGAAAAGTGGTATACATCAGTGGCGTAACGAGACGGTTTGGCGCCGGTGTGCAAGAATAAATGATAGCCGCTGTAGACAAGAAGTTTCAGAAAAAAGAGGGGGGGGGGGTAATTTTTGGTCATGCAACACTCAATTTAAAAGAAAATTATTAAGCTCTTTTCTTAACATGAAAGGTTACTTACTGCAAAATAAAACACATTTAGATGTTTCAATCTTTTATTAAATATAACATAATAATAATAATAATCCCATTATTCCTTATTGGGACATAGGGTATATTCTCTCCAGTTGTCATTTTCCTTTGCTATTTGGCTCAGTTGTGCTATAGTCTTTCCTGTCTCCTGTTTTACAGTTCTCCTCCACGTTTTTCGCTGGCGTCCTCTGTTTCTGAATCCCTAAGGGTCCCAATCAAAACTTTTCTGCAAATTTCAGTTTCATTTTTTCGCAAAGTGTGCCCTAACTATCCATATTTTCTTCTCCTAATTTCTATATTTATGTCCACCTGATTTGTTCGGTCCCAAATATCTTTGTACGAAATAATGACTTGCCACCAAACTCCTATTTACTTACACCTGCAATTTCTGCTTTACCAGTTCTGTAACCGTCCACGTTTCCGACCCATAAAGTAGAACAGGTTTTACCATTAAATCAAACACTGGCAAAATATAACATGAAACATAAAAATACATATGAAAATACAAAACAAAAACCTCGTAAAAGGACTACAAATTTAAATAATTCACAAGAAAAATAAAATATATAGTTATATAAATATGTAGGTATAGCACTTTAATTAAACTCTCTTTTGTGAGACTTTGCTAAAGCTAACATATCTATCAGTGAATTAAAACCAAGAGTACTGGCTCTTACTTTCTCGATACTCAGTAATGCAAAACTCTTTAGGCGTATTTGGCGTATCTTAGTAAAAAGTTTTTAATAATTTTTAATTTAGAAAAAGATCTCTCAGTGGAGCCTATAGTGACGGGATGTAAAAAATAGGATATAAACTGCATATAAATCTGGAAAGCCAGCCAATGATGTGTGATTAGACAGACATTTTTCTCCCACTTCCTTCACTGATAAGCAAGATTTAATACTAATTGTGTACGAAGATCGAAATTGTACAATTTGCTTTAGTAAGCCGTCACCGAGATCAGTTTCATACGTAGTTTGAAGTAATTTGGCGCTCTCTATGACCTCTGTATCTGAGGCAATTGCCAGAAATATGCGGTTTAAAACTTTGAATTTATAGTATGTTACTATGAACTATGTACTATGAAATCTAAGAATCACAAACACACACTAGAGCTGGAACTTCTAATCTACTCAAAAGGAGAAAAGACTGCGCACTCAAAAGAGCCCAGTGGCGCTCACGTATCATAGTCTGCTGCCGCTTTGAACCACTATTCTAAGAAAACTTTTATTTTCACTAAAAACTCCGCTACCGCGGCGCCTATATAGCTTCGGCGCCGAGGTTTTTCGCACCCCCTGCACATATGATAGTTACGCCACTGGTATACATGGCCGATAAAATAGTAGTCAGAAGTGCTGATGGCCAATAGACAAAAGACGAATAAACAACTGAGACATATCTATTACTTCGGGATTTGGATTAGAAGAGATTGAAAATATACACGTAGAAGCTACTAAAAAAGTAGTGTAAACGCTGACTAGCCTCAGACTGTAACGCCCCGTTTCAATTTTATTTCAAAAGAGCATTAATGCATTTGGCACCTTATTTCGGACCACCTTATAATTATAGTAGCAAAAAAATTCAAGTTTATCGCAGCAGGCGTGTCTGCGAAGTGATAAGCGCTGCGATTTGCGCGTTGGAACTTGTCTGGCATTTTCGATTCTAGTAGGCCGCTAAAATAGCCGAATAGTTGACAAAGATTGATTTTTAGGAGGCACGCTCTGGCGGATGTTAATTGCTGGGCTAACTGCAGCCTTTTTCGTTGCTTAACAAGCGAAGCCGCAAGGCGATGTTTTTCTTAGGGCGCATTCAGCGTAGGTAAGAAAGCTCATCTACTGATCTTTTTATTCAAGATGGATTCCTTGCGCTGTCAATAATTGAACCGCTGCGGTACCGTTTCTGGGCAATTAAACAGATACACCTGCGGTAAGAATGCTCCGCTTAGTTTATTTGGTTTTCTAATTTTCAAATATTTAGGGCGTTTAATATGGGCTAATGCGCTAATATAGGCTAACATAAGCTCAAACGAAGGCTAAATTCAGCATATAGATATATTCATCTTTACTGACGGATTGTTTTAACAAAGCATGGAACGGGTGCCGGAGTTTTCTCTGACGATCTGAACCTCCGCCAAAGCATACCACTAGGTAAAATGGCCACTGTCTTTCAATCAGAGGTAATTGGAATAATTCATTGTGCAAAAGCAATTATTGAAAGACGAATCGAGAACTAATGTATCGATATGTTTAGTGACAATAGATCCGCTTTCCTAGCCCTGGGCAGTTGCAAAATTATCTCAGGTGTGGTACTGCAGTTCTGTCAAGCTCTCAAAGATATCTCAAAATATAATGCCTTTTTATTTGTATAGGTGAAAGGCGATGACGGCAACTACTGCAATGAGCATGCCGATGAGACTGCGAAACTAGATTTCGAACAACTTCTCTGTGGGCCAGAACCCGTAATCCCTATAGTAGTGTGTCCCATAAAAATGAAAGTTTGAAAATGATAACTCTCACCTTTTTATAAGATTCACTACAGTAACTTAGTAATACCTAAGTTTTAACTCAATTAAATAATAGTTAGGGGTACCCTAAGCCAAATTAAATTGCACACTACTTGTATAAAAGTAGTGACCTTGTTAAATGGTAACAATATATTTTATGACTTTGAAAAGACCTTAAAATTAAATTGCTCAAAGCCTATCAAAAAATACTGCTTAGATTAAAGGAAATTTTTATTTTAATTTAACATTGTCACTAGTAAATAATACAAAACGGGTATTTAACTATAAAACTACATACGTGCAAGGTCCTCGCGAATGTTTTTAATAAAGTCTTTCCTACGTTTCTCAACAACTTGTACTAAATACTGCTTATGAACTTTATCTTTCGTGATCTCATTGAATGTTTGAATCAAAGCAACACCACGTTCAGCGCAGTCGTTCACACGTTCACAAGTTTTAACTAAATCTGCAGCTTTCTTGAATGTCTGCGTTTCGCGCCAAGTTTCAACGGACCCATTAAGAAAACCTTCTATACCAAGAACTTGAAAGAAGCTGCGAGGAATTTCTGTATCACGAACTGTAAGAGGAAGCGACTTTAGCAAGTGAACGTATTGTTCTGCTTGCAAATTAGGTTGCCTTCACGAGACAGATGTTCAGAGAAATGAACAAGCGCTGCTAGCTCTGGTCTTAGGTACCAAGAATGGCGCATCACCATAATTTTGGAGTTATTGGATCAACATAATATCGTTCATTGGTGCGTCAGTTGCAGATCTGCTTGTAAACCAAGACTCAATGTAAACGCATGCAAAAACCGGTTGAATCGTTTAAATCCTTGGAGTTCACGAGTTCTATGAAGTGCATCAGGCTTCCGAATTCGAGTAGCTGCGATATTCAAAGTAATAAATAATGCTGCAAGGGTAAGAAGCTCCTTGTAGTCGCCTCGAGGATGGTTCTCTTCTAATTATTTAAATATGAATTAGTTCTAAAGCTCTTTTTTGCCGATTATAGTCATGGTTAAGCTTAGACCAATTGTCCAGGAACTTTTTAAAAATAAGAATATCTGGTCCAGTAGACGGACCAAAACACACGTTAAAAGTATCTAAAAGGATCACTTCTAACATGTGGTGTCGGCATGCCATCCGCAGCAAATTTCTCACAATGAGTTGCTCTACAATTGTACAGACTCCATTCAATATTCCTGTGTTCTAAGCAATCGTATCGAAGCACATAATGACGACCACCTAATCGCAGTTCCATTACTGCAGCTGTTCATGTACTATCCGTGCTGTCTCAGCTGCTGCCTGCCCAGAGCCAGATGTCAACTTCCCCGAAGCCGTCGACGATGAGATACCAGAAAGTGTAAAATTGCAGTTTCCGCAAATTAACTTTTGGAAAAATCACTTTGCAATCCTTATATGTCTTTAAAATTCTGCATAGTGGTGAAAAGCAAACCCAGCATTTCTAGTCTTGTAGGGCTACCCACTTCCCACTGACACGAAGGCACAAAAATTCAAAATTGGCCCAAATAGCAGACACGTGGGGGGCTCTAAATATTAATTTAATGAACTGAAATGTTATTAGTGAAATTACATTGTTATAAAGAGACTTTTTAGAGAGTGAGACATAAAATTTAATTATTTTAAAATGTTAATGGGATTTATGGGACCCACTACTTTATATCCTTGATAACATTAAGCGCTATGCTATTTCAAAAAACCTTAAACAGCTTCACGGGAAGATGGGTTAACATCCAAAGCTGTCGTCGAACAAGAGCTGCTATTACCACGCCCTAACCAAAGACAGCCAAATATTGCATGCAACTGTCCCGAAGGAACTTTCGACTAATCGTGGGTATCCTATCTGGACACTGCACTCTAAACCAACATATGCATAGAATAAAACTGGTAAACAATTCAAACTATCGCGGATGCAACGAGGGTGACAAGGGAGTAGAACACGTTTTGTACCACTGCCCATTTCTAGCAAAAATCAGAGGATCCATGTTGGGGTACTTTTGGCTCTATGTGGTCAGACTCAGCAACACTCTAGTTGCTGTCGTCTTTAAGTACATTCAAAGGGTTGGATGGCTTGAGTGATACCCAACTTGGAGAGCTGCTGGGGAGATATCACAATGAGCCCACTTAATACGGCCTAAGTGCGTGTGAAATAACTCATCCTCCGCATATAATCCAGAACCGTCATTTATGTCAAAGTGACAAATTTCGAGCTAATAACAGGTTTAAAATACAATTAAGGGACGTTTTGGGCGCGGCTAAATTGGAGTAGGTATATAAACAAATGGGGCCGATTTTTGGTTTACTTTAAAATTAATAGTGCAGAGTTAAGTTTAACTTCGAAGTCATTTGCGTTAAAAAATATGTCAATTTAATAACCGATTGTAAAAACTTTTAAGCGTTCACGTACAAAACCACATCTGTAATTTCGATTTAAAAATAACTAAAGTTAACCTCTGTTGTACTAGTGTGTAAAGCGAAAACTTTTGTTAGTGTGTCAATTAAACAAAAGTTTGAAAAAAGTTAACATTTTTATTTCGAGCATTTGTGAATGTATGTGTGTGCAAGTAAAAGCCAACGGAAGCTAATTACCTTGGCACAAGCTGTAAGCGAGAGTTGGTGGTTTCTGGACATCTTAGAAGAGGTTTCGTCAGCAAATGGACAATCAACTATAATCCAGATCAGGCGTCGGCAACCTATGGCACGCGTGCCAGGCTTGGCACGCGATGGGGTTCTGAATGGCACTCTACAAATAATCAGGGAAATCGCGAAAATATCGAAACGAAGTGATTTTTAAATAAGAGAAAATGTTAAATTATAATTATTTATCTAACGTGGCTCGCCAATGTCACGAAAATCTGCGCGAAGGGTGAGTGAGAGCGCATTCGGAGTAAAAGGGATTAAACATACGTAGCGCCGACTAGTTATCGAAGCGGACATCACGTATGTTCAAGCCGGAATGACATTCGCCCCTCTCTTTCTCGTTTTGCTACTGCGCACCATTTGCCTGTAATACCAGTTAAACTTGCATTTCGTTTAATACTGGTCGTTACTTTCCGTTCTAACTTTTTTGTGAAGACTTGTATCTTATTGGTTTAATATTTGTTATAATTCATCCATATTTAATCAAATGGAGGGTAAGAAACAAAAACTAAATGTTCGCGGGTTTCAAGACTATTGGACGAATGAATATGGATTTATACAACTAAAGGATCGTGCTGTATGTGCGATATGTCGCGAAAGTGTCGTATGCCGCACGTCAAGTGTACAAAGACATTTCCAAACCAAACATCAGTCCACATTTAATAGCAACGATGAGAAATGTGAAACTATAAAGAGAGCTGTTTCTGGTTATAAGAAACAAGTAACTTTTTTTAGTGGAATAACTGGAACGAAGCCTAAAGCGACAGAATGCAGCTTCGCAATTGCTCATTGCATAGCTGCCAAAGGCAAACCCTTTACAGATGGGGAATATATAAAGGAAATCTTTATAAAAAGGGCTGAAAAGTTGTTTAGCGATTTACCTAACCAACAAACCATATTATCCCGAATTCGAGAAATACCGGCTTCTGCGCGAACAATTGAAAGAAGAATAACTGCAATGGCAGACAATGTAACAACAAAACAGAATTCTGGATTACAAGAAGCTGTTGCATTTAGCGTCGCTGTTGATGAAAGTACCGATGTAAATGATATTGCGCGGCTTGCAGTATTTGCACGGTATTGTGATAAAGGTCAAGTTTATGAAGAATTATGCAATTTGATTCCTCTGTCTGGGACAAGTAAGGGGCAGGATATTCTTGCTTCATTCATAAATTATTTTGACAGCAAGAACAGTAATATCAAAAAAATATTTTGTGTAACTACTGACGGCGCACCTGCAATGGTTGGCAAAGATAGAGGATTTGTCAAACTTCTTGAAAATCATATTGGACATAAAATATTGAACTTCCATTGTATAATACACCAGGAAAGTTTAGTTGCCAAAATTTCGTCACAGCGCTTAATTCCTGTAATGAACACTGTTGTTAAAATAGTTAATTTCATAGTGTCTCGCTCTTCATTGACACACAGGCAATTTAAATCTCTTTTAGAAGAAATGGAAAGTGAATATGTTGACCTCCCCTTATACAGCCATGTTCGTTGGCTTAGTCGAGGCAATGTCTTGAATAAGTTTGTGTCATGTCTGGAACACATTAAAGTTTTTCTTAATGAAAAGGAACAACATTTCCCCGAATTGAACGATAAAGAATGGTTATGCAAATTGATGTTTCTGACTGATATAACTAAACATCTCAATGAACTAAACTTAAGATTGCAAGGAAAGCGCCAAACTGTGCTCGAACTTTTTGAATATTGGACAGGATTTGCTACAAAATTAAATATATTTTTATGTGATATTAATACTAGTACCTACAAATACTTCCCAAATGTTGCAGCGCTTGCAAATAAATCGACCATAGACAAAGATGAACTTAAAACCTACGTTGAAGCACTTAAAGATGAATTTTCAAGAAGATGCAAAGACTTTGAAGCTCATGTGCCTATATTTTCCTTCCTCATAAAACCAGATTTAATAGATCCATTAATAATCCCGCTTGATTTTTCAATTTTTGAGTGGATGAATGTTGATAATTTTGAAATGGAACTTATCGAACTAATATCTTCAGAATTATGGAAAACAAAATTTAAGGAATTACGAAAAAATCTGGAAGATGACTCTATGGAAAAATCGACTACTATATTAAATTGTTGGATGTCATTGCCGGAAAGATTTAATTGTTTAAAGAAAATTGCATGTGCTCTCCTTTCCGCTTTTGGTTCCACATATCTCTGTGAACAAATTTTTTCTCACATGAAACATATTTTGAGTCCACAAAGAAGTCGTTTAACAACTGAACATTCAGAATCTTGTGTGAAATTAAAAGTCACAAATTATACCCCTGATATTGAAATATTAAGCAAAAATGTGCAGGGACAAGGTTCGCATTAAAATTTTTTAATTTATGTTAGAATTTTATGTTATTTTTTAATAAATATGTTTAAAAGATAAATTTGGTATAAAAATTTTTTAATTTATGTTAGAATTTTATGTTATTTTTTAATAAATATGTTTAAAAGATAAATTTGGTATAAAAATTTTTTAATTTATGTTAGAATTTTATGTTATTTTTTAATAAATATGTTTAAAAGATAAATTTGGTATAAAAATTTTTTAATTTATGTTAGAATTTTATGTTATTTTTTAATAAATATGTTTAAAAGATATATTTGGTATAAAATTCTTCTCCTCTAGAACCCCATTATATAATTTAGAATTAAGGCGGCACCCTGAATCATATTGGTAGAGTGGCTTGGCACACCACAGCTAAAAGGTTGCCGACCCCTGATCCAGATTATCATTAGCGGCCATTTTGCCGACAGACGCAGATCCAAGATTGAGTAACAGTGTCCACAGCTATCAGCAGCGGCGTGCGTTTGGGCAGCGGCGTAGAACGAACACGGTAGCAAAACATGTTTTCTCTATGTCATTCAATTATCTCGCGGAATTGTGAAGTGTTTGTTGTCAAAAATCGTCAATGACTTTATTCAAGAGTCAAAAATTAACGTTTGTGATTAAAAATACACACAATTTCAATCAGATTTGTTATTTATGAACCCTGAAATACTTATTGAGTGTTGTGCGTGCTAAAACATTGTTGTTTTAGAGTAAATAAGATGTGCTTGTGAGATCTTGATTAAAGAAGAATCACACTATAGTTTTCGAGCATTTAGAATTAGGTAAGGCAAGAATAGCTCATATTTTATGTATAGCAGCAAGCTTTTCAGTATTTGTTTATGTGCAGTCATTATCAGTACATCAGAGTTTCTTTAATTATTGTTTGATAATAAATAATGAAAACAATATTTACGGCAATATATACCTACTTACCCTTTTTTCTGTAAAAATAAACCAAAAGCACTATTTTAGTTTCGAATCTCAGCAATCTTCTACTTATTTCCAATTTTGTAACTTGAAAATGTGTTTTTTATAAATTAATTCACTTGTAATGTTATTGTTTAAAGTTACATTTTCATCTTAGAATATTTTTTACTAGAAGTAAATATGCAACTTTTCTTTTGCAATACATTGTATCTAGTTCTACTGACTTACCTCTGCATGCGTTTCTTTCGTTAATTACTAGATGCAGAAACATTGTATTGACATTAAAGTGGCTAATAGTCCTCTATCTTAAATAATAATATATTAAGTAATTTTAAATACTGTTTATACACAAGTAAGTAAACGTAACCTAAAGTTTATTAAATATTGTAATTATTCAACTTTTTTCTTATTTTCATTGTTATTACTGCATAGTTCATAGTCTGATTCTTCTGGTATCTCCATATGAGCTCCCCACGTAAGTGAACCATCCCCAGCCTTTTCAGCTGCTTGTTTCAATAGTCGCATAGAAGGAGTTTTCAAATCGTAGGCCCAGCCAATCTTTGCAAACATATCTATCCAGAAACTTCCTACGTCCGTCTCGTAGCCTGTTAATCTGCCAAGTTTGTAAGCCCAAGGAAACGCATGGTGAAAGTTGTGCCAAGCTTCCCCTACAGTAATGAATGAAGAAATATGGCTGTTTGTTGAGCTGATGTATCTATAACATGACAGTATTATAAAATATAATAAAATAATAGTTATGTATGGTACAAGTTAAGAGAGAAACATTTTATCCATTAGGGAAAACTTTAGCTCACGAGCACGAGGCGAAGCCGAGTGAGATAATTTCCCCGAATAAATAAAATCTCTTTATTCATGTGTGGCATATAAACATTTTTCCTATACTTACATTTAGTTATATAACTTAGTTTGGTAATTAAATAAACTATTTTAACTAAATATCGTATTACCTGTTTTTGTACTAGTTACCACGGTAGCACGTATTTATTTTGTTAGTAGCTATAGAAATGGACTATTTTATTGACTAGTGAATAATAGTATATTATATCATGAGGAACTAAAGTGCACCATTTAATCCCGCGAGTGGAGTTTGTTGCCTCGAGGGGGAATCCCGAGGGCAACAACCACTCAAAGAATTTAGGCACTTTAGTCCTGAGGTATATACGCTATTTTTGCACTTTTGGAAACATTATCATCAAACATTTCCAAAATTTGGAATCCGTCAATTTGGAAACTGACAATTACAATTTTTTTAAAACTGAATTGCAGCAGGCCCTGGGTAGCCTGAATCAGTTGGCAGTACTGAAATGTGTTGTCAGTATATGTCAAATTCGAGATTTGCAGGTTAAGTTTAGCGTCAGTGTGTGTTAAATGACAAACAAAACCTAACCTACTAACCTCGTGTGTACATAAATTTAAAATAGTTACGGTATCATTTTTACTTTAGTCCTTAGGGATTAAATGAGCTACTTTAGTCCCTGTTTACGAGGACTAAAGTAGCAAAATTGGTCCCGAAAGTGCAGAAAAGAATTTTATTCGCCCTCATCATTACAGTGTTTTCCGATTGCTTTTCACCATGTATCAGTTGTGTTTCACTTTATCTCAAATGCTCTTCCCTCTAGTCAACATTTGTCATTATTGACAAATGGGAATTACATTTGACAAATAGTGAAACACAATTGATACATGGTGAAAAGCAATCGGAAAACCCTGTAAAACTTATTTTACCATGAAGATTTTCATATATATATATATTCAGTTTTACAAGTAGGTATTGGAAAAAAAATACTTTATCCAACACCTCTCAATAAACGTCCCATAACTATAGCGATTCTAACAATCCTAATATCAGCATTATTACACAAATGACTTTTTGATTACCATAACTCAACTAGTAAGTTTTTGGTTTAGGCAATAATGTTTAATGTCATATCTGCTCTGATGTGACCTGTTTAAAACAAACAGGTACTGTGATTTCAAACAGAAATATTGGTTTTGATGGTTCTTCTGAGTTTATTAAGAGGTTTGGATAAAATGTTGTACTGCACCCGAAGTGTTACTAGGTATTACCCACACAACAAAATTAACTCACAAGGCCTACGGCCTCGTAGGCAAATTTTTTTTCTAGTGGGTAATATCCACATAACACTACTTGTACATTAAATAACTATTATTGATTTATTAGTTAAGTAAACATTGTTTAACTTACTTATTATATGGTTTTACTCCCCATATGTGCGACACACTATTTATCGTCCAGATAAGGTTTATCGCTATAACGTAGCGAGCTATGCAAGTTAAAACTGACCAATGCCAGTCTTGGCCCCATAGTAGTGGAGGTACAGACGTAGGAATAATAAATCCCATTACTATTATGAGTGGTATGTGATATCTGAATACAAAACAAACGAGAATATAGTCCAACCAAACAATTATATGCTTCGTACTATTTTAAACTATAGGTTTATATATACAGGGCGTTATTCTGCAAAATAAACGTAAACCCCTAATAAACATATATCCTAGAATCGCTCATTTCAAAGATATCCTTGATCAAAGAATTAAAGATAGCAGTTCATTTTAAAACGTTTAGATTTAGTAGGCCTGTGTTTTTTCATTGCCTGTTTGTTATACTTACAATTGGCAGAATTATTATGGCTAACAGAAGAAGGAGGGTATGTCGAATACTTAGCAAAGTTTTACTATTTCTTTTTTGAATTATTCGAAGATAAACCTGAAATAAACGCATTCTTATTATTTTTTTACTTACGATAGAGCACAGCCCACATATTGTATTTAAACAAAAAAACATGTTTTGGAACAAAACACCAGCCTATTAAATCATAAACGTGTTAAATACGAATTACTATCATAATTATTTGATCAAGGATACCTTTGAAATGAATGATTTTAGGACATATGATTCAGTAGGGTATTTTCAAATTTTTTTTTGCAGAATAACGGCCTCATATTTGTTGTGTGTAATTTTGAAACACCCCGTACATATACCGTGACCGGTATAAATTTGGATACATGCGGAAAACGGTTTTGTTATCCACTTGGCAGAAAATTCTATTCTTGATAAAAGTCCCTGCATCTTCTCAAACTCAAACTCACTTACAAATATTAATATCCCTTGTCGTGTACAAGGGATGTTCGAAAATATGAAAATGGCTCAAGCATAAAGTAGCCTTCTTTCTGCAAAATACACAAAAATGTTATTTGAAGATATTTAGAATTGAAATAAGGTGTCAAATAACCAATATTAACTTGTTTTTCCTACTTTTATCTTGCTACTCTGTGTACTACAGAAAATGAGATGCGTTAAAGTTAACTTATTATCGGATACGATAAGTAAAGGATGTACTTTTGATTTATTATTTTGTATCCAACATGAAACACACAGATGTTAAAAAATATAATCAGAAACGACCTGAACATCAACAACAATTCAAAATAATTATAATTTTTAAGTGAAAATTTAAGCAAAATATATTTAGCTTGAAATTGTTGGAGCAGGCATTATAATTCATACCGCCCTATCACGAGGGCATTATAATTCATAACGCCAGCATACGCGGACGTTAGCGACAATGAATTGCCTATCGGGTATCAACATCTTCATAATGCCCTTAGTACATAAATAATTATATATGATTGGGCAGATAAAATGGCACTTTTTGTGTCTGATCAGATAAGGTGACATTTCTACGTTGACAACCATGTCACAAAAGTTGTAATTTTTATAACGTTTAAAAATAAACGTAATAATTCGAAATCGAGAAATTACAAAATTTTAACCAACATTTGTAGGTTATGTTAACGTCGGTTGACGTTTATCTGTCCCCTAGCCACCTATAATAAAGTCGTAAAACAATGGATTACTTTCCTGCCGATTTCTCGTATTTTAATGACGATTTCGAGGTACTTTAAAGCCGATTTCGAATAATAGTAATTTATTATACAAGACGATAAAGTTAAATTTTATCCACGAGTGAATCTTTTAACGTCGAGACGAAGTCAGTGGTCGGAATGTACCGGAACGGACCGGAACGGCGTTCCGGTTCGTGAAATATTATCAAGAGTCGTTCCGTCTCGTGAAATTTCATCAACATCTGTTCCGTTTCGTGAAAAATTTTCCAAAAAGAGATGGAAAATAAAGAGGCAAATATAGCGGCGTTCACAAAATGATTGCATCGGTACAATTTGTCAGCAACCTTAGCGCAATAGTCCGATGCTCTCGATGAATTGAGCGAAATGTATTATCTGTTATGTTACCTTACAATATTTAGAGTTTTGAATTTTGTTGAATTATTTTGATTTTATTGCCTATTATTGAGTTATTCTAGAACGAAATGAATAAACTTTATTTTGTTGTATTTATACCGTTCTTGTTTTTTTTTAATTAGGGTCTTTTCACTTTGAAATAAAATATTAAATTAAACTGGTTTGTGTCGACTATTGACGGAAAAAACACATATTATTATCAACATTATTATTATTATTTTCCGCGAAAATTTTCGCCTGCGGCTAACACGGGGGGCATACCCCCCGGTCCCCCCCGACAGGGTTCCGGTTCGTCAAAGTTTACATTCCGACCACTGGACGAGGTCGAGACGTTAATGATTCAAAAGTGGATAGAAATAACTTTATCGTCGTGTATAATACAATATTTTTTCCTATAGCAAGAACTTTAACAATTTCAAAAGAAAATAAGGACAGTCAATCACATTTCAAAATGTCAGCAGCTAGATTGGGTTTGCTACGATAATACGAAGCTGTCATATTTAATTTAAACAAAAGTTAGAAAATTAAATTACTTTATCTATCCTTGATGTTAAAGTGCTACTTTATCTACCCTTGCTGTTAAAGTAAAACTTGACCTTTTGTTTTGAGTTGATAAAAGCACACTTTAACATGAGCTATAGAAAAAATGTAACTTTTTTGTTGTTAAGTCAAACAGAAGTTCGACAAAACATATCGTATCTGATAATACATTAACTTTGATGTGTCTCATTTTTTGTAATACACGGGGTGAAAAAAATGTTTCTTTATTCTGAAAAAGAGCACCTTATTCTTGAGCTATTTTCAAATTTTCGAAACTCCCCCGTATAGAAAAAGAACCACTTATATTTTGGTAAGTGAATTTAGAGTTTGAGAATGTTGCAGGGACTTTTATCAATAATACAATTTTCTGTTAGAGGGATAATCTAGAAGTTTTTTATTTATATCCAACTTTATATTGGTCAATGTATATGGTATACAGAGTGTTTCATAACATGTGGAAAGTATTTGGGGAGGGGGGGGGGGTGTATACAGGAAATGAAAATAAGAAAAGAAGTTTATATGAACTAAAACGCATAGTTGCCAAATTATAGCCCACTTTGTGTTCAGAAACAACTCATCAGTTTTAATTGCCGCAAGGCTTTTTAATATAAAATTAAAACATTAATTAAATGACATGTTAAAAATGTCTACCCTATGCTTGAATGCGTGACTGCAACCGCTTCACTGCATATCAGCCATTACTTGATCACAAAAGTTCTCCATGCTGACTTACAGTTAATTAAGATGTCAATATACAATATCGATAGCAAGTAATTTTTATTTAATAATCATTGAAACAAATTATATTTAATTTATATTTGGTTAATTTGCTTAGAACGCAAAAACAAGTGACCTGCAACTCGATACCGATGCGTTGTGGATTATATGTTTACGTAAACATTTTCTTTATTTTTACTTCTCTATACACTGCCTAAGTACTTCCCGCATATTAGAAATAGCCTCAATATGGCGTGTCTGAATGAATTAGCAATATAGATAACAAACGCTAGTAGTAGTTTTTCAGTCAATGATAAGTGTGGTCACGGTTTTTAAAACAGGTGCAAATCGTTAAATTTTTTATTGAAAACGAAATGGTGTTTCAACTAAGAACACAGTATGAATTATGATACGGCTAAAATTGAGTAATCACGTCTATAAATGAATTGAATAGAAGAATATAAATGAATGCGTTTCATGAGCGCAAAAAGGCAGATTCGATAACTGCAATTAAACAGCCATTTTAATAAATAAATAAAAAAATGAAAATTGTCAATTTAGAATGTCTTAGTTTTCAAAAAATTAAAAAGGTTATTAGAAGTCCTTTGTACGTATATAAAAATATCAAAATAAGTAATTAAAATGTAGCGCCTCCTTAACAGATGGGTCCAACTTTCCAGTTAAGAAATCTTCTAATATATAATACTGATAATTCTCGTACCGCTCCGAATCATAAAGATATTACTGTATTTACTGTTTTACGACAAAGCATTGTACTACAATATGGTATCTTCCTTATTTTCTTTCCATCGCTTCCAGTTCATCGTTAATTGAACCGATTTGCTCCTTTAGCGCTGTATTTCCGTTTTGTTATTTCATTTTCTGCTTTTAGATTCGCTATCTCATCGCTGTAGTGTTTTTGTTTTTTATCTGTTTCACCTCTTTTGTCAACGATTACACCATTTCCAGTTTATTTTTAATTGTTCGTCTTTCTCAATGTCTTTATCATTTTTCTTCATCTGTTGTGTGTTCGTCACCGTTCATTTTTATTTGTAGCTTCCTTTTTAATTTACTGATTAGTACATCATTGTTCAGCCTTTTTAAAATAGTAAACAGAATCACGGGCGTTCAAGTAAATACACTGTCCAGTCATTATTCGTATAAAAGAATTAGGGAAAATAAAGGTCGGTAATTTTAGTCCGATCCATGCTATTGTATATTGGTAATCGTTGACACACAATGACCACCTGCTTTACAATTGAACTTACTTTAGGTCAAACCTTACAACCGGATCTTCAGTAAGTCAGTCACATCTATTAGTTTTCCTTTTTGACTCACTTCTGGATGTTTCTTTCCATTAACCATCCAACATGCGAAAAGAAGAATCCCCGCTTTGAATTATGAGGGTCTGCATCAGTATCCGTGAACTTGTGGTGAACTCTATGGTCACGTACCCATTCAAATATTGTATTCTATTAAAAAAGAAGAATGTTTATAAATAAGAGCTATTTTTGTATTTATTAAATACATGTAGGAAATGTTAGGAGGGGTAACTGCCATTTCTAGTAAATGTTTAATTTTTAAACATAAATTAGTTTTATTCCACGTAATGAGTATCACTAGCAGTAGTTCAAATTTTGAGTAAGATAAAAAATATTTAAATTTTCTATAAAAGAGAGTGACAGCTAATGATAATATTTTAAAAGAAAATTTCATAAAAGGTATATAACATGTAAACAAATGAAAACGAAATCAAGCATGGCTTTAAAATATTTGTTGTATGAATAATATTTTGGTGGCACTGTAAGTTTATGTCAAATTTGAGGTTAGCAGGTTAGGTTTTTCGTCAGTTTTGACACAGACTGGCGCATAACCTAACCTGCTGACCTCGAATTTAACATAGACTTACAGTACCACCAACATATTATTCATACAACAAATATTTCAAAGCCAAGCTTGATTTGATTTTTATTTGCTCACATGTTATTTCAACATACCTTATGTCTTCTTCAATCAGTAAAATACACGTTCAAATCTGTAACACAAAAATAATTAAAATGAATAAGTGAAGTAAAATCACATTCTCAACAGTAATTTACCTTGAATGTTAAAAATAGTGGTTATTTTTCATTATTCAGTTTAAAAAGTCAAAATGATGACTAGTAATTTCTCATAACTCAATTTGATTAATAGTAACTGTAAAATTTTAATAAAATGAAAATAGAAACCATATTAGAGAAATAAAATGTTATGTTTTTTTATATTCACCTGGTATTCAGTAAACTTTCTTGTGAGAAACATGAAGAGGCATTCCGAGTACCAAAAAGTAAAAAAAAATCTTTATTTAATTAGAACTTGGACAGTATTTTGGTTATTTAATTATCTGCAATAGCAAAAATTCTATAAATATTAATTATATAAGTGCCTATTAATGAGGAAAACAAAGAACATACTATAAATGCAAATTTTTAGAATGAAATTTAAAAATTGTTAAATCTGGAAATATTTTTATCAAAGCAGAAAACCATTTTGATTTCAAGGTGCACAGGTGTTGGATATGGTAAAACTAAACTTCAAACTTCAAAGTATTATTTTGTAATAATGATAAGTACTATTAACAATAAATGTTTTAACTTATTCATTTATACACTATTTTAGGAGGATTTTGCATAATGCGACATATATATTTGCCAACACCTTTGCACCTTGACATCAAAATGGGTTTCTGCTTTGATAAAACTATTTCCAGATTTAACCATTTTTAAATTTCATTCTAAAAATTTGCATTTATGGTATGTTCTTTGTTTTCCTTATTAATATTTATATAATTAATATTTATAGAATTTTTATTATTGCAGATAATTAAATAACCAAAATACTGTCCAAGTTCTAATTAAACAAAGAAATTTTTCACTTTTGCTACTCGGAATACCTCTTCACGTTTCTTAAAATGATGTTTGCTGAATACTAGGTGAATATAAAAAACATTACATTTAATTTCTCTAATATGGTTTTTATTTGCATTTAATTAAAATTTTACCAGTACTATTGATTAAATTGAGTTATAAAAAATTACTACTTTTCATTTTTACTTTTTATTCATCTAATTAAAGTGGATAATGCAAATTTTAATTGTGGAACACCTATTTTTAACATGCAAAATAAATTACTGTTGAGAATGTGATTTTGCCTCACTTATACATTTTAATTATTTTTATATTACAGATTTTAACGTGTATTTTACTGTGTATTTGACTGATTAAAGAAAACACAAAGTATGTCAAAAAATATATCTTTTATGAAATTTTCTTTTTAAATATTATCATTAGCTGCCACTCTCCTTTATAGAAATTTTAAATGTCTATGCCAGCTGCCTAATTTTTAGCATATAAAACGTTGTTTTTTTGTTGGTCTCTTATATAACACGTATTGACTGAACTTTGTCTCTAGTACAGTGAAATCTCCAATAAGCGGACACGCACGGTGCCAAAGTTTTTGTCCGGTTATTAGAGGCGTCCGCTTAAGGGAAAAATCCATTTTTTCTGTTTAAAAAGTTGTATTATGCAAAGGTCTACGCTCTAACAATACAGATAAGAATAATAAAATAATTGAAACAAAGTTATGTAATAGTTGTTACAAAATCAAAAATACTCGTTTGACGTAAAGGTTTTTTCTGACTGCTTATTATATTTTCCGCATGTATTTCTAAATATTGTGACAATTTGAATACGTACTTTCTTTATCAAAACATTTAACATTTTTCACTGTTAATGCTTCCCTGTATGTCTTGATTACATTCTCATAAATGTCTAAATCGTCATCGTTTTGTAATTCTGTCAACTGCACATCAATGGCAGCTGATTTACCTGGAATTTCGGTTACATCATCTTCCAGGGTTATTTTTTTGTGAATGTTTACAAATTCGTCAGGGTCGACGTCTTCAATTTCTGGAATATTCCTATACAGTCTAGCCATTACCGATAAGGATAAATCGTCCACTGGTTCGAATTGATTACAGTGGCGTAACTTGATACCCGCAGACTCCGCGGTCGCGGAGGGCCCTGAGCCTACTCGTCTTATTCTTTCATTCCGTAAAAGCAAGCAGGAACAATTCTTCCTATTTTTATTTTTATCATAATGGGCTGCCCACGCAAAAAGCAAAGTAGTTTTGTATTGCAGGTCTCTAAAATCAAGGGACATGGATTGTTTTGTAATAATAACGTGCATAGGGCAATGAAAGTGTCGAATTTCCTGCGGTCATAACGCTGATTTGAGTTGACTTAATACCGCCCGTATTGCAAAAGAATTCTATAATTTAACATGATCATTAAATGTTGGATTTATGGATTGTTTTGACGCCTTACGACATTAGCTGGGCCTGCATTTTGAAGTGTCCGTACAAGAGAGATTCACAGTCTAAAATTTGTCGAAAAATGGCGTCCGTGTCCGTTTAAGAGAGTGTCCGTTTAATAGAGAAAATTTTATTAGTAAAGTTAATGCAAGCAAGTTGGTTCCCAACAAAATGTCCGTGTAAGAGAGGTGTCCGCTTATTAGAGGTGTCCGGTAAAGGAGATTTCACTGTATTAAAGAGTTTCTTTACGAGCTCAGCTCGTAATGAATCATAACAAGTTTAGCCCGTAAAGAGAAGCAGCAACGTCATTTGAATTTAATATATATTTTTTTAAGATTTAAGATTCCGAATACCATTAAACGTTGCACAATGCTCAACCGTTACCAGAACTTTACGTGCTCATATGGATAACAAGCTCGCGCTGGCTCGTTCGTTAGATATCGTGCTCGCAGTTAAAGTTCTAAGTAACGGTCTTGCAATGTAAATTACTATTGATCGATAGTCATAAAAAATAGTTCTTACTATAGCGGCCATGGAATAGCAAAGCATCCAGATTATTCTTAATGGTAGTTTGGCTTTGTATGATCGGTGTGTCCACAATCTGTGTGCTCCTGCGCTTACCCCAACGGCTGCCGTACCTCCATAGATGATACCTACAAAGAATATATACTACACAGGATGAAATGTATGTATTCTAGTTGTTTTCTAATTGAATTTCGTGCTTTTATTTCGACTACTGAATCCATTTGTGGAAGATTACATTTTATTTTATATGGATGCCTGTAAAATATTTAAGATTTTTATAGCTACTCTAATCATTCAACTTCTGTCATAACATTTTCTAAATAACATTATTTCATATTGGTTTCTCAAGTTGTATTTTTTTGTATCATCTAAGGTCCTAAAACCTTAAATTTTACTTTAAAGTTAGAACTTTAATTCAACTTTTCGCGTTTGTTGCTATGGGTACGACGTTTAGCCGATTTATATTTATTATGAATTATTTGTGTAAATTGAAAACTAACATTTCTTTTCATAATCAAACACTAGAGACAATCACTATGAAATAAAACTTTGTATCTCGAACTAAAAATAGCTTTAAAGTACCGACAAGTAAATAAATAACTTGCTTACATCTTAAAGATTTACTTCTCGTTCTAGATACATAAATAGCTACATCCAATGGTTTATTAATGGGTTTCGGTATAGAAAACATTTATTTATTATCCCTATTATCGAATGATTTAAAATCGTTTATAAATGAACTCTCTTAATGAGCGATTTTAATATAGGTAATTAAATATGCTAATGTCAAAACCTTTACTGTCACAATTTTGTCATGGACTAAGATAAGGCTTTCTTCATTTTTATAAAATACAATCAAAATATTGTAACTAACTCCTGTGTTAATCGGTCATTAGCAATATCAATAACTAAGCGTTCGCTAGCTCTCACGCGTTAAAACGTCTCGATTATTAAACGCTCTCATTAATACACTTGTGTGTTTAATAAGCAATTTCTAAATTGTAAAAATGCATATTTTCCAGAATTATGTAATTGTAATTCGCTAATGGTCTGTTTAGGCAAATGAAAAGTAATTTAGAGCAAAATGTTCCACCTTTGCAGAAAGTTGATGTTTTATTTGGGTATGTAGGCTAGCTCCAGCTAGTAAGTCTGATTACCAATGGTGGCGAGTCCCGTACTTCCATGCTTTTTAGGGCTAGATAGTCGTCCCCTAGGTGTCATTAACATCGACAAACAATAGACTTCAATAGGTTTCAATTTTTTAAAATGTTAGTTAAAGTAAATATACTTCTAAAAACGGTTTTGTTATTTTAGTGTTATAAATGAATAAACAACAGGGATTTCTATTTACTTACTGAATATTACAAGGCCAACATTCTGACTCCAGGGATAATTGAAGAATTCTTTTACAAAGAGTCCATGTACGAAGGCAAGGATTATGATATTAAACCATTTTAAATTAACTATTGACTCTAACATCTTTGACTTATAACTGGTCTGTGATGTTATAGCATGTTCAACATTCATGTCGCAAGCGAATTTTATTCCATCTTCTGATTTAAGGTCAGCAGGATTCTGAAGTGTGGTAGTGGTATTCTGCACGGTCATGTCAGGGCCTGTAAAAAAATACAGATTACTGTTTTTAATTATTATTACAGTAAATTTTAAATTGCGTTATTAATTATTTCTAAGTTGAACATTTGTCAATAATATGTGCATCTATAAATATTACGTTAAAGATAGAACCACTTTAAATCGACTATTAAAGATGATACAAATTTAAGGAGAATTTAGTTCACTTAAAAACAAGTGTTTTTGAAAATGCTATTTTCAAAAACACTTGTTTATTTTTACTGAGAGTCGGAAAGCCCCATTAGAATATGTTTCATACTAGATTTTCTATATCAACTACTTGGGCCAGAAGGGAGACGGTGTAAAAAATCAGAAAAAGACGATGTGCAACTGTCTAGAGAAAACTTCTCATAAAAATGTATATAAATTCTAATAAGAAGCTTAATTTTTTTAAATCAAAACAATCATTACATTCATTGCCAATTGCATCATATCGGCTATGAGCAACGTATACCAAATGTAAAACCTAAAGATATACTAGATCAGAGTTTACGTAGTAAAGTAAAGGTAAAAAATCTGTAAAGGTGAAATAAAAGTGCCATAAAACGAACTTACTAGGAAAGGTATTTATTTTATGGTCGTAACTTTGAGTAGTGTCTTATTACTGAGTCTTAAATTATTCATTTCATTGTATAAGAGTGCTGCATTGTAAAAATTACATTTCATGTTTACCGTAGAGTTCTTATTTTTGTTATCTCGAATATGGTTTTGATTGTTGAAGTTATAGAATGCTCGATACAAACTTGTAGCTGGTAGATTTTGTTAGTTTATGTAATAATAAAGTTTAAGTATCAAATAGAATTATGTAAAATATAATGTTAATTTAATGATCGTAATATAATATTTTTATGGCAATTTGCAAAACTATGGGTAGCAACACAATTTTTTTATGCAATTGAAGAAGAAGAAACTCTACCCATCTTCAAATTTTTTTTTTAATTTTGGCAACTACGAAATTCAACGAAACTTAATTTATATCAATAGATTTCAATTAAATGGTTTGAGTGCTGATAGCAATTATAAATATTTTTTAAAATTTCATTTAAAAAGGACGTTTTTTTAAATTAATTTCGGTGTGTGAAGTGCCACTTTCTTTCACTCAGTGAAAAAAAGTGACACTTTGCTTTTAATTTAGGAACGAACGATTTTAAATAGACGTTTCCTTAGTTACCAGAACTGACCACGCACTTGACTAAAATGAAGGCAAATAAAACTCTATACAAAATAGGCTTGTATTTGAATATTTAATGTAATGAATTTTAAAAAATCTTATAGACTACTCGTATTAGCGTCTAACACTTGTGGTCTAAATAACCATTATAGTATATTAATAAACGTATTTATTCTAGCCGTTTTTAATGATTTTTGTAAACGAAATTGCTATCCATTAACAGACTTTAGTTACTTCAGTTACGCCAGAAGTTTTAAAATACATTTTGAGAAACGTAACACAATAGTTTATAAATGTACTATAGGTATATAATATTGAGATCTCTTATAAAAACTGGTTAAGTACATACAGATAATACAGACTTTCAAAAACTCTCTTATTTGCTTCATGCGAGTTCATATCTGATAACCATTGCAATACCCCTAACATTATGTTATACATACCTTAATCACACAGCAAGTGAAAATATTTTTTCTTTTGTAAGATAAAGAAGCACTGTAAGAGAAAATGAGTAGCACACAGATAACTTTATTGACACTGTCAACACCTCTAGGTACAAAAGTTTTATAAAAAAATCGATGCATAATTTATATAGTCTTCCTTCTAGTCAACTGGCCGTTTCCGACACCTCGAAAACATATTTTGGTTTTGCTTGCGTCTTTAGTAACCTTGCAAATTTTACCTATTGTTTGTGCTATTGGTTATTACTCACGCTGGAAATTTTGTAAGGCAATTGTTCAGTTTTAGACAATAATTATGCGAGGATTCAATGACGCTATTTAAAAATAGTCTTTTCTGTTATATATACTTGTCCCTGAATATTTACATGAATTAGTTTTTAAGTAGTTTGTCAGGGCACAGTCATTATTATGTTGGTGTGTGCTTTGACTCGCTATCAAAACTTTGTTGAAATTCTTAGGTCTCATGGACAAACACTACACTAGAATAAACCACCAAACATTTAAGAAAGAATAGGTGAGTACCTAAACGGCTTGACCGAATTTGCTAAAATTTTGCTACTTCGCCAAATGCGTCTTCTGTTTCAGAAAAAAACAAGCAATAAAGGGCTTTACACGGAACTTCTCTCGCAAGTGGAAGCCTTGAAATTAAAAATTTTGGAAAACACTAAAGGAAGTAAAAGAATTTATGTTATTTAAGGCGTACACCCTATCCAAACTATGCTTTTTTGTCTACAAGGATAAAAACCTGAGCTATGTGCAAAATATTACTTCTATTTAACTAATAGTTTTCGAGTAAAAGTAAAAATAGACAGAATCTTATTTTTTAAGGTGCTATCCTGTATATATTTGACTAAAAGTATATTTGGTTTCGAGCCAGGTAGACATATAATCCGAATGAAAATATCGTTTTCCTCCAACAATCAGTTATTGAACTATATCGTAAATAGACAGAAGGACAAATACGTTTTTGGCCATCTAGTCTAAAAGACGAAGGATGTATTGTAACCGTGGAAAAGTCGACTTCCAATATTTCTTTAGATCTTCACGTTTCAGGGTTCCTAGATGACGAAAGACATGTGTTCTCAATTTCGCCAGTCTGTCTGTCTGTGTGTCTGTCCATCCGTTGGTAGTAAAGCTTAAAAACTATTTGTTGTAAAAAGTTGTTATATTGCATTCAGATTATATGTCGACCTAGCTCGAAACTGAATATACTTTTGGTCAAATATGTATTATACAGCGTTGCACATTAAAAAACAAAATTATACCAATTTTTACTTTAACGCGAGAACTATTAGTAAAATTGAAGTAATATTTTGCAAACAATATAATGTTCTCTATTTTTGCTTCATCTTAGTAAGTAGCTGGTTGCATAGCCGCATCCTCCAAGAACTGGACAAACAGTCTGGAGAGTTATATACCTATAGCGGTAGTAACTAGTAAAATTACATCGAGCCATGCCTCGGACAGCACGCCAAGCCGTGGGTTCCGGTTACCATTTCAGTAACAGTATTTAGGTTAGGTCAGAGGCGTTCACGCCACCTGAAAACCTTGACACCAGGCTTCCAGCCACAAGCCATACGATACATACATCTGAGGAATAAATTGCACATAGCTCAGGCTTTACCCTTGACGAAAATTGAACCCAACAGATACAGAGTGAATGTTGTAAACAAGACAATGGGCAATAGTAATAAGAGCGTAGTATGTAGTCCAGTCGCAATCGCAAATGCGAGACATTACATCGTGGCCCAACGAGACTAGGGAGCGGGTTGAGCCCGGGCTGCTTACAGTGACTTTACAAGGACAGTGTTGTCAATTCCAATTTTCAGTGGCGTGTCTTACAGCCTGCATAGAGAAATCTCAAAATATCGCGATTGAATTCAATAATTCAAGCAGTGGTTGAGAATAAAAAGACATAAAATTATTCTCTCTTCAAATGACAACAAATCCCTTTGAGACGGTTAAAAGGAATTAAAACTTTCAAGAAGGTTTATTTACACATAACTCCGATTTTAGCAAAATAGTGTTTTGAGGCGATAATACTGCAACTACAAATAAAGGTTTACAGTTGAAAATGTCTGAAATATTACTTAAATATCACTACAAACACGTGTGTAAGCTACATGAGTCGTATATGCCTCGTTCACTCTATTTGTTGTACTGATTAACAGGCTTTATATGTGCATTTTTAATGGTGTAAGTGACGTTTGTAACAAAAAAGTCAAAATTATCGCTTGGTAAAAATTTTGCTTGAATTCTTACTTACTTTATTTTTGTCTATAAGGTAACTCAAGTATACATCAATGACGCTAGATTTATTGCTTAGAGCGGAGCTTGTAGTAAACCGTATGTTTTTTAATTTGGACAATTTCAGGTCAAGTCTTAGGGGTGCACGAATGTAAGAGGATGCAAACCAACGGTCTTGTGTAGTCTCACACAAGAAATGTAATAAAGACTTGGTTCCGTTGGGCAGAGGTTCGTGAACACAGAAAGAGATTTCTAACTGCATTAGTTTAGTGACTAGAAAGTTCCTCTATATATACATAAAAATATGACGTAAATTACAAAGGTTGAGTACATTGTCCCAGTTTAACTTGCATTTCTACTTGTGTGTTACATTTCATAACCAACTGTAATGTTAAATCAGCAGTTCAGCGTAATTAAAGTTTATTCACCAGGTCAGTCAAGAAGTGCTGACCGCTTGTTAAACATTTATATTTGCAGCCGGTAGTTACAAAATACACGCACAATTAATTATGAATGATAGATTTCTGTATTGAAAATTGTTAATTGGAAATAGCTGGTTCAATCACAAAGAGATGCATAAGATCACCTTTACAGCAGACAATGGAAATACCAAAAGTACAATAGATCATTTTACCTACACACCAGAAACCAAGTAGTCTATGTTAGACATAAAAGCCATACGGGACGCAGAAATAAACTCCTACCACAAGTTGGTCATAACAGATACGAGATTTTAAAGATAGAAGAATTAAGAACAGAACCAAAAAGGATGAAGTATCAGCATAGAATCGACGAAATGTTAAAACAACATGAGAGAATGGAAGAACAAGGAGAGCAGTGGACGATAGATGAAAGCTGGGAAAAACTTAAAGTACAATAATAAAAGCAGCCACAGGTGTATGCTGGAAAAAGAGAATTAGTCCAAGACAGAAAAGAACAAAACGGTGGAACGAGAAAGTAAAAGGGTACGTGAAAGAGGAGAAGATGGCGTGGAAGAAGTATTTACAAACTAAAAGAGAGGAGGATACACAGAGTTACATAATTATAAAAAACGAAGCAAAAGAACTAGTTAAAAAACAAAGAACAAAACAAGGAAAGACTTTGGGAAATAAATAGAAGAAAAATTCAGAAATAACGCCAACAATAAAAAAGAATTTTGGACGACAGTCAAACATCTAAGAGGAAAGTATGGCAAAACATCATAGTGTATAAAAGATGAGATCGGAATCATAGTAACAGAATAAAATAAAATCCTAGACACTTGGAGTAAATACTATGAGAAAAAGTTTAAATCAGAAAGAATGGGACCAGAGAGGAAAAATATAAGGCAAGCACCAATAGAAATGGAGAGTGAGCAACTAGTAATCAAAGAAGAAGTAACAGAAGCAATAAATAGAATGAAAATAGAAAAATCGGCCGAAAAATATGCAATCAGCCCCGAGATGCTCAAGTATGGAGGGAGAAAAATGGTGGAAAGGATCCAAAGAATATGTCAACAGGCCTGAGATGGAGAAGATACACCCAGAGACTGGGTGGAAACTATCATCGTACCATTGCACAAGAACGGAAGCACGACCAAGTATAACAATTACCGAACCATTTTTTTTATCATCGTGTGTACAGAAAATATACTCACGAATAATAGCATTGCAAGCCGCAGTCAAAAATGGAACAGCAATATACAAAGAGCAGGAATGAAAATAAACGCAAAGAAAAGCAAAATAATGAAAATTAGTAAACAAACGGCTAACTAGGAAGAAGACATAAACATCAGATGAGGACAGAATAGATTAGTGGTAGTAAACTTCTACGAGTACTTGGGTGTCGTGATAAGCAATGACGTGACAATAGAACAACAAATAAGGAACAGAACATCAAAAGCAACAAAAATATACCATCAGATCAATACAACATTAATAAATGAAAAAGAACAGAACAGAAGAGAAACAAAGCTGCACTTGTACAAATCAGTATACGTACCAGTGCTGATACATGGAGCGGAAACCTGGCCAATGCAAGACAAACACAAGAGTAAAATAACGAGTGCAGAAATGAGATATCTAAGACGAATGATAGGCAGGACTAGAAGAGATAGAGTTAGAAATATAACCACAAGGAAAGAACTAAAGATAGGGCCAATAGTTGAAACTAACATGTGAGCAAACGAAAATGAAATCAAGCTTGGCTTTGAAATATTTGTTGAATGAATAATATGTTGGCGGCACTGTAAGTCTATGTCAAATTCGAGATTATCAGGTTAGGTTTTGCGTCAGTTTTGACACAGATGACGCCAAACCTAACCTGCTAACCTCGAATTTGACATAGACTTACAGTGCCACCAACATATTAGTCATACAACAAATATTTCAAAGCCGAGCTTGATTTCATTTTCGTTTGCTCACATGTTATTTAAAAAAACAGCTGCAATGGTACGGCAATGTGGTCCACATGAAAGAAAAGAGACTCCTAAAGAGGATGATGGAAGCAAGAAATGAAGGAAAAAGAGAAAGGGGGAGACCCAGAACAAAGTGGATATACAACATAAAAAATATGGTACAGCAGAGAGGAATGAATATCGAAGAAGTAAAGAGGATGGCGCTAAACAGAGAAGGATGCCAGAAATGGATCGAAGGCCCGACACCTTAGGGTAAAAGAGAAGAGGGAAAAAAGAATAAGAAGCTGTGTTCAATAACTGAACGACTTTCGATAAGTTATAAAATGTCAATGTTTTATTTTGATATTAATAACTCTTTGTACTCGTTGTAACTAAATATTTATACACTGCTAAAAGTATTCAATGGGATATTACACCGATTCAAAATGGCGGATATCACAACAACCAATCAGAAACTCGACCAAAATTGACCACACTGTCATTAATATAGCCACTGTAGGGTTGTTACAAAGCGTTGAAATCGCTCTGGCAGGCGCTGAAGTCGCGCTAAGTGCGATCCCACCGCCGGCAATAATTTTTTATTTGCAAATTGATGTAATTCGCATTATTATGTGTATATTTTTATTGTTTCAGTATTCTTAGGAACCTTAATATATTTTTGCCCTAGTTCCCTTTGATTTTTCAAAACTTTGTATGGCAACGTTCACTTGCGAGGGAAGTTCTAAGTAAAACCCTTTACAATTTTTTACGATTACAATACTTTCTTTGCCTTCGACGAGGGAAATAAAAAAGCGATTCTCCATTTTTAAAGAAGTAGTTGTGATATTGAAGTGCACCAAAGCATAGCGGTTAAGTATAAGCGTTTTGTCTACTATTTTCATTTTACTTTCTGTACAGCTTGTCAAACTATTGCTTTATATCTAGATCATTTTTAGAAATTTGCGATTCTTCTCGCAACCGCTCAATCAATCGTGACCATCAGAAAAGTATATGGAATGTTCCCGGACAGTTTTCATTTAAATGTGATTAAAACATTTGAATGCCAATTTCTACCACCTGTGGATTTGAAATGTCACATTATCGGCGCTCTCTACCCCATTTGCACTCTCAACTAATGCTATTACAGTTGCTCCGTCTATGCTTCCCAATAATTGGTTCCCGTCTTTTTGCTAATTCTCTTTACTAGAAACCGTCCCACATATGGTACTATCATGTATATAAAATTACTTTGATAACGACAATACGATATTGAAAACAGCTTTTGAATAGATTACTAAGACTGAATGTGCCTTAACAAGCGTGTTTTACTAACAAACGTATGTAGGTATATACTTTTTACTTTCCTTATCTAAAATGTGAAAGAACTGCTGTCATCACAAAAGAATTACCTTCCGATATTTCTTTTGACCTTCATCTTTTAGGGTCCCTAGATGACGAATCGCCAATTTGGCTGTCTGTCTGTCTGTTCGTCTGTTTGACTGTCCGTCTGCCTGTCCATTTGTTGGGGGTATAGCTCAAAAACTGATTTTTGGAAGAAATCAAAATTTAGCATGTGAATTAGATGTCTACCTGGCACGAAATCGAATATATTTTAGGTCAAGTATATACAGGGTGAGCACATTAAAGTAATAAAATTTTATCTATTTTTGCTTTAACTCAAGAACTATTAGTTAAATAAAAGTGATATTTTGCGCAGCTCACGTGTTTACTCTTGATAAAAGTAGGCATATTTTGGACACCACAGATATAGGGTGAACGCCTTAAAGGATTATTTTAAGAACTTTCTACACCTCCATTAATTTTTACTTCCCTGGTCTGAAAGACGAACGAAGTATTTTTATAGCGAAAAAATCCTCTTTCGAGTTTTAGGGTCCCTAGATGACGAAAAACAGGTTTCTTGAATTCTGTCTGTCTGCCTGTCTGTAGGCAGTATTACCAGCGTACAGAAATCAAACAAATAGAGACACTCATGCCAACAGCGACTCAGGGGGTATATCTAAGCTTGACTACCAGATGGCATAATAGAGTTCTACCAATTAGAGACCCTGTATGTATACAAGGACTCTACTATCAATCAGAGCCAGTTATTGGCTCTGCTACCAATCATGATGTGGTAAAGTAGTGGTGCCTCTGATAGTACTATTGGAAAGTGCCCCCAGGAGCCCTTCAGAGTCATTCAAATCGATATTTTGACATCAAAGAAACCGGCAGTAACTGTTTTTACTTGTTTGATTTATGTACGCTATTATTACTCAAAAGATATATGTTGGAGGAAGACAACATTTTGCATGCGGATTATATGTCCACCTGGCACGAGATCGAAAACATGTCTGCCAAATATATATATATATATATATATATATATACACATGGGCACCTTAGAAACTAAAATTTTGTTTATTTTTGGTTTAACTCAAGACATATTAGTTAAACATATTTTTGCACATAACCCATGCTTTTAGCCTTGAAAAAAGAGAATATTTTGGACTCAACATGTACAGGCCGAACACCTTAAAAAATTAAATTGTTCTTTTACTTTGATACCTTGTTACGGTTAGTTTGTAGTTCTTATGCAGTTATTTGGATTTTACTTTAAGCTTTACTTTGTAAGTTCTCCCCTGGATCGTTAGGCAGCCCTTTTCACATTTACTGTTAAATATTGAATATATTTTTCACTGAGTAGCTAGGCAACCCTATTTTCATCTTTTGATAATATTTTTCAGCAAATTACAGCTATGTTGCTATCAATTTAGACCACTCTGGATTCCAATAGTTTTTTTGGTGGTCCTTTTCCAATTTTTGGGAGATTTTGATAACCTGTGTAGAAATTAGGTGTGGCAGTATTTCTCGGCTTTTTCCATTTGGGTATTCGTGCGAATAAAGTGGTTTCCCCTCGGCTTCGTGCTTTACCAGCTTAATTATAGCTTCCTCCATTTGTGAGGGAGGATTTGGAAACACTGAATGCCCACTGTACGTTACGATAATTGTTTGTGGTTGCAATCCTTACCTTCACTACGCTCTTACGAAATTTTGGGTTCCACTTTCGTCGTTTGCACTGCACTCCAGGCTGCCCCCAACTAAAGGTTAGTCCTCTTCAGCTCTTGCCTTTAAGCTTGGTTATGTACCTAGGAATATGTATTTTTAGTCTATTTCTACCTGGGATTTTCTTTCTATCTGGGAACGCATTCTGCATGGAATTAAAACGCTCGTCCCCAGGCACCGTCTTTATGCACCTGCGATATTATACAATTACCGTACCTGCCACTGGTAGCCGTTAATATTTCCCAATGGCTTTGCTGCCACATGGTTCAAAGGACTTTC
The DNA here is from genome assembly GCA_940337035.1 of Agriotes lineatus. Taxonomy (NCBI): domain Eukaryota; kingdom Metazoa; phylum Arthropoda; class Insecta; order Coleoptera; family Elateridae; genus Agriotes; species Agriotes lineatus. The sequence goes on along the minus strand of CALNHX010001628.1, from coordinate 98,753 downwards.
GCAGCGCACCGTAAGCCCCGTTCGTTGGCGTGCTTCTGCTTCGCACCGCTTAACGAGCCATCTGGTCGTCATCTCGATCCGCCTGCCGCCTCCGTTTGCCTGGTTTCTCGAACCATCTTCCTACGAAGTTTATGTAATAGTTTAGGCATGCATATGTGTACATAGTCCTTAGGACGTTTTGATTTGCATGTTCTCATTGTTTGATAGTAGGTTTAATTTTTGCGTCCCCGTAGAATTAGTTTGGAGACCATAGTTGCTTACTTATGTATTAAACTGCATGGTACAATCACCTGATTGCCACTGCAATTATGGGTACTGTGTTATGTGCCGTCTTTATCTAGTATTCATTGGAACTTTAGCTGCGAAACCACGCATCGGATTAAGTTTTGTACCCACCTGCAATTTTTATTACTTTAGTAATCAGTGTGACGCTTGCGTTATCACTTCAACGTTTAACTATGCTCTCCTGCGAAACCTTTGTGTATTATCTATTTAATTAGGCGCTGAGTCACTTAGTATTCGTACTCGTTTGCATCCGTGTTCTATGTTGTTGTTTTTTGACTGTACTGGTGGTAGCTATGTAACCGCCCACGGGGTAATATCACGTTCCGCGATCTGTCCATACGCTATTAAATTGTTTGTATAGCTCCGGGTTTTAAGAGCGACAGCAAGTGAATTGTTTTGGAATATAATCGAACTTAATATGAATTTCCTGTAGGAATGGTTTCCAACTTTGCAAGGACTTCCAAAAACCAAGAATTCCGTCTTTTCTAAATGTTGAGCGACGTAACAGCCCCTCAACAAGCTAGTTTACGAGGTTTTAGGCTAGCCCTACCCTTGCGCTGCTCTGACCCTCGGATTTCGCCGCTTCACGGAGCATGTTTTATCTCCGTTATTTTCCTTTTGGATTTGCTGAATTATTTAGGCATTTCACGCTTTGTCTGGGAACTCCGCTTCACGGAGCCCCTCTCACTTTCGACAAAGAAATTAACTGTCATTCGCAAGCGTACGCATTTATTTAAGATTATATGTGGGTAATACACTTATGGGAATGCTAAGCATTTAATTGCCCTATGTTTATATTGGGTACTGCATGAGTTATATTTGCAGCATCACTATTTTTAAAGTGTTGTGTTCGGACTATATTTATTTCATTTGTTGCACCTCTCTGCTATATTTATGCTTACTTATATATTTTTATGTGTTATTCTGCCTAGTGGTTCAAATTTCACTATACAGGGTGTCCCTAAAATAATGGGACACCGATTAGTCATAGATTCCTTACGTCATAACAAATCGATTAAACCTAATATACTACAAGGATTGTAATTGAGTTATTAATAAATATTGTTACGAGACTGTTTTGGTATTATTTTGATTGGCTTGGTATATCTCTACCTTGGGGAGGTCCGACCCAAGGATTTGTCTGCGTCGAGGGCCTGGAGCCCACTCCCTTATTATTATATTTTCTTTTCCAGCTTTGCTGGAACCCGGACCTTCACGACGAGTTAGCCAATCTAGGCCGATATATACCAGCTGGCAAAATACTCAGTAAAACTTTTGCCAACAGGTAAGAGCCGACCCTCAAACCCTTCCTTACAATCTTAAAAATTGTTAGTTTCAAAACTTCCACTTGCGAGAGAAGTTCCTTGTAAAGCCCTTTACCAATTTTTTTCTCCTGAAGCAGAAGGTGCAATTGAAAAAATTGCAACATTCCAACAAATTTGGTAATGCCGTTTAGATTCTCACCCATTGCCTCTAAAATGTTTCGTGGTTTATTTTAGTGTATAGTGCTTTGTAGTGGCTGATGTGAATAAATATATTCGTTTTAGATGAGGTTCATTTCTGACATTTTTAAGACAGTTGCTATATTTTAATTTTTGAAAATCTTTTCTCCGCAACCATCACATAAAAGTGTCATTTAATCGTACAGAGAGATCAAAAATAAACTTGATCGTGGGAGCCATTAAAAACAATAATACTTGCCTAATCTGTATGCTTTTTGTTGACATAGAACTTTAAAAACAATTTTGAAGTTTGAAATTCACTTTCAACTTATCCCATTGTTAATGTTACCTATCAATTTAATGTATAAATTTTGTTTAACTAAGATATTATTGCATGCACAGCTGGGCAGTAATTAATTACTTTTTAATTAAATTACTAATTAAATTCCTTTTTGTGTATTTGTCTTGAAATTTAATTACTTTTCAAAATACGGTAATTGTAATTGGGAATTGCCATTTTTGTTAAAAAGTACTTGAAAATTACTTTTTGAAAGTAATTAATTACTACATTTAATTACTCAATTACTTTTGTGTAATTAAATTACTCTAAAGTATTTAAATTACTTTACAAGTATTTGAATTACCTGTGGTAATTGAAATTACTCGAGGTAATTGAATTACTTTGTGGTATTTCAATTACTGAATTACTGACCTCGATTGGGTGCGAAATCTCCAAAACGCAAAAAATAAGATAAGTTACATATTAAGCAAACCGCAATAGGGTGTTTCCCGCCCAATAGAAGCCTAATTTATCTGGCGAGTCGAAAACAGCAACTATCGCATTTTGTTCGACGCGTCACGAGCAGTGTTGCCAGATTTGGGGACAAGTTTCTAATTCTAGGGGATCTGAAGAGGCTGTTAGCAACAAACCTTAGTAAAATGTGATTAGCTACTTTTCTAGGGTTTTTACCTAAAATTTTTAGGAAATATTAGGGTATTAACATTATTGAATTAATTTAATTCTGTTGAAGGTATCGAACTTGATTAATAGTGGTTTATTGTTTGTTTTTAACTCGGTACTCTGATCACGGATACTATGCGTCATATTTGCGCCTGAAAATTCCCTTATCGTCGCTTCAGTAGGAATGATGTTTATGTGACGTATTTGCCATTATTAATCGCTGCTAATCCAAACCGCAGTCTTTGCAACACTTAGCAAAGTCGACAAATAAAGTCCTGTTGAGCACCGATTAGGTTTGAATTTTGGACGCCTAATTTAATTTTTTATAGTGAGAAGTACCGGCTAGTTTGAAAATTTTGTTTGTGTTTGATTATTTTTTGAAGTGAAATTATAAAACAGACGTTCACTGGATCGGAAATAAGTACCCAAAAGGGTTCTACTTTCCTCACAAAAAACATCTATTTTACAGATTTAGAGATAAAATCACCTAATTTACATTTTTTAACAATGTAAGTAAAAAATTTTGTCATTTTTGTCATTACACATAATTAAAATTATCTTTAATTCATATTCTTTTTTGGGTATTTCGCCACTCTGCAAATTAAAATTATTAAATAACGTATTAAATAACGGACGTTTCGAGGGACAATCTGCCCTCGTTGTCAACGAATAACAATTAACAAGGAACAAGAAAACTTAGCTTTTTCACGGAGATTGAAAACCACCAACCTTCAATGAATTGCTTGACATTGACGTTTGTTGATTGTCTAAACCTACTTGATCTGAACAACTTTCCTTTAATATACTTTCACATACTTGAAACAAAGAAGGTGCTTTACCTGAAAAAATCATGTTTTTTATCTACCGCTCATGAAGGCTCATGAAGACCAATTCAACATATTAGTATTGAGATTTTTGACACAGAATTTTATTACTAACATCGCCAAGTGCAGTTTGCTCCACAACTAATTTACACCCTGTATATAATCCGCATGCAAAATATCGTCTTCCTCCAACAATTAGTTTTTGCGTTATACCGGCAACAGGCAGACGGACATAGAGACAAACCGACGGAGAGACAGAATTGAGAAAACATGTTTTTCGTCATCCAAGGACCCTGAAACGTGAAGATCTGAAGAAATCTCAGAAGGTGATTGTTTCGACAAACTATATACAGGATGAGCACATTAAAAAATAAAATTCTGCCCATTTTTGCTTTAACACAAGAACTATTGCTTAAATGAAAGTAATATTTTGTAGATATTTCAAGTTTTTACACTTGACAAAAACGACATATTTTGAACAAATTAATATTGTTTATTTTTGCTTCAGCTGAAAAATAGATAAAAGTGATAATTTTCACAAAGCTTTAACCTTGACTATAATGGGACCCAGCGTATACAAGGTAAATATTATAAAAAAGACGGACCAACAATAAATACGTTGTATATAAATAATGTATTAAGTAGTTTTAAATAGTTTTTATACACAAGGATATAAAGCTAACCTAAAGTTTACTACATATTTTAATTATTCAACTTTTTTGTTATTTTCATTGTTATTACTGCATTGTTCATAATCTGCCTCTTCTGGTATCTCCATATGAGCTCCCCACAAAGTAAACGAACTATCTCCAGCTTTTTCAGCTGCTTGTTTCAATAGGCGTATAGACGGAGTTTTCAAATCATAGGCCCAGCCAATCTTTGCAAACATATCTATCCAGAAACTCCCTAGGTCCGTCTCGTAGCCTGTTAATCTGCCGAGTTTGTAAGCCCAAGGAAACGCATGGTGGAAGTTGTGCCAAGCTTCTCCTAAAGTAAAGAATGAAGAAAGATGGCTATCTGTTGAACTGATGTATCTATAAAATGGAAGTATTATAAAATATAACAAAATAAATTTTTTTCGTTCATTTATTGGTAAACTAAACACTGTTCAACTTACTTATTAAAAGGTTTTACTCCCCACATGTGAGACAAACTATTTATCGTCCATATAAGGTTGATCACTATAACGTAGCGAGCTAGGCTAGTTAAAAATGACCAATGCCAGTCTTGGCCCCATAGTAGAGGAGGTATAGACGTAGGAATAATGAATCCCATTACTATTATGAGTGGTATGTGATATCTAAGTACAAAACAAACGAGATTATAGCCTAACCAAACACTTATATGTTATAGAAAAAATGTACAAGTTTTAGATGTTGCTCTTAGAACAACTTTGACTCTGATGATGCCATGTCTTGCGAAACGTTAGTCTATATGGGTGCACAGTACAAAGGCCAAATATGCATAAATATCCTTGTTCACGATGTACTCCAACAACACAAACCAAATCATGAGTGGTTTGTAAGAGTTCACGAGCCACCAAAGAACATAACCGGTATACAAACTCTTGCTTGAGTTCACAAGGTATTAGGCACATTAATCCAACAAATGCTGGATGTTTATCTACAAAGACAACGCGGTCTATGCCAAAATTTAATTCTAATATTGATAATGTGAGTAACGGCGAAGGCCTAAAACATTATATAAGTTATTTGGAATTGAGAGGTGTCTAATAATGAAAATGTACTTGTTTTTCCTATTTTTTTTCTTGCCATCCTGTGTATTACCGAAAATGGGATCTTTCAAAGTTAAATTACCTGAATCGAATTTATTGCTAATAAATCTCATTTTCTTGTGTCCAAGTAAAAAACACAGGTATCAACAGTTCAAAACAATTATAGTGTTTAACTGAAATTAAAAAAATATATACATTGAGAGTGAAATTGTTGAAGTTTTTCTTCTTTGTTATTATTTTGTCTGTTTGATATTTTTGATTTCTAAATATTCGTTAAAACAATACGTTTAAAAATTATAATTCATTGAATTGTTGTTGTTGGTCACCAAAAAAGTAGATGTTTTAACACTAATTTTATTTATAATAGGTATATTATAGTTTGACCAAGCCTCTGCACACGAAGCTTTAGTTTTTTCGCAGAAGAACATATACAATTGTACTTTCAACCGAATACTTAAATTGCAAAAAGTAAAAAAATTAGAAAACTATCATTTAGTAAGAATGTGAAAAATAAAGAATGAAGTAGAATTGTGCTGCAATGGAAATCATTTTTCCATAGTTACTATGAATAAAATAACAAATAATTATTAAATTATGTTGTTGAAACGTACTAGTACATTATTTGTTGTTTACCTGGGATACAGAATATAATCCATAACAACCGGAACATTATGAGCGCGGGTATTACAATTCATAACGCCATCCCATGTGGATATTATAATTCATAACGCTTGCATACGCGGATGTTAGCAACCAATCACGTACGTCGATGCCTCGATGAGTACACGCAATGGTTAATCATCCACTTCCTGATCCATTATTTAAGTTGCTAAAAAACACTAGAAAGACAAAACTTTGTATGGACCACGGGTAGTACTTGATATTTATGGGTATAATGATTTTTATAATTCCTTTGGTACATAAACAACTATTATATGATTGGGCAGATAAAGTAGCATTTTTACGCCTAATCAAATAAAGTGACACTTTTACCATGACAATCAATTCACAAACGTTGTCATTTTTATGGCGTTTAAAAGTAAACGTAATTTTTGAGTTGCTAAGTTAGCGAAACTCAAACTCTACAGAACATCGTATCTGATAATGAATTAACTTTGAAGTGTCTTATTTTTTGTAATACACATGGTGGCAAAAAATAGGAGAAACCAGTGAGTGTTTTTATAGTAAGTGACTGTGACACCTCCTCTCAATTCCAAACAACTTTTTCGAATAGCATTTTTGTCTATTTTGAAAAATGAAGGTACCTTATTCTTGAACTATTTTAAAATTTTAGAAGCTCCCCCTACGAACCATTTAAATGTTGGTAAATGAATTTTGCGTATGAGAAGATGCAGAGACTTTACAAAGAATAAAATGTTTTGATAAATGAGTAATAAAGAAGATGATTTCACGGCTATTGTTATCAAGTAACAAACGGCTTCCGAGATTGGACCGTATCATTATTAAGGTCGAAGAACTGAACGTTTCGCCCACTTTCGTAAGTGGATTCATCAGGAGGAAAAGCAAAAGAACACAGTAACTCAACGTGTAAACCACGCCAGAGGCGAAACTTTTCTGCAAAGAAAGGGGTAGAAGAGCACTATAGCTCAACGTGTAGGCCACGCCAGAGGCGAAACTCTTCTCATCAAAAGTTTTGCCTCTGGCGCGGATTACATGTTGAGTTACCGTGCTCTTCTATCTATATCTATTGTTCGACCTCAATAATGACACGGTCCAATACCGGAAGTCGTTTATTACCTGATAATAAAGAAGTTTACCATTTGTGTCCAAATTTATACCGGTCACTGTATATGATATACGTTATGTTTCACAATATGTGGGAAGTACTTGGGGGTGTATACAGCATGTAAAAATATGAAAAGAAGTTTTTATAAACATATGACCTAAAACCCATAGTTGCCAAATTATAGCTCACTTTGTGTTTCGAAACAACTTATGTTTTTAAAAAATTATTTTAAGGCTTGTTAATGTAAAATTTAAAGACACAATTAAAATATTAATTAAAGAAAATGTTACAATATCCACCTTGTGCTTGGATGCATGACTGTAACGGTGTCACTACATTACAATGAGCGACGTGAGTGTTCATACATAAGATGTATGTCAGACATTTTCTAGTCACAAAAGTTCTCCATGCTGACTTTACTACTAAAAGCTGACAGTTAACTAAGACATCAATATACAATATCGATAACAAGTAATTTTTATTTAATAATCAATTAAACAAATTGGATTTAATTTTTATTTGGTTAGTTTGTTTGGAACACAAAGTGACCTGTAACTCGGTAGTAACGCTGGTAGTACTTTTTAGTTAAGGATCAGTGTGGCCACGTTTTTTGAAAACAGATGCAAATCGTAAATTTTTTATTAAATGAAAATAAAGTATTACTGAAACAGAAAACAAAGCCTGAATTATGATACAGCTAAAATTTAGTAATTAAGATTATAATTAAATTGAACCGAAGGATGTAATTGAATGCGTTTGATGAGCTCAAAGCGACAGATTCGATACCGGCGTCTTCTAACTGTTAGCTAAATTTTATCAGCATCGGCGTTTCCCTATGTAGCGAACGCCGTCAGACACAGTGTATATACTATGTGTTCAAAAAGAAATTACATAAGGGTTTGCTATGGAAAATATGATTCAATCATAAATGTTTTGTGTTCTATTGTAAAAACCATTACAATTCTAGTTTAATTGAATTTTCAATATAAACTTACGACAACAACAACAGTGATGACAGTAAATGAATTCTAAAGTTTGTTGTTGACATTACTGTTACTTTCCATGGCCGACCTTTATGTAATTTCTTTTTGAAAACATGACATAATACAAAGACAATTTTTACTATTAAGCAGTCATAAAAATTGTGGGTGTGTCTTAGTTCTCAAAAATCTGAAAAGGTTATTAGAAGTGATAATATATATCAAAATAAGTAATTAAAACGTAGTGAATCCTTAACAGATGGGTCACACTTTCCAGTTAGGAAATCTTCTAAGATAAAATACTTATAATTCTCGTATCTCTCCGAATCATAAAGATATTACTGTATTTACTGCTTCACGACAACGACCTCTGACGTTGGGTTACCGTGCCCTTTTACTCATTCTTTTACAAAACAATTTCTCTTCTGGTTTCTCTGCAGATGAAGCTCCTAATGGAATTGGGAAAACCAGTAACACGGTCCAATCTCAGAAGACGTTTGTGAGAAGCAACAATTTCGCTTTAAAATTCCATATTAATCAAAATTTTACATTTTAACTACTTATACACAGTACGTTGTTATGTGTAAAAAGAGTAATTAAATATAATTCATGGCCGTGTAAAAGATCCTTTATTGGAATACTGTCGTCATACCAACACAGCGTTAAAGATTGGGTTGTTTAAACACTACCTTTTGTTTCAGTTGGTTTCTCTCTTGCAAAAAATTAGAGTCGGTCGGCAGAATTCTGTGATTTTGCTCCAAATTTTAGCTTTTATCTTCAGGTATTTTAGAATATTATTTGTGGAAGCTTTGCTTATATGCGGTTTTTGGGCCTTGGGCACTATATAGGACATTTTAGTCCAGTTCAAGTTTGAGCCTCGTCACCTGAGGGATTTGCTAATGGCATTTGCTGGCGTCGTTCTTCTGCAATAGTAGCTTGGAGTCCGTTTGGGAGCTATTTGTTTCACCTTCTGCAGAGGCGTGAGGCTCTCAGAGGAGTAGTGTAATCTAATGATTTGTTTTAATGATATTTGTACCGCAAGCACGATAAAAGAAACTGTAGCTGTACTTAATATGTAATTGTGCATTATAGAATTTCTGTACTGGTAACTATATGCAGCGTTGTTTAATAAATCCAGTGCACATGTTTATATCATTCAGTGTTTCAGTGATTTCGTTACTGCTACCTTCTGTATTTCAGATATTATGTTATTGCCTGCTGCGCTTAAACTGAGTTTATAAGTTCGTAACCTATCTGGGTATATTAATTTCTTGTAATTGAAACACTTGTGACGCTTATTTTATTTGGTAATTATACCATTTAAGGAACTGCACGCCGTTTTCACTGAGTGGCGGGTCTTCAAATATACTCTACTAGCATTGGAAAATTTGACAAAGTTAGGAAAACTATAGTTAACAATAATTGGTGCAAACAACGTTCCATGGTTAAATTAGAACAATACTACACTTATTTTCAGTAGGGTTGGTCACGGAAAATATTCCATTTTAGCTGTTTAAATGGAACTTCATACTACATGTACAATTACTATTAGGTCAAAAACAATTTTAGGTTAAATATTTGCAGGACTATTTACAAAAATGCAGTGTTGTCAATTCTACACAGCATATCCAAAAATGATTTTGTCAACCTTTGTCTTCTTAGTTTTGTAGCTTTTAACATTTATGAATTATGGCCATCATTAAATGTACTTAGAGAAATTAATATAAAATTGAAATGACACTTAACAAAAGATTACACGTTAATATCAGTAATGTCAGTAACATTCTAGCTAAAATAGAGCAGACATTTGTAAAGTTTTCTTTATTATTGGTTTTAATTTGTACAATATCGTTTGTATTTTTTTATATTATGTATTGTATTATCGGTAACCTACTTACCTTGCTGTGTAGAGGCTGGTGCTTTATAGGCTTGAGTCTGGCGGTACGTTGTGTGAGGTGCGTGTCTTGGTAATGTGTTGACTTTGTCTACCTCTTAGGTCTGTGGTTCTGAGTAGAGCACAGTTAATTTGGTTCCCAGCTGTGATTGGTCTCACCGAGCCCGATTCTAATTGTCAAGCTGCAGAAAAATTCTGGACGCTGCGGGATTCGAACCGAAGACTTGCGTAATGCAAGCCCAGCGCTTTCCCAACTGCGCTACCTGGCTCCTTACATGGCCACTTAAAACACAAATATGTTCAAGGGTTATTATATATTAGTATAATAAATAATTATCATAGTCTGATTAAATCTGCAAACCCCTGTCAAAGGCAAATTCTTCACCGACGTTAAACATTGGATTTCTCTATATCTGTTGGTGTGTCTTTATCGGGAACTTATACCAATAGTAACAGTTCCAGTGATATAATTAATTGAAGTATGAGGCATTGCAGATGGTGTGTAGGTAGTAGTTTAATTTTTCGTTTCGCATTCAGCAGAGTACTTGTGACTACAAATTCCAAGAGATATTTCAAATCATCTTCTTCTGCGGTATTGGATCCTCTAGCCGACTACTCGTTTCACCTGATGTAACATCAACTTTGATTTTTTAAACAAATAATCTTATGTATTTTATGTTTTTCGGAATTTGCAACTCAAATTACGCACAACAGTGTTGCCAGATTTGCTTAGATATTATTAGTTATTACGCAAAAATATTAATTAATTATTTTTTTATTTTAGATGAAGATAAAGTAGTTCATGTGTCAGGACATTTTCAAATTATACGAAGGTGCGACTTTTGTAGTATTTTTCTAAGATTACGACCCCGCTTGTACATAGTTTTCTTTTCATATTTTTCCGCTTGCATTTATATCGAGTTTTGCGCAGGCATTTAATGATTCATAGCATTACGCAGCTGTATCCGCCGCCGTGAAATCTGAAAGGCACTTATTTTGTAGCGTCGCTTATATTCGTTGGCACCTTAGATTCCAATATCGATTTAGTAGGCAGACGCCTTTTCTAGAATATTTTGTGGGCTGAATCGCCCGCGGGTGAGAACGAGACGGCACGCTGTAGTCGCCTTGTCGATGGTTGCACCTGTTCTGTGCGCGTTGAAGGCACGCTGCCCGCTCGTCTGGTTTTTTTGGCGCTGCTGGGGTTGGCGTGGTGTGTTTTGAAGGAGAGTGTTCCGAGACTTAAAGGGAGTAAGTTGAGTGTTGTGATGCCTCCGATGTCTTGACCAAACGCCTCTCGTTTTGTCGTCGGCCGTCGCCCAAAATATCATTGCTGTATATGTCGGATCCAAAAACATCGAAAGCGTGCCCCTGCTCATTTTTAACATGCGGGCCTTGTCGTCATTTGTGGCAGCATCGTGAGATCTGCGAAGGAAGTTGTGGGTCTTCATCATCACTGCCTACGCTGTTGGAGCATCTCGTCCCGTTTCGCATGCCTTGTGACAAAGCCGTGCTGAAGACAGATCTCGTTCGACCGCCGCAGGTGAAGTTAATCAGGTATGTTGTAAACTATTTAATGTCAGCTATCATATTTTTCGTAATAATTAATGCCAGAAATCGTATTTGAGTACTAATTAGAGCCAGCAATCATATTTCGTACTAATTTATGTCTGTAACTATATTTTGTGTACTGTTGGGTGGCAACAATCATATTTGCGTAATAATTAATGCCTGCAATTCTATTTTGTGTACTAATTACTGTCCATAACCATATTTGTGTGTAAGAACAACAGACCTATTTGTTAAACGCTACCGTTGTATTTTCTTTGTGTGTTGCAAGCCGAGTTTCAGGTTAAGCAATCTGTAGTGTAAGATTGATGTAAAGCGGATCCTGGACGAAGTTGTGGTCGTCAAGGTAGATTCGAGCGCTCCAGTTGTCGGTTCCTGGGTGTTACAAGGTTGCACACATACCTACCCTACTCCGTTAAGCTTTTGGGGTTCTGCCAAGTGTAAAGTTGAAAGGTAGGCTCATTTGCTTCCCGGTTCCTTAGTGAGTTTACCTGTGCATTCTCGTTCATCTTGATGGAACCGTAGTGGCCGTTACTCTTGTATTATCTCGTGTCGGCACTTCTTGTTACGGGTTGGGCAGCGGTCCTATGTGAGTTACATTCCCGATTTTGGAAAGATATCGTACGCGCTAGTCGTCTAGCTTTTTCGTGGTTTTTCGTATGAGCTGGCGCGTTGTCTTTAACGTCGTTTTTGTTCCGTAACACATGATGCATACCATTAGATTACATAGTAATTACATTTTCTATTTAATGGCAAGATGGCCCTTAGTAGATGCCATTTAAAAAAAGTGACTTTTGCTTAAAAAACAAGTTTAGCAAATTGTACTGTCTTATTAATGGTTTGTTATTAACCTTACTGATAAAATAGCTATATTACGAGTTGCTAGAGTCAATTAGAATAGATTTCTCCAAGTCAGGGCTTTCTAGTTTCTATGGTAAAAAATAAAATCTTAAAACAATATATTTTTGTTTGCAAAAATAAAATGTTGGCAAGACTATTGTATGTAGTTTGACTCGTAGATTCCGAAAAAACATAAAATATACAGGGTGCCCGGATTTCGTAGGGACAACATGGGTAACTTTTGTATTTGAAGAGATAGAACGATGGTTAATTAGCAAAAAGGTGCAGGTTTGAGAGCTCATTAAGAATCCATCTTCAAATTTTACTTGTCATGGCCCACTTGTCTAAAACAAAATCTCCTAATTGCTTTTATATGCCGTAACTTTTTTGTTACTTAAGATATTGAGATGCGATTTGAACTAATTTGCATGGTAATTTAAATACATTTATTGGCACTTAATAAAACCAATTTTATTTGTGCAAATTTTTAGTAATCTAACCTAACCTCAAAATTTTAAATTGGTACCGTTCAATTTTTTGGCCCTTTTAAGAGAGGATTTTTTTCTGAATGCAATGATGTATTACATGATATGGAAACTTTTTTAAAATTTTGAAAAACGGAGCTTATTCTTTTTACAGGCAGAAATCACTAGTGCTATGATCACAATAACGGTGTTTTTTGTTTATCACGTTATCTGTGAAATTATGTTTCGAAACAAAAAGCAGGCTTATCATCATACGTGCCTGTCAGTAGTGTGAGTGTTATTACTTCAACTTATAATGGAAAATATGATTTATTTTGTGCGTATATCAAGTGCTACAAGAACGTAGAACTTACACGTCAAACATACGGAACACACTGACACTACTGGAAGGCACGTATGGTAATAAGCGTGCTTTTTGTTTCGAAACATAATTTCACAGATAACGTAATAAATAAAAATCAAATTTATTGTGATCATGGCACTAGTGATTTTTGCCTGTAAAAAGAATAAGCTCAGTTTTTCAAGATTTTGAAGAAGTTTCCATATCATGTATACATCATTGCATTCAGAAAAAAAAATTTAACGCAAGCCAAACTTTATTTACACGGTTTGTTGGTGTTTGGTTTTACGTAACCTAGCAATATCACTAAGGACAAAACATTAATGCTAAGCGATATTTCGCAACAGGGCCACTTAGTTTTTGAGTAGGTACATTGTTTTGTGAATATTTTGCATGGTGCCCAATATTCAGTGATATACTGTTGTTATTGGTTGAAAAAAGCAAATGTCTGTAATATAATTGGCTTATATGTTATAGTGTTGAATAGTCTATACTATCTATTTGTACCAGTTTTTAGTGTTTTTTGTTTCTTTATTTTTAATTATTTATGAACTTAATAGGTAAGTTTTTATTGGTTATAATCTCCTGGAAGTGAAGAGTTACAAGTACACAGTACACTGGAATAGGCTTAAGATGCAATATTATCACACTTTATAATTAACCAGTGGCGGAGATACGGGTAATAGTGACATTAATTCAACAAAACAAAGTAACATTCTGTAGATTATTGAAAGGTACGTTATTTAATTCTAGACACATAGTGTTTCTTCGATCTTTGTTATACCTCATAGTTTGTTCGTAAAGTTGAATTTTCTAATTTCTTTCAGAGATTTAGCTTGTTTTGTTTTTTTTATATCGAGTACTACATGTCAATTTTCCTTATTTAGACAGTAACTGTCGCATTCCTGCGTATGTAGAAGATCAATTTCTTTACCATGCCTAATTGACTTTGTTTATGGATTGGCTGACCGCAATACATTAGAAACAAGAATACATACCACGTTTTCTTGAAACAAGAGTTGCCTTTCTTGTTGTAAAGCGTGCGCGTTGGTTTTCGAGCTCACTTCTGGTTCATGCATGATTGGGCCCCAGCTCATTTTAGTCGTTTAACTAGACATTTCTTTGGGCAGAACATATTCTCCACAATGGTGAAGGAAGTCCACATTTTCAAACGTGTAAGGTGTTTTTTAATGAGGAGGACAGAAGCTAATGTAGATGTAGGGGGTAACCACTTTCAAGTTGTAATAATCTTCAAATTTAATGTTAATATTTTTGTAGTATATTTAAGTTGGTATTAATTAGTGAGTAATAAATATAGTATGATCAAAAACCATGTTCATCTAGTATGGCTATGGAATAATTCCTAATTTATGAATGCAACTACATTAATACTTATAAGTCAAACTTGACATTTAATTTTTAAGTGACTTATAGTTGAATTCATAAATTAGGAACTATTCCATAGCCATACTAGATGAAAGACCACACGAGACGAAAGTTACCCGATCTCGATCTCTAAAATTCCCGAATGTCGATTATCGATCTTAAACTCGAGAATCTGTCGAAGAATATGCGACATACGTTAATACCATGTCCATGAGTTCTGAGTTGGTGAAGTTAGGTGCCATAATTTTTTTACGAATAAAAAAGCTCCAATTTGACAACTAATGACGGAGGGTGACAGATACAATTGAAGGTAAATGCGATCATTTTAGTTTACTAGTTCACCACTCTTAACATAATTAATTGTTTTTTCCGTTAATAAGCAAGTCTTACTACACTTTTTTAATTACCCTTCACTACACATCACAAACTATCATTCCTCCCAATTATGCGTATAAATCAATTTTGTTTGTCCCGTATGCGTTCCAATACCATTCATCCGATTGCGATGAAACTTTGGTGAGTTGTTGTGCGCACGCCCTCGAAGGTTTCTGAATTAGTACGACCATTGTTTTCGGTGTATGAGAAGTGACCGAATTGAATTTAATCAAACACAAAGAGCGACATTTTAGTTCGTGTGTGACATAACAAGTGGTGTTGATTTTGAAATTCCAATTGCCAGTCGACATTAGATAATAGATTTCATACTCATTTTCTTTACTTTTTCCCTCGTCTGAAAGACGAAGGAAGTATTGTAATCACGAGATTTGAGATTTCTTCGGATTTTTACGTTTACGGGTCGCTAGATGACAAAAAAAAGGTTTTCTCAATTTCGCCCGTCTGTCTGTCTGTCTGTCTGTCTGTTGGCGGTATAACTCACAAACTATTTGTCGGAGGAAGATGATATTTTGCATACACATTATATATATACCTATCATAAAACCGTGAAAATTTCAGACAAATATATACAGGGTGCGTACCTTAAAACATAAAATTTTGTTTATTTTTGCCTTAATTTTGAAATAAGAGGAAGTAATAATTTTTACATAGGTCAGGCTTTACACTTATCGAAAATAGAACTCAACAGATAAAGCATAATGTCAAAACGAGTCGAAAAGTTTCAACAATAAGACCCTTCCCTTAAATAGAGGCGCGCACCACTCTTATTTCAATTAGGCTCGATGGCGCACTTCCACTTATCGATGTAGGTACGATCGCTACAGAGATGAGGTTACGATCGCTATGCAGATGCGGTGGGTTCAAATCCAGCAAGATACATTTTTTTTATTTGCAAATTGATCTAATTCGCGCGAGAAAGTTCGGTGTAAACCCATTTACAGATTTTTTCAAGTGAATTTGTAAGAGCCGTCACAAAGCATTTCTTTCTCTGTCAAATCAATTACGCCACCCAAACGATAAACGATTGATCGATCTACACAAGCACAAAATAAAAAGGCATCACGAGCTTCAGAAACAGACAGGCAACGGTAAGAAAGTCTGGAAACCACTCGAGTACGCACTGCTCGATCCAGACGAACACTGCACGCTGATTTAAATCTTGGTGCATTCCATTACGATGCTAATTATAATTAGAGTCTTCATTTAAATGTGGTTATTGAAATCTGTATACCCTGTGGTTTTTTTTTATCGCGTTACAGCACATATTACGTGCATCGTTTTTTCATGTGTTTAAAATTTTGATAACATTTTAAATAAATTAGTAATTTTGTTTGTTCCGTATGCGTTCCTATACCATTCATCTGATTGATATGAAACTTTGGTGAGTTGTGCGCACGCCCGCGAAGGTTTCCGAACAACCATTTTATAATAGGTGGCGCTGGGGTCGAAACATTTCGACAAATTGTATTTATAGTCCGATTTGGCTCATATTCAGAATATATGTTAGTTACGTGGAAAGAAATGGACCAGATACGTGGCGCTGGACTCGAGATATTTATGAAAATGTGTATTTATGGTCTGATTTAGCCCATATTCAGAAGATATGTGTACAAAATTAAATTATTTTTGGGTAGAACAACGTTTGCCGGGTCAGCTAGTACTTTCTAAATGCGGAAATATTAACATTTTTCGACATGAAAAATTTTCTGTAGACCCATTTATCGCAGGATTAGAGATTGCGATGAAGAAATTCCATGTGCGAATTTACCAAGAAGTCAGCTCGAAGACCAATTACGAAAGAGAATCTATTAAAAGAATCGTGATATAGATATGTCAGTAACTCAAAGACTAATATACAGGGTTCGCGTTAAAGTGCGTCCTATAGAAAAACAAGGGGCCCCTATCAACACCATAGTTTAGTTTTTATAATTTGAAGCGATTTCTAAAAATAGTAAGATATCATAATTGTAAAAATGTTAAACAATAAACTTATACGTGCTTTAAATATTTGTGCCAAAACTTTTGTTACATACTTTAAGATCAACTAATACCGGGTGGCCATAAACATCTGAGATCCAGGTAGCCATGGAATTAGCTACTTATAAATGTTGGTTAGCATTATATATATCCTTTATCTAATAGACGTGTCTGTCTGGGACGCAGTTTTGTCTGTCTGGGACGCCGTTTTGTCTGTCCGGGACACTGTTTCAGCAGCCAAACCGTAAGAGATAGAGAAAAAAGTTATGAAAGTTATATGTTTGGAATGGTCATGTCAGGTCAGGAACCGAATTTCAGTCACGTGACACTTCCGGTTTTCGATAAATCACAAAAAAGGCCGTTTTTCAAATAGAACGCGTATTAAATAAAAACTGTTTCAGCAGCCAAACGGAGCTGCGACCCTCTGCGCCTTCAAACCTCGATCGGTTAGGCAACCACTTTGACACCTTCCAGGTCTGGGTACAGTTTTTATTTAATACGCGTTCTATTTGAAAAACGGTCTTTTTTGTTTTTTTAAATGAGACATTTGTCTTACTGGACTGCTAGTTTCAATTATAATAAGTATTGGTATGAAATATAATAACATGCAAATAAGAGGAGGGGAATGTGCCCCAGATTCTGCAGTTTAGCCTACGACTCGATTATAAAAATTTCCTGTTGTAACTTCAATACTTATTGCAATCTGTAATAATTTTTGACATATAGGAATTTTAGTGGTGATGACATTAATGACATTTAGTTTAGCTGGGTTTATCACTTTAATAAAGTGATGTTGATTCCAAAGGTATTGTCATATCACATATTTATGGCCACCCGGTATATTGTTATTGCAACTGAGCATTCCTGAAAACGTAAGTTTCATATTCAGCTCTGGAAACCTATTCGAATGTATTTCGTCTTTTACCTTTTCTCTTCAGCAAATTTTCTAATTTTTCTCTCCTGCCATATCGCTGTTAATATACAGATTGTCTGCAGGTACTAAGTACACACGGTAACTACATACAGAGCTGGTTTATAATATTAAGAAAACCAAACCGTCTCTGTATCTATTTACCGTGTGTACATAGTATCTGCAGACAATCTATTTATTTTTTTTTGTCTATAATTTTCTAATTTACGTGTTTATTCAAAACAGGTACGGTTTTCTAGATTCTTTTTTACTGATTTCAGATCTATTTCAATTTCTAGTTATTTTACCATTAAAATTTTTATTTCACCCTTTAGTGTCAATGCCTCTTCCCTATCCATCATTAAACCTTGTACTACAATATGGTATCTTCCTTCTTCTGTTTCCATTCCTTTTTGTTTATCGTTAGTTGACCTGATTTGCTCTTTAAGTCTGCATTTTCTTTTTGTTATTTCGTTTTTTGTCTTTAGAGCCGCTATTTCATCTCTATACCGTGTTTGTTTTTTTCTTACCTGTTTTACCTCTTTTGTCAAAAATTGCACCATTTCCAGTATTTTTTCTGTTTTTTTGTTTGTCTCAATTTCTTCATCGTTTTTCTATCTGTTGTGTGTTCGTCGCCGTTTATTTTTATATGCCGTTTCCTTTAAATTTACTGCTAAGTACATCCTTGTTCAAATTTCATGAAATAGGAAACATAATCAAGGGCGTTCAGTTAAGTAAACTGTCCAGTCATTATTCGTATAATAAGAATTGGGGAAAACAAGGGTCGGTCATTTTAGTTCCGATCCATGCTATTGTATATTGGTAATTGTTAAAACACGGCCCCCTGCTTTACAGAGTGATATAAAATCATAATTTTAAATTTAACTTACTTTAGGTCAAACCGTACAACCGGATCTTCCAGTATGTCAGTCATATCTATTAGTTTTCCTTTTTGACTCACTTCTGGATGTTTCTTTACCATTAACCATCCAACATGGGAAAAGAAGAAACCCCTCTTTGAATTATGAGGGTCTGCATCAGTATCCGTGAACTTGTGGTGAACTCTATGGTCACGCACCCAATGAAATATTGGATTCTATTTTTAAAAAATGGCTATAAATAAGAGCGGTTTTTTATATTTACTAAATACAAGCAGAAAATGTTAGGAGGGGTAACTGCCATTTTTAGTAAATATTTAAGTTTTAAACACAAATAATTTTTTTCCACGTAATTAGTATCAATAGATCTTTATGTTATTCTAAATCGTAAACGCCTGTTTACTGAACTCTGTTTCTAGGGTTAAAAAGCATGTTGCTATAGTATTGATGATAAACAGCCCATAATGAATTATAACGAACTTAGGCCGCAAAGAGAAGCAGCAACGTCATTTGTTAAAATTTGTTATTAAAGATTTACGATTCAGAATACCATAAAATGTTGTATAATGCTCGGCCGTTACCAGAACATTACGTTCCAGCGTGCTATGTAACGAACCAGCGACAGCGAGTTTGTTATCCATGTGAAATCTGTCTCTAAGGTTAAAAAGCTTCTTTACTGACTGAGCTCGTAATGAAGTATAGCGGGCTGTTTATGATTAATACTATAGCAACATGCGCATGTTGCTATAGTATTGATGATAAACAGGTCGTAAAGAGAAGCAGCAACGTCATTTGAATTTCAGAATTGTTTATTAAAGATTTAAAATTCAGATTGCCATAAAATGTTGTACAATGCTCAACCGTTACCAGAACTTTACGTGCTCACGTGGATAACAAGCTCGCGGTCGCTCGCTTGTGAGATACCGTGCTCGCACGTAAAGTTCTAAGTGACAGCCTTACATTGTAAATTGCTAATAATCGATAATCATAAAAAAATACTTCTTACTATAGCAGCCATGCAATAGCAAAACATCCAAAATATTCTTAATGGTAGTTTGGCTTTGTAGGATCGGTGTGTCCACAATCTGTGTGCTCCTGCGGTTATTCCAACTGCTGATATACCTCCAAAGATTAGATCTGCAAAGAATATGTTACTACACAGGATGAAATGTATATATTCTGGTTGTTTTCTAATGGAATTCCGTGATTTACTTCTTCCACTGAATCCATTTGTGGAAAATTAAGTTTTATTTTATATAAGAAGCCCTACACACCTTACAGATGCCTGTAAAATATTTAAGAAAGTAGAAGAAGAATGTTATTTAGTTTCTAGACGGTTTCTGATTTTTGTAGCTACGCTAATCATTCAACTTCTGTCGTAAAATTTTCTAAATAACTTGATGTTTCCCGATTGGTGTATCCATTTAATAATAGTTCTTTCAGTTTTCTTAATAGCTTGCTTCTTTTAGTTTCTCTTCTTTTATTTTCTATTTGTCTTAGTATTATTTTCGCAATTAATGTAATATAAATGTAAGTTGGTAACATAGGAATAATGTATTTGGCTTATAAGCCTATTTAGTTCCAAATAAATAAATATAGTTGAACATAGTTTTAGCAGTTATGGGCATCCATTTGTTGCCAATTTGTTTTAGTTTTTGTTTTGCATTTCCTTTGTTTGTTAGAATCTCAGTTTTCAGCATTGCCATGGCTACAAGAATTATTTTTCAAGCGACATTTTAGCTTACAATATTGTTTAATAACATTATTTGTTTCATATTGGTTTCGCAAGTTACATTTGTTATGTCATTTATAGTCTGAAACGTGGAAATTGAAGGTCCTAGAACTTTAGATTTTACATTAAAGTCCTAGAACCCTAGTTCAACTTTTCGTATTTAACACATTTTTGTTGCTATGGATACGACATTTAACCTACTTATATTTTTATTATGAATTATTTGTGCAAATTGAAAACAAAAGTAGCTTTTCCGTTGATTGTTACTTCCTTTTACAATAAAGGAAGTATTAGATTTACCCCAAAAATTCGAAATTTAGTTTTCAACAGATCTTCACGTTTCAGAGTCCCCTGAACCCAAAAAATTTTTCATTGGTTTGTCTGTGTGTGTGTGTGTGCGTCTGTGAACAGAATATCTCAAAAATGAAAAGAGGTATGGGGTTGTACTATGTAGATGCGACAGCAAGCTTTTGAAGAAATTCGCATAACCGGAAGTAGATGTTTACTCTTGTGATTTTTCAGTTTTTTCGATTTTTTCAAAAACGGTTCTTACGATTTTTATCAAACTTCTCATTTTTATTACATTGTTAATGTGTATTGATGTGAGATAGGTGATTTTCCAGTTGAATACTTCTAAAATGGGTTTCTTTTGCTTTTTTCTATTTTTTGTATTAACTCCTATTTTAAATAGAACACCCGGTATATTATTACATTTTTGAATTCAGCTTAAAATTCTAGAGAAAATTTGTCTCTTTACCTAAAGTTCTATTTTGCACCGTTTTTGTAGAATTTGTAATTTTTTTAAATGTTTGACAAATGCTTAAAAATTTAAAATCAATTTTTTGGTTAATTATAAGATCACTGTAAAAGAAAGTTGTGTGCGTGTATCATACCAGATTTTTTATTTATGCGTTTCATTAATGTCGCTTATTAATTACCCTTATTAATAAATATTTTTTTCCAATACCTACTAGTAGAGCTGTATTTGATCTACGAAAATCTCAGGAAACCGAAAAGGGAGTCCATGATTACCCCCCATATCAAAAATACAGTGCAATACTTTTATTTTATCGCAGCAAGAAAGCTCTTCCAACATGTTACGGAATGTCAAAAAGAGAGCTTTAATGTATTAGTTGAAAAGTCGTCGATTGAAAGAAGCCGCATCAATACAAGGGTATTTTTGTACCAATTTTATATTTCTTGGATTTTACCCCTCAACTTCAACGCAACTAATCGCTTCGCGATTGGCACCGACAGACGCAAGCAATTATTTTGTGCAAGTTGCATCGTTAACGCATCATAGTCGCAGCAGTGTGCAGTGAAGTACATAAATCCATAGAACAATCTTGTCAGTGCTAACGGACGTCGTTAAGGACGTTCGTTAAGTGCTACTCGCCTAGACCATAAGAACCTACCTACCAGACTCGTTGCTAAGCTGGCAGACAGTATCTACCAGACTAGTATACAAAATGTCATTATTAAGGTACTTGCGAGTAAATAAATAACTTGCTCATACTCTAAAGCTTTACTTCTCGCTCTTGATACTAACTATTTCCCATGGTTTATTTATGGGTTTGATTAATGTATAGAAAATCATTTATTAATTACTCCTATTCTAGAATGATTTAAGATCGTTTGTTAATGGCCCTTACAGGTGTAACATTTTTGTCATGCCTTAAAATTAGACTTTCTGTAATTTTATAAAATACAATCAACAAAAAAATATTATAACTAGTAGATTTCATCCGCCTTTTTTTATTTTTAAAAATCTCATCGGGATCGGATATTGAATTCTCGACCCTTAGATCAGTAGCCAGAATGCTTACCACTGAGCTATGGAGCCAGACTAATATTTTTTTGCATAGTGATCGTGAAAGTCGTCTTTTTTTAACGAAAAATCGTATTAAATGTTTTATTTTTTTTAATCCAAAAATCGTGAAAAAGTTCACTTTTTTAACTATTTTATTGAAATGTCAATTTGACAGTTGTAAATTCCGAAGTTCTTTTGGACTAAATTTCAACCAAGAGATCACTATGCAAAATACTACGTGTACAACACGTTTTGAAAGTCCTATTTTCATTCATTTGCTTGATTAACTAGGGCTTCGCCCTCGTTATCAAACTGCAAATTCATGAAAAAAATTATGACTTTCAAAACTACAAATTACTAATTACTAATTTGTGTTTTAATCGGCGATTAGTAATCAACTAAGCGTTCGCTAGCGCTCAAGCGTTAAAATGTCTCGATTATGATTCGCTATCATTAGCACACTTGCTTGTTAATAGTACATTACTCTACAAGTTGAGAAAAACCACTTTTCTAACGTGTTGAGTAAACTATTTTATGGCATTTCATAAGGAATGTAAAATATTAAATTTTTACATACAAGTGACACTAACTGTCAAAACATAACCAAGATGAGCATAACTCATTCCTATGTACTAAAGCACAATAAGCAGCTCCAGTTGATGTTATGCGTTTGGCAGTACTGAAGTGTGTTGTTGTTGACACTGTAAGTCTATGTCAAATTCGAGGTTAGCAGGCTAGGTTTTGCGTCAATCTATGTCAAAACTGACGCAATACCTAACCTACTAACCTCAAATTTGACATACACTTACAGTGTCACCAACATCACACTTCAGTATTGCCAAATGTAAAACGAATCGCCGTTGCTAGGGAAAAGTGTTTGCTAATGATAAAAGTACCACACTTATTATCGATTTTGAATGAAGAAATGTAGTACATTTCCAAATGATATGCGATAAATAAGTATTTCTACATTGTGGAAGTTTTATCTGTAGATTTTCCAGAATTGTGGAACTATAATTGGAGAATGGTCTGCTTAGAAAACTAAACCCTATACCTATATGCGCCGTATTACTACAACCAAATGACATATCCTAAGACATATTTAAAATAACTCGCCTATTTCACTGTGTAGTAGTAGTTGAACCTCGAAGAAAATCCCCTGATATCATGCAATGCCTACGATGCCAGGGACATGGGCACACTCAAAATTATTGTAAACTCCAGCCACGCTATGTTAAGTGCTTCGGTAACCACCTATACACTGAATGCACTAAAACTAAAACTGATAAACCTGAGTGTGTAAACTGTAGTAAGGAACACCCAATTACAAAGGCTGCGAATATTACCTAGGCCAAAAAAACAAACGTAAACAACCTCTACAAACGGCAACAACCAGTCAAGTATATCAAACACCCAACATAACTAATTTCCAGTTTCCTCCAAATAGCTCAAGAACATATACAAATCCTAACCCATCGCAACATAGAGTAAACCACCAAGCAACAAATGCAACCCCCTCCTCCACAAACTCCACTCTCAACTCCCTAATGCAGGTTATTGCTAATATCATCACTCCATATATGGCACAAATAAAATCCTTCATATCTCAACTAATAACATCAATTTTTACCCATGGCGCCTAATAATCTTATGCGTATCAATCAATTATCAATGGCAAATTGGAATGCCAATGGCGTTCTCAACCAAAAAAGTGTTATTATTGATTTTATATCAAGACACAAAATAGACATTATGTGCATTAGTGAAACACATCTGTTACCACAAATTGAGTTTTAGATTCCTGGATACTGTATTTACCGCTGCGATAGAATAGGGCAAATTGCTTCTGGTGGAGCAGCTGTTTTGATGAAAAATACTCTAAAACGTCACGAATTACTTCTCCCAGATCTACAACACCTAGAGGCTTCTGCAATCAAGCTAACATTATGCAACAACAGCGACTTAGTAATAGTTGCTGCTTATCAACCCCCTAATCGACGATTAATAATGCACATAATGTAACTAATACTAATACTTGATAGTGGCTTACCAACTCTTGTATTGGGGGACCTCAACAGCAAACACACATCATGGGGCTGTCGAAGAACGAATCCAAATGGCACTCGACTATACTCTATTGCTGCTGATTATCCTATCCAAGTTCTAGCTCCTGATGAACCAACGTATTTTCCATACAGGTTTGATCATCAACCCGATGTTTTAGATATACGATTACAGCATCGAGTTTCCACACCCTTATCTCAAAGAGTAGTGGCAGAATTAGATTCCGACCACTTACCCTTAATTATCACGTTTAGTGGTCAACCATCATTAATTCACAGTTCACCAAGATTAATCAATGGACCAGTGGACTGGGAAAAGTTTAAGTTCCAACTAAATAATAATCTCATAGCCTTTCACAATATATACACAGTGGAAGGTATAGACTATGCTGTTGACAATATTACTTCAGCCATTCAAACGGCGGCGCGAATAGCCAGCAGTACTAGTACTAAAAAAGTGGTACATCAAACACCACCTGTATCTGTGCAAAAGTTAATAGGAGAGAAGCATCAAGCTAGAAGGCTATGGCAACGAACACGCCACCTAATCATAAATCACCCCTTGCTCAGCTAACCCGGCAAGTCAAATGGGAAATCGACAATTACAGAATCTTGTCCTACAGGCGTTATATTGGCGAGTTAGAAACAGGAGATACAACCATGTGGAGGGCGGTTAAACGTCTTACCAAGCAAAAGCGTGCGATACCCATTTTAAAGAACAACAATTGTATATACTCTAGCGACACTGAAAAGTGCGAGGTATTAAGCAATCATCTAGAGGAGGTGTTAACAGTCAACGACAACGATGCTGATTTTACAAACTCAATCGAACAAAGTGTTGATCACTTTGTTTATTCGCCTTCTGCCAACAGAAAAGCCCATGGTCCAGATATGATTACGAACGCGATTCTCAAAAATCTTACACCAAAGTGCTTATCTTATTTTGCTTCCCGCTCCAATGTTTGTCTCTCTATAGGGTATTTGCCCAAGGCATGGAAACATGCCAATATTATGTTCTTCGACAAACCTGGAAAACCAAAAAACATTCCCACATCTTATCGCCCCATAAGTCTTCTTTGTAGTTTATCAAAACTGCTCGAGAAAATAATTTATGCACGTCTCAACAGTTATTTATCTCAGCAATTGTTGGTTCCAGCATTTCAATTTGGCTTCAGAGCCAAATACTCAGCAACACATCAGCTTCTTAAAATCAGCGAAATTATAACCAAAGGTTTTGAAGACAAGCAATATACCACAGCAATCTTCTTGGACGTTGCCCAGACTTTTGACAAGGTCTGGCACAAAGGACTTCTGCATAAAATGATTCAGTTAGAAATCCCTAACTATATCATTAATATAGTTTTCTTCTTCCTGTCTGAAAGATCATTTGCAAGCAAGGTCAACACAACTTTGTCACAATCCAAGAAAATAAAAGCAGGGGTTTCCCAAGGATCTGTACTCGGGCCTCTGCTGTTTAATATATTCATACACGACATTCCTAAACCTCCAAACTGTTCGCTGGCTATGTTCGCCGACGACACGGCAATCATATCTCAAAGTCATGATCTAAATACGGCTATTTCAACTCTTCAAAGTGCCACAGACGAGATCGTTGGAACATCGCTTTAAACCCAACAAAAAGCATGACCAAAATTTTTACACTTAAAAGGAAAATAATCCACACCCCATCTCAATTGGTGGAAACCCAATACCATGGAATGCTAAAGACAGTGCCGTGAAATATCTAGGAGATCAAAGACTGACATGGGGAATTCATATAAACAACAAGATAAATGACCGCCACAACAAAATGCGACTGCTCTACCCAATTCTGAATAGAAATTCACTATTAAACATAGAATGTGCTAAACTAATCTACAAGTCAGTCTTGCGCTCAGCCCTTATGTATGGATGCACAGTGTGGGGCACCACGTCGAAAACTCACATAAATTACAAGTTTTGCAAACCAAAGTACTTAGACTGGTAACAAATGCACCGTGGTTTATTCGTAACGAGCAGATTCATCGTGAGCTGAACATGACGTCCATCGAGGATTTTATAAAAACCACCGCGAAGAAGTTCTTCGGCAACTTAGGGAATTGCCCGGCCACCAACCATTACATGTTTGGACAGCAATCCGTTAACCTTCGATTAAAACCAAGGCTTCCACAGGATGTGCTTGTAAGTGACAGTGACTAATAGTGAACCACTTAGCCCAAATTTACACCAAATATTTATTAACACTATAACAATAATCAATTAGGTATGCCCTATTAATTTTCTTTTATGCATGTATTAACGAATATTTAATTTAAAACCTACTGTGTATGGCCCCAGTGTGCCGATCCGACTTCTTTTGCAGAAATTTTGTGTTTTATTTGGGTATGTAGGCTAGTGTTAGCTAGTAAGTCTGGTTACCAATGATGGCGAGTTCCATGCTTCCAGGCTTTTTAAGGTGAGATAGCCGTCCCCTATGTGTCATTAACATGGACCACCAATAAACTTTACAAGGTTTTTAAATGCTATTTAAAGTAAATATACTACTAAAACTGGTTTTGTTAATATAGTATAACAAAAAATATAAAACAGCGTCTTCTATTTACTTACTGAATATTATTAAGTCAACATTCTGACTCCAGGGATATCTGAAGAACTCAAACACAAAGAGTCCGTGCAGGAAGGTAAGAATGCTGATATTAAACCATTTGAAATCAGCTATTGCCTCTAATATCTTTGATTTATAACTAGTCTGTGATGTTATGGCATGTGCGACATTCATGTTGCAAGCGAATTGTATCCCATTTTCTAATTTTAGGTCAGCATGCTTTTGAAGTGTGGTAGTGGTACTCTGCATTTTTATGTCTGGGCCTGTAAAAGAATACAAATAACTAATTTTAATTACTATTGCAGGAAATTTTTGAAATTTCGTTATTATTTATTTCTTATTTGAACATTTGTCAATAATATGCGTATAAGTATTATATAGCTACTTTAAAGATACAACCATTTTAAATAGACTATGGAAGATGATATACATTTGAGGACCATAACCCTCTCTAGCTTACACTTAAAACTATCACAAAAGCGTTTACGTAGTAAAGTTAATGCGCAAAACTTTCATTGTATAAGATTGTTGCATTATAAAAATTACATTTCATGTTTCCCGTAGAGTTCTTGTAAAACTATCGTACAAACGTGTAGGTGATAAGTTTTGTTAAGCAAATAAAATTATGTAAACTACCTATATTGTTCATTGAATGATCGTAAAATAATATTTTATGCCATTTGCACAACTACGGGTAGTAATACAAATGTTTTTTATGTCATTATTGATTATTTGAGACAAGAAACTTTACCCATATTCAAGTGTTTTTTCATTTCTGCAACTGTACGAAAATAAATTTATATCAATGGATTCATTCAAATGTTGGACTGCTGAAAGCAATTATAAATATTTTATAGTCTATAATAAATGTATTTATTCGGGTGGTTTATAATATTTGTAAAAGAAATTTCATTAATATCTTTAGTTACTTCAGAAGTTTTTTAAATAAACGTAGGAGAATAGATCATAAATGTATGATAGGTAATATTGAGATCTCCTCTAAATAAAAATGGTTAAGTGAATACAGACAACACAAACTTTCAAAACCTTTCTTGTTTGCTTTGTGCAATTTCATAATTGATAACCGCTACAATACCCCCAAAATTATATTAGGATAAAAAATACCTTAGTTATACAGCAAGTGAAAACAATGTTTCTTTCGTAAGGAAAAGATTCACTATTTCACGAATAACCTTATTGACACTGTCGACACTTCTAGTTACAACAAAACGTTTTACAAAAATATCAATACATAGCTTATATAGTTTCTCTTTGCAGTCAACTGACAGATTCTGATACATTGGAAAGATATTTTGAGTTTGCTTGCGTCTTCAACAACCTTGCAAATTTTACCTATTGTTTGACTATTGGCTATTAACATATTGGAAATTATGTTAGGCACATTTTTAAACAATAATATGCAAAAAACTAATGTCCTATAACCTTTCTACGCGCAGTGTTTGCTTCAAAACAAATAAAAGAGTATATATTGTCGTCCAATGTTTCTTGGAATAAATTGCCTCAGTGTTTACTTCCTTGGTCTTTCAGAGGATTGTTATTGTGGAAAGTCACCTACCGAGATTGCTTCTGATCTTCACGTTTTAGGATTTCTAGATTATGCAAAACAGGTTTTCTCAATTCCGCCTCTCTTTCTGTGTGTTGTCGGTATAACTCAAAAACTAGTTGCACACGGATTATATGTATGTCTACTTGGCATCAAACCGCAATAATTTCGGTCATATATACAAGGTGAACACCTTACAAAAATAAAATTTTGTCTAGTTTTGCTTTAACTAGGAAATAGATAAAAGTAATAATTTGCACGTAGCTCAGGCTTTACCATTGACAAAAATGGCATCCAACAGATACAGGATAAATGTTGTAAGCAATGGGCAATGGTTGGCTTGTTGAATGTAATGCAGTCGCTTGGCCCACATAATAGGAATTCCTCCGAGATATTAGAATGCAACCCACGGGCGCGCTATGCGTGGCTTGCTGTCACCCGTTGAAATTCCTTTCGCAGACGCTGAGTTAAAATCCAGTTTACAATATTTTTTTAGTTGCAAATTGATGTAATTTGCATTATCTAGTTTTTCTTATTGCTTCAATAAACTTTCAATACTTTCTTCGCTTTAGATGAGGGAAATAATAGTATATTATATACCAAGGGACGAAAGTGCACCATTTAATCACTCAAGGGATCAAAGGAACTTTGATCCCCAGGCATATATGCAATTTTTTGCGCTCCCCGATCATAAATCATGAAATAAATCCGATTTTGCTGGTTTTAAAATGTATACGTTCGATTCGGAAAAATTGATGGCTTTGGAAATGGAGATGCTTACCTAAAGTAATATTGTAAATAATGTCATTTTGAAGGACCACAGCGCCACTTTTAACTCTTGAGGGATTAAATAAAAATGTAATCTCTCAAGGATAAAAAGTGACACCATGGTTCTTCAAAATTACGCTTAAAGTAGGTCGTTTTTAGTCTCGGGAGTGCAAAAAAATATATAATAAATTCAGGAAACTCCCGTGACGTAAAAGTCACTGTTAGTTGGTTAATATAAAAATCGCTAATTAGGGTGTTAGTAATTTTTGCATTTTATATTGGCCCCATCTTCAATTTAAATTTCAAGTGTTTGTTTTTTACTTTCACTTTGACATTTGAATTATTAAAGTACATTTTGATTAATTATCTTCTCATAATTCAAATTTTTTTAAATATAATGGATAAAGCGAAGCAAAAACGAAATCTACTTTCGACTAGAGAAAAAGAAGCCGTATGTAAATATTGCTTAGAGCGATTCATATTTAAGTGTAGCAAAATAACAAATAATTTGTCATAACATTACTTAAAAGTTTTATATTACTGACCGTTAAGTACAATCAGCTGAAACAGTAGGTACTTGGGACTTAACACTTATCAAGTACCTCACAATTTTGCTTTGACACTGTAAATGTCACGGGAGTTTCCTAAATGAATTATAGAAACTGCTTAAGGGATATTCCAGCCATGCAGGGAGAAGGTAATTATTTTGTTATGACAACGTTACAAGTTAAACTTCAAGCAAGGAATGATACAAAGTGCAAGAAATTAAAGTATAACACTCAAGGATGAGGAAGCGCGATGAAAATTTGAGATAGTTCTAAAAGAAAACCTACAATAAATCAACAATATGTCCAACGATGTTCACTGAGCAGTTATTGGATAGCTACAAAAAGATTATGAGGAAAACGGCAGATAAACTAAAATAGGAACGAGAAAGAGAAATAAAAAAGCATTAGTGGCGAGGCACATGGGAACTAATCGAAGAAATGACTTAAATAAAAGATGAAATATTAAGTGAAAAGTTGCTACAGAACAAATAAAGAAAAACGCAAGAAGAAGCAGACGAAAAGAACAAGAAGAATGATTAAAACTAGCTGAATTTGCAGCAGGAGTCAATGACATGAAAACATTATGAAATATAACGCGAAAAATTGCAGGAAATAATAAATAGCAATAACGTATATAAAAGATAAACAAAGCAATATACTTAAAACAGACATAGCGATAATTTAAAAATTAACCGAATACTGAAATTCACACAAAACAAGAGATAAATGTGAATAATCTTTATGATAAAGAAAATGTAGGCATAGTAAAAGATTTACATTTAAATATGGACAAAATTTCTAAAGATGAAATAGAGATGGCAATAAATCGAATGAATAATGATAAAGGCGCGAAGCTAGATGGTATACCTGGAGCACTAATTAAGGCGGGTGCAGAAAGTAGCATTACAATGTTACACTACCAATAATTATATAATGTTAAGTGAATTTGTAGTGCTACAAAAATAAGGTCCAAATATAAGGCGGCTTCTTTGTTTCCCAACCCTTAGGCCGCTCGCCAGACGCTTCCCTCCAGCTTCGAAGAACTGTATCACGCCCCCTATGGCTTATGCCAATCAGCATTGCCGCTTAAGTGGCATGTTTTGTTTCTGCTAATAGGTGCGATCATCTGATGGCTTTTCAACGCCGCTTGGCGATTTTCAACTACCCTAGCTTAGGTTTTTTGGAGGGCTGTCTTCAGCTGTCATCATGGGTCTTCAGAGAGACCCTCAAGGTGTAAGTTGTGCAGAAGGTGCGAGTAGTTTTACGTGTTGTGACCGCAACCGGATCAAATTATCGGAGGAGCCCTCTTCATGTCAGTAAAAGATCGCCTAGGGCTGTGTTGCCGAATTGTCATGCCGTTCTATCGTCCCGTTATCCGCAACCCGGACCTAATTATGAAGGATCAGCCATGTTTACCCAGTCATCGCCCTGACACCGCCAAACTCGTCTAAACCCGTTTTCATCAAACTTTTTAGCAGCATCTACAGCGGCAGAAGTACTGGCGGGTCTCCGAAGGACACCAACATACCCGCCACCAGTATTTTACAAGGTCCTGTGTAATTTACTGTATAGTGTATAGCATCTACTTAAGGCAAAAAAAAACATTCTTGTACCGCGAATTAATAATCCCGTTAGATAATTAAGTAGAATTGCCTATAATAATAATTAGCAGGTTGTGTGAACCCAATGGCGTCATGTATAGATTAGGCTTCAATAATTACACCAGTTACGAATATTGTTATTGCATACATTTTGACACTTTGACTTCAATAGTATGTGTGTATGTATTATCAATGACCTCATTTTACCTTGCTGTGTAGAGGATAGTGCTTTATGCGCTTGCATCTGGCGGTATAATGCTCAATTTGCTCCGGATTCGGGATACAAAGTTGGAGCTCGCCTTTTGTGCTTGCGCAGCAACCATTGTGTGAGGTGTATGTCATGGTGATGTGTTGACCTTCTTACTCTATTTCTTAGGTCTGTGGTTCTGAGTAGAACACAGTTAATTTGGTGCCCAACTGTGAATGGTCTCACGGAGCTCGATTCCAATCGCCAAGGCTGAGGAAAGTTCCGGCCCCTGTGAGATTCGAACCGAGTACTATCTTAATGCAAGCCTAGCGCCTACCCAACTGCGCTACGCGGCTTCTTGGCTTCAATAGATTAAATTTAAATTTACCAATGTTTTTATTTTGATTTGATGGCAGATGTATGCGACCTCCTTTTGTATTTGTGTGCAAAATATTCTAGCGATATCAAACGACCAAAGGTAAGTTCCGTCTGGGACCCCTTGAATGGACCCCGCTGCAGCAGCTGTCTTAGGAAATGTCCTGTTTTATCGACCAAAGACGGTGGCGCCTAAGGCTTAGACCCCATATTAAGTTGCCAAACCATATCCCGGTGTAACGATTATTGAGATAACGTACGACCTTCCCGACAAGTTAACTTGGCACCCCTTTGTTACACCAAATCACGTCACCCTCCGAGCGAGCGGTGCTTGTAATTCTAATTACCATACTATTGTCGTAATCTCGCTTTCAGTTGTAAGAAACTGGTTCATTGTTGTAATCACGTATGTGGTGTAATAATCAAATATGAATAGCATAGCAACTGCCAACCCAATGAACAGAAGGGGTAATTCTGAAGATACCAAAGAATAAAGATACAAGATTGTTTGATAATAATTAGAGGGCTATAACTATATTAACCAAAACAAGCAAAATTCTAACCATAATACCATTGGAAAGAATAATTTGCGAGATTGATGGCCTACTTACATTAAACCAAGCAGGACTTAGATCCAAAAAATCCTGTATAGATCACATAGTCGTAAGGATAATTTTGGACGAAGCAAATGAATGGAAGAAATAAATGTATATAGGTTTTGTGAACTTCAAAATACCTTCGATAAAGTAAATCCTATAACATAAAATTGTTGCTCTCTTTCTTTGTTTGTATGTTTGTATCTTTGTTCGCTATCTTCTCCGAAGATACTGGACCGATTAAGTTATATGATGGCTTAAAAGTTTTCTCATTTTTAGATTTTTAGATCGTAGGCCGGGTTTTATTTACAAAAAAAGTGCGAAAAAGTTTTAATTTAATTAAATCCTCTAAGCAGCGGAGCGGAGCTTCTGTCGCCGTGGACTACGGTGTGACAGCTGCTGTGGCCGTGTGCTGTTAGCTCGGGTGATCGCCTGTGTTTATATATCGTTATAGCGGCGCATTATTCAAACAAGCCAGGTTGGTCCAGGGGTAGAACGTTCGCCTGCTACACGGGCTACCCGGTTTCGATTCCCGGCCGATTAATCCTTTTTTTAAATTTATATTAATGAATCTCTCTTAAATTAGCCAACCGAAGCGTAGTTCGGGTGACTCACTAGTAGAACATAAATACGGCATATTATTAAAAATTATGACTTATCTACGAAATGTGTTGCATTTTATCTCCAATGCTGTTTCTAATAACCATGGACTGAATAACGCTGCAAATAACAGATAACAGACAGTGGAGGTTTGGTCGAAAACTTGCAGATCTTGAATATGTAGTTTACTAGAAAATCTAAACTTACTGAATACTTTAGTAGGGGTTGTTCTGTATGCTCCTGTAACTATACGGAGTCCATTATTGTATATTGTGTCGATTGATTTGGTTAGTTTTGGAGAACATCTTCCATATATAAAGCTGCCGTATTCTATTTTTGACCTGATTAGTGTATTTATGATTTTTAGCAACATCTCTTGTCCCCCCCACCCATTGCTGGTGATAGATTACTTTCAGGATGTCTAATGATCTTTGGCATCGATTTTTAAGATCCTCTATATGTGGTCTCTAGGCCAATTTTTGGTCAAATATTAATCCCAAAGTTTTAATTTGGGTTACATATTCTAATGGTGTATTGTTTAGTTTAATTATTGGTTTTTTTAGTGAAATGTATACACTTAGTTTTCTCAGCGGATAATTTAGAGCCATTTGCTTTACTCCATTCTTCTAAGGGATTGATAGCGGTTTGTAAATTGTCCCTAATGTAGTTAAGGTTGGAACTTCTGCAGTGTAATATCAAATCGTCTGCATAAAGAAGATATTTGACGACAGTTGGCACTCTTTTTTTTTGCGATATCGTTTACCGCTATGAGGAATAGTGTGACACTGAGCACGGAGCCTTGCGGTACACCGTTTTCCTGAGTTTGAGTGTTCGATACTGTATTTCCTATTCTGGTTTTCAACGTTTTGTTGGAGATACATTTTTTTATATAGTTGATTAATATAATCATATATTACCTTTGAGACCCCATTCCATTAAAGTCCTTACTATTTTGTATTTCCAAACTGTATCATATGCCCGTTCTAAATCACAGTGCACTGCTATTGCTTGTTCTTTATTTATAAATGCATTTTTGATTGTCGCTTCCAGATTGGAGATATTATCATATGCAGATCGATTTTGTCGAAAGCCACTTTGTTCTGCAATGAATTTACATTCTTTTTCTAAGTACCAGATTAGGCGCTGATTTACTATCCGTTCTAACAGTTTGCAGAGGACGCTTGTCATGGCAAATGGTCTATAGCTGGATGCACTTGTTTTAATTTTTCTTGGTTTTAGTATAGGCACAATGGTGGCTTCCTTCCAGCTTTCCGGAAATACGTTGTTTTTCCATATGTCGTTGTATAGGTCTAACATAACCATTTTTGTGGACTTAGGAAGATGTTTTATCATCTGGTAGTGTAACTGGTCTGGACCGGGGCAACTATCTTTACATTTCATTAACGCTTTTTCTAACTCGTCGAATGTAATTCCTACGTTGTAGGGTTCGTTATCATTTACAGGAACTATCAAGTTGTCTTGCTTTTTTGTAATTAATTTTTCTTTCATAAAAGCGGCCATATAGTTTTTATTACTACTTATTTCTGCAAACTTACAACTTAGTGCATTGGCTATTTCTAGACGGTCTGTAATTGTATTGTTATTTATATTAAGTGCTGGGATGTTGAACGTGGTTTCTTTTGCTTTTATCCTTTTGATAACATTCTATACCTCTTTGTTGGTTGTCATTGCATTTATCGAGTTAACATAGTTGGCCCATGACATTTTTCTGCTCTCTCTGGTTATTTTTCTTGCTTCCGCTCTTGCGTTTTTGTATTCTATTAAGTTTTCAATAGTATTTTGTTTTTGATAGAATTTGAAAGTTTGCTTCTTTTTTTCAATAGCAATTTTGCATTTTGTGTTCCACCACGGAACACGATATTTGATTTCCTTGTTCTTTTTAGTAGGTATAGCTATCTTGGCTGCTTCTTTTATTTTCTGTGTTATATATGTAGTATTTGACGCAATTCCCAATTCTGCAGAGTATCTCATATTTTCTTTTTCTATTTGTTCTGCGAATAAATTCCAGTTTGCCTTGTGTATATTCCATTTTTGGGTTGGGCACTGCTTGAGAGTATTAGTAGAAATTTGAAAGATTATTGGAAAATGATCGCCACCATACAAGTTCGTGAGAGGGTCCTAGCTGATTGACGGTTGTAGTTTGGGGTG
The DNA here is from genome assembly GCA_940337035.1 of Agriotes lineatus. Taxonomy (NCBI): domain Eukaryota; kingdom Metazoa; phylum Arthropoda; class Insecta; order Coleoptera; family Elateridae; genus Agriotes; species Agriotes lineatus. Next base: position 63,489 of record CALNHX010001628.1, on the reverse strand, counting down.
ACAGAGTGACATATCTATGGCTGATTGAGTGTGTGTTTTTATATCTAAGTGCGTTGGTCTTTCATCATTCAATACCACTATTTCTTGGGTAATTAGTGTTTCCTTTAATATTTTGCCTTTTTTTGTTTGTGCTTTTGCATCCCCAAAGTGGGTCATGTGCATTTAGATCTCCTACTATTACGTATGGTGCTGGAAGAGAAATAATAAGTTGGTCTATTTTACTTTGTTGTAAATTGTAATTTGGAGCAATGTATACCTTACAGATTGTTCATTGTTGGGGGACGAATACTTCTACGGCAATAGCTTCGAGGTTAGTGTTTAGGTGAATTTGTTGTGCGTGAATGTGGTTTCTAACAAATGTGCTTACTCCCCGCTAGCGTGATTTACTGGTCTAATTTTGTTATATCCATTATAGTTTCTAATATATGGGTAAGCAGTTATTTTAAAGTGAGTTTCTTGAAAACACAATATATCGGGTTGGTGTTTTGCTATCAGTAACTGTACTTCATTCAGGTGAGTGTAGAATCCATTACAATTGTGTTGTATTATTTGGACCATTAATATTCTTTGGGTCGGTGAGTTGATATCGTGTGTAGTTTCTAGACAGCTCTTCCATAAGTTGCGCATTTAATTTATTAGTTATTCTAGTAAATCTCTGTTTGATATTTCTTTTTTGTAAACTAGGATAGATGTCCTTCATCATTTCAATCAGTGCTATGGTGTCGCGGGTAAATCTTCTTGATATTTCGAGAGGGTTGGAAGATCCATAAGCTTTTTCCATAAATTCTCTAAGTTTATTATAGTTCATGGGATAAAGATCTACATTTGCTTCTATTATACTTTTTGTTGGTTCAAGAAGTTCCTCTAAATCACTGGTTTTACTTTTTTACTCTTTTGGGCGTTCTGTTTTTGGTCGTTTTGGTTTAGCTGCTTTTTGTTTTGGTATCGTTCCGGTTGCATTTTCAGTTGTTGCACTGTTTGATTTATTAACTACATTTGGTGTAGTAAGTAGTGTATCTAGGGTGATTTTCGATAATACTTCTGGGGATTGACTGGCGGAGGTAATTGTGAATGATGATATGGTACGTTTATGTGTGGTTACTGGAAGGATTGTAGGTGAATATCGGTTGTTATTTGGACAGTTTTCTGCCAAGTGTCCCATTTGTCAGCAAGCAAAACACATGGTGTCAGTGGATAAGAATAGTCTATAGCTAATGATGTCGAATTTTATCAGTATTGATTCCGGGATGGACGCATCTTCTAATAGCTGTATATATATATTTGACGTCTGAAACTTAACATGTGGTTATATTCAGCATCATAAAGTCCGGCTTTTAGGAATGTTACTGATAACAATGTTTTCACTCCAATTTTTTCTACGGCATCTTTTATACAATTATGAGGTATAGAAGGGCACGCATTTGAAATTATTAATCTTTGGGATAGGGTGACAAGTGGACATAAGCTTGTTTGTTTCCCTTGTATTGTTATTACTTTATGGTTTTTATACAACTGGTCTACCATAGATGCATTGCTTAGGTACATACATACCCTGTTGTTCGAGATTTTTGATGCGAAGATGATGTTTCTGGGGCTTATTAAAGTGCCTATGGTTATTACATCCTCCTTTAAATTAATGCCTTCGAGGGCATTAATAACTACGGCTTGTTCTTTTTTAGGAAAGTTGTAAGTTTCATTAGTAGTTACTGTAGCAAAGGATTTCGTTATTTGGTTGCCGCTCGCCATATTATGGTTTTCTAATTGGTTAGTAAGTTGTAATTGACTTTGTGGTGTATTTACTGAAGATTCCATGGTGTTTTTTGTGGTAAACCCCTGTAGACAGAAGATTACCTTTTATTGTGTTGCAAGGTTGATCGAGTGCTTGTACACAGCATACACTGAAAGGATGATTACTGTGCAATGTACTTGGATTATCGGACTGCAGAATATACGTCTGTACGGATCGAAACTCAAGCCACTAATCAACTCATATGTTTAAAATAACGCATAGTGCAGTGAAGTATAAACTTAGTACCGGGCTGACAACTTCCTACTATTATTTTAACTGTCAATAAAACGTCTCAGGATGCCGTGTACTTCCTGAACAGGGTGTACAGGGCCGAAGAAAAAGAAAAAGATGCCAGTAATTTAATTACTGACACTTTTATTTCGTACGTAATAGCTATTTATGCAACAAGTGCTAAAAGTTGATGTTTATGCACGAGACATGAAAATTACGAAACGAAGCCGAAGGCTGAGTTTCATAACATGTCGAGTGCAATAACACTTTTAGCACGAGTTTGCATACAATATTTTTCTACAACCTTAAATTTTCTGTTATTAATCCATAAATGTCGATTTAACAAAGGTTTGAATTTATGACAGCTATAATTTATGTCATAATAAAGAGGTGGTCTTGACGCGCAGGTGAATGTTTCTGGAGCCAGTACTGTCAAAGTCAGTTATCAAAGGTAATTATAATAGTGCAGATCTGAGTTTATTCAACACATAACGCTTTAACTATTTAAACAACATTTTTCCTCTAATACAAGAACTAACTAGAATAACTTTACAACCTCACTTCCAGTTCGAAATTGTAGTTTTATAACCTTACTTCACATTTAGCACATGGGCTAAAAGTAAACAGCTGATCTAATTTTATTAAACACGCTAAATTATAAAACGTCACTTTTAGTGAAAAAAGCTAGCGCTAAAAGGCTTACTTTTAGTGGTGGTCGTAGAAAAAAGCATTTAAAAATCGAATCCATTTTCGCAGACAGTGAAACGTTTTGAAGAAAGTAGACGTGTTGTAAAGTGTAGAAAATGCCATCCGATCAACGGCAATCGCATGAATGCTGAAAATGCTGAACATAAGTTGATGGTTTGCGCAAGTGTAGGACTAAATTCTTCTGAAGGATGAAAAACTAAGTACTAAGGGAATCGCCGTCTAAAGAATATTACAAACGGAAGGATATCATTCTTATAAAATAGCTACTAAACAACCGATGATAAAGTAAGAAGAATGGTGTGCTGTTTTGAGGTCGGATTGTTGGGCATAAGACAATGCCGACTGGACTCAAAGCCGACCGTGGAGACTATGCCGATTGTTGATACAATGCCGAACATCTGAAGTGAAACAAATGAGCAAAGGCTGCAACTAACCTAAACAAGCTAGAACGAGACACAGCCACTTTGAACCACTTCAAACTGTCGGCGTTGTGTCCAGTCGGCATTGTGTCCATTCACCAGATTATCTGATCTGTTAAAACTCATACTATTTGTCACTAAGCAACAAGTTTTTAATCGTCAAATCCGAAGTACCTACTTATTGTATTACTGCAGACAATGTTATTCTAATGATTTATTTCTCAAACGAATCCCAATTTTTATCATTCAGCAGGCACAATCCGTCCGCCGCCGCCGTTAGATTGTATTTCCATAAATCCACATATTTGAATGTATTACAGTGTCCAGTGTCTTCCGAAGCTGAATGTTTAGATGGGATTTTAAATGGCTACGTCATTGGGCCGGGTCTAGGACAACTCGGCGCCGCCATCTCGGCGCCGCCACTTCGGCGCGGCCATCTCGGCGCGGGGCCAGCTCGGCGCCGGGACAACTCGGCGCGGAGCCATCTCGGCGCCAGCCAACTCGGCGCGAGGCCATCTCGGCGCCGAATTTAAATTCGCAAACTACAGTGTGCACTACGTAAGAAAATTATTATAAACAAATAATAAATAAAGTGATCGCCAAAAAGCTGGCATCAAATGAAAAAAAAAATTTTGAATTTTTTGGAAAATCAAACACTAACGACCAGAGGTAATTGCAAAGTGATTACAAATGGCCCAAACAAAAGTTGTCACATGACTTCCGTTTAAAATAATTAAAAACATGCATTGAAATTTATTATGAAATAAAAAACTTTGTTAAAAATATTTGTTTTTCCATAGTAGTTTTTGTTAAAAGTAAAATTCTTTGATATGGGACCTAAACATAAAAGAAAATGTGAGAGGTCAAAGTTGGCAGAGGATTTTGAAATTTTGGTATAGGAGCCTAGATGTTGATTCTTCAATTTTTCTTAATAACTTTTTGTCGTATTTTCTACATAAAAGGTACGCTACTCTACAGTAAAATAGGTTTTTTGAAAACTTCGAAGGCATACGTGATTTTTCAAAACTAAAAATGCTGTTCGAAATTCGCCTTTAACCAAGCAGGGCTGAACCCCAAAAAATGAAAATTTAAATCAAAAATTTTTTACCTTTTACAAGAGTCGTTTCACCTATCCGGGGACACACTGTATACAGGGTGTCCGGAAGATACGTGTACAACGAAATACCACAAGTTCCTTGGCCCAAAGTATGATGATTTAACTCAACTTACCTATACAGGGTGTCAGGAAAGTCAACCGTGTCACTTCTGGAGATACTAGGGGGCGCTATATGAAGTCGAAAAGTTCTAATCCATTTTTGGCTTAGAAGCATAGTTTTCGTAAAAACGAATGTTGAAAATGAAAAAGAAAAAGTTGAGAACTACTGTACTTTGCCTTAAATTGGAGGCTTGACGCAGTGTCTTGAGATAGGCTGGGAAAACAATTGTCACATATACCGTCTACATACATAATTTATTAGCTTTTAGAACACTTTTAAAAAGGAGTTTGATAATTTTAAATCCAACAATGAAGACAAAATATCAACGTACTCACAGACCCAACATCGCCAGAACACCATACACAAAAAACATATCAGCATACTCCTGCACGGTGTATATTTTTACTACAAAAGTCAAACACGCAATTATTTATTACATTGACATTAATTGACAAAAAACATCAAAAACACAAAAATACAGTAGGTACCATACAGCGGTTCACAAAATTTGCGGTACCAATTTCAACAGTGAATTCTGAAGAAATTATGCTTCTAAGCCAAAAATGGATTAGGACTTTTCGACTCCATATAGCGTCCCCTAGCATCTCCAGAAGTGCCACGGTTGACTTTCCTGACACCCTGTATACAAAGTTGCTTAGTTTATCCGCTAGAGGTCTTCAAAAATGATTAGCTTTTTTAAATTTTTTCAAGTAAGTCGAAAAATCTTTGATAGATTTTATTCATGTTTTAGCCATGCGTTTGTACCAGTAAACTACAGCATTTTGTGGAATAAACCTTAATTTCCAAATTTACAGGGTGTTTAAAAACGTCCTCATATATTATCCATCCATATTTTTTTAACCACCTGTATAATCACTACCAACGTTTTTTTGTGAATAGCTACTTTAATTTAGAAGCTGTTTCCGCTCTTACAAAATTTTAGTTGGGTAAACGGTTTAGCCACAAAAAATTGTTTCTAAATTTCTACAAGCCTGAATCAGTAACTGTTACTTAACACTAGGCTTTTAGGAATTTAAAAAATATTTTTTGTGCCTAAACCGTTCACCCAACTAAAATATTGTAAGAGAGGAAATAGCTTTTAAATTAAAGTAACTATTTAGAAAAAAAAATTGTAGTGAAAATCGTACGACACTCATTAATGACCAATAGAAAAATTAGTTCACGAGCCGTAACCAAGACAATAAAAAAATGTCTTGGAAATTTTTTGTAGGTAGACCAACCTAACTGTGAGGGTTTGTGGCGTTGCGATTTTCTTACCGAATCTGCATTCGAGCATTAATTCATATCCGGAAATTATTTTCGTGCATTCCAACAACGTCCTAATTTGTGCGTCCCGCTCGGGCAAATTAATACGACATTGTTGGACCGCACTCAAAAAAATTTCCGGAAAGAATTGATGCTCTTATGAGATTGTATGTGACAATTTTCACTAGTGAAAATAATCGACAATTTTCACTAGTGGTATAGTGAATATTTTAAACAAATGTGGTTTTTATTAGAAAAAGTCAATATTAGTGTTCTGTTACTATAGAAATTGCGTAGTTTCGTGCTAGATTTACTGAAAACTAATTTGAAAAAGTAGTTTGGTTCATTGAATAGTCTCTCGAATACCATTCTTAGTCAAAGTTAAGTAAAATACTTTTGCGATGGTATCACTACTCATGTCCATTGCGCTTAGGATTAGTACTCGTGCTAGCGCACTCGTCCTAATCGATACTAAGCGCAATGGACATTCGTGATACCAGGGAAAAAATATTCGACATAACTTTGACTACTCATGGTATTATAAGTGACTATTCAGGGGGTTGAAGCATTTAAAAAATTTAATCATTTTTAAAGCCCTCTAGCGACTAAACTAAGCAACTTTGTATATATGTAAGTTGAGTTAAATTATCATATTTTGGGCAAAGGAACTTGTGGTCTTCCGTTGTACACGTATTATCTAGAGACCCTGTATACAGGGTAATTTTTAAGTTGATTCTTTCCTTTTACCAGAATGAAGCTAAATAAAGTAAGCTTTTTTCATTTACCACTTTTGAGAAATATCAAAACTAACGGAGGTACAGGGTATTAAAAGTTTCAAATTAAAAACTAAACTTTGGCGCAAAGGCGGCTGGACATTTTTATTTTTGTTTATCTCGGTTGTCAAGCAATTATCTGTCAACTAGTTTTCCATTGTAATTTTCTTAATGTTATTGCTGCAATAATGGCTCATGTTTATGAAAATAATGAATGAGTGAATATGCTTATTACTAGAACGCGTGGCCAGCCTACGTCTGGCCCTGCCAGCGTAAAGAAACGGTTAACAATAAAAATGCTTGCTTAGGCTGGTGGCCAGCCGACGTCCCGCTTGCCAGCGTTAACAATACAAATGCGGTCTCGCCATTTGTGCGCGCGCGCCACTTGCTAGTATGCAGGCAGTTCATGCTGCGTGTGCGGGCGCCTGCTTATGTCTGGACGGAAGCGGAATGTGTGTGTAAAAGCGAATGCTGATAATTTTGATCATTTAAGTTAGATTAAGTTTAGTTTAATTTTCGTTAAGTAATTTTAGTTCATACTTTGAAACTTTAACACCTTGTAAGTGGTAAATGGCTTACTTTTTTTAGCTTTATATCCTGGCAAAAGGAAAGAATCAACTTAAAAATCACCCTGTATATACAGTGTGTCCCTGGATAAGTGAAACGACTCTTGTAAAAGGTAAACAATTCTTGATTTAGATTTTCATTTTTTGGGGTTCAGCCCTGCTTGGTTAAAGACGAATTTCTAACAGCATTTCAGTTTTGAAAAATCAAGTATGCCTTGAAAGTTTTCAAAAATATTTATTTCCCGGTCATTCCCGATACGCTGAAAGTTACTTTTCCCGCACTGCGGTGTTCTTTACTTTTCAACAAAAACTAGGGGAATTGTGTTTTTTGTAAATTTTTATAATAAACGGGGCTGCGCGCTATATTGTACGGTCTATTCTATTCAATCAACTACCATTTTTAGGCCTATTACGTTGGCCCATCTCCAAGGGGGCCCTTGGGGTTCCGCCCATCTCCAAAGGGGCCTCTGGGCTCCGTCCCTCTTCAAGGGGGACCTCGCGGCTCCGCCCATCTCCAAAGGGGCCCTTGGGGCTTCACCCCTCTCCAAGCGGCCCTCGGGGCTCCGCCCCTCTCCAAGGGAGCCCTCCGGGATTCGCTCATTTCCAAGCGGGCCCTCGGGGCTCCGCCCCTCTCCAAGGGGTCTTTCAGGGCTCCGCTCTTCTCCAAGGAGCCGTCGGGGATCCGCCCCTCTTCAAGGGGACCCTAGGGGCTTCGCCCCTCTCCAAAGCGGCCCTCGGGGCTCCGCCCATCTCTAAGGAAACCTCCGGGGCTCCGCCCCTCTCCAAGGGGGCCCTCGGGGCTCCGCCCATTTCGAAGCGGGCTATTGGGGCTCCGCCCCTCTCCAAGGGGTCTTTCAGGGCCCCAATCCTCTCCAAGGGGCCCTCGGGGCTCCGCTCCTCTCCAAGGGGGCCCAAGGGGCTTCGCACCTCTCCAAGGCGGCCCTCGGGGCTCCGCCCATCTCTAAGGGGGCCCTCGGGGTTCTGCCCCTCTCCAAGGGGGCCCTCGGGACACACGTCTGGATCGTTCTCCTTTATTATATAGAGGATTGCCCCTCGTTGGTTTAATTGCGTCTGCAAACACCAGAGGCGCTGTAAACGTCGACAAAAACTAACATGTGCCTAAGGTATGTATGAAAGTTTAGTGATTTGTGCTGTCAACTCAGTAAATTAGTAAAACACTAAATAATAATTTTTTTATTTTTTAAAATATTTTCAGTTATTCGTTACAAAAAATATTGTACCTAACTCCTACGGGAAGAATTTTCCCGAATTCGCACTACATGCAGCACTCCCTTCGGTCGTCCTGCAGACAAAGTGTTCATTCGAGAAAATTACGAACTTGTTAGGTAAAGAACTATTACTGTAGAGTAGCGTGTCTTTTATGTAGCCAATACGACAAAAAGTTATTAAGAGAAGTTGTTTAGAATCAACATCTAGGTTCTTATACCAAATTTCAAAATCCTCTGCCAACTTTGATCTCTCACATTATCTTTTATGTTTAGGTCCCATATCAAAGAATTTTACTTTTAACAAAGACGGCTATGGAAGACAAACATTTTTCAAAAAGTTTTTTATTTCATAATAAAAAAAATTGTTAAAAATAAAATTCTTTGATTTGGAAAATAAACATTAAAGAAATATTTGTCATATAAAAAGCACTTTACCTAGAAAATGGCGTTTTTCAAAATTGTGTAAATCCAAAAAGTGCTATTTTTTCGGAATTTAAGCAAGATTTCAATGAGGTTTTTTTATTGTGTGGTAGTTTTAGCTGACTGAACAATCTCAAGGCCAGAAAACTGTTTTTCGTAAAATGTGTCTCTATCTTGACTAGTAAATGCATGCTTCGTAATTATTTAAGAAAAACGTAAAATTTTACTGATAACGGAAGTCATGTGACGACTTTCGCTTGGCTCATTTGTAATCACTTTGCAACCACCTCTGGTCGTCAGTGTTTGATTTTCCAAGAAATTCTCAATAATTTTTTTTCATTTGATGACAGCTTTTTGGCGATCATTTTATTTATTATTTTTTTATAATAATTTTCTTATGTAGTGCACAATGTAGTTTTCAAATTTGAATTCGGCGCCGAGATGGCTTCGCGCCGAGTTGTCCCGGCGCCGAGTTGTCCCGGCGCCGAGTTGGCCCCGCGCCGAGATGGCGGCGCCGAAGTGGCGGCGCCGAGATGGCGGCGCCGAGTTGTCCGGCTTCGCATTGGGCCGTTTTCCATTGAAGGAAATTTGAATGGAGCCATATATTTAAATATGCTGGAAATATAATAATACCTGCCTTACAACAACTTTCAAATCTGGTAACAGCAAGACGGCTGTTCAGAGCATAATACAGTCGATATACAAGAGTACCTGAATAATATCTTTCCTAACCGCTTGATTAGCACAAGATAAACAATTGTTTTGAATGGCCGTACATAAAAGATATAGTTTACTATTGGTAAGTGGGTCTCCAATTTATATGAATTGACTTTACAACAATTGCTTTTGCAATGCTACATAGAGCACGATAACATTTCCACAATACGATGGAATATGTTTAGCTAAGAAAGGGGATTTATTTAAACAATTCATACAGTTTTTGCTTTGTTAATGATAATTTCAGTAATTTTGTGTAAAATAAATAACACTGTAATTCTTTATTTTTTGTACCGTTTTTATTTATTGACATACCTATATGCCACAAATATTCAATTTATTATGTCAAACATAAATTCGCCAATTTTGCCCTTAAATCGTGTATATATCTCATATAGTGTGCCCTTATTGCGCTCCTTACTGTTTAAAAAAAAACGAAAACAATATGTATGTAGTGTGGCCGTAGACATTTAAAATGATAATCTAAACTCACAATACCTGGAAAAGTTAAAAACCTAGTACGTACGTATTCCGATTGTAATACAAAATATAGTTATCATCTTAGAAGTGATGTGCAAACAAATTCGTTACCTGTAGTTAATATACAGGGTATAAACGAAAATACATAATAAAAAGACAATGTTAAAAATTACGAAGGATCAACTCTAGTTTTGACCTGAATAAAACGTATTTCGTTAACAGACAGTATAATTATTCTGTTTGTTTTGACGTTTAGCAGAATTTATCTTTAAAATATTGTGTGATAATTTTAAATTTAAATAAAAATAAAAGGTTTGCTTTTTTCAAATATATTTTATGTAACAAAGCTAAATTAACCGGTGGCATGGTGAAACAAAGAACGTTTTCTGTTACATGACCAAAGATATAGTCGATCCTTCGGAATTCTTAACATTGCCTTTTCCCTATGTACGACTTTCCAAGCACACCCTGTATATTAAGTTTTAATGTACACTATATTGTATAACTAAATGAACAATTATTATTAAAAGATTTTTAGAAATTTTATAAAATGGTAACGTTCGAAAACACTTACGGCTGGTCTTATAAAGACCACTAGTCTGAGGTTAACTTAAATTCGCTTTAATGCGCATCAAAACGTTAGTGCTTATGACATTTTATTCATTAGTAAACAAATTTTGATATTCGTTTATTTATTTTAAAAATGAATTAAAGTTAACCTCAGATTAATGATGATCTTCATAAGACTAGCTGTTAGTTTATTACTTCAAACAGTGGCGGTTAGTCCATGGGAACTGCAAAGCTACAAAACTGGCAATTATTTACCTTTTGAATAGTGATCATGAAAGTCGTCTTTTTTAACGAAAAATCGTATTAAAAGTAACACTTTTTTAACGCAAAATCGTGGAAAAGGGTACACTTTTTTAACTATTTTATTGAAATGTCAATTAACAGTTGTAAATTCCGAAGTCCTTTTTGACTAAATTTCGAGTTACAAGAGATCACTATGCAAAAAACTACGTGTACAACACGTTTTGAAAGTCTCTTTTTTAATTCATTTGCTTAAGTAACGAGGGCGAAACCCGAGTTGATCAAACTGCAAATTCGTGAAAAAGTATGACTTTCATAACTAGTTGTACAATATACTATTCGCCTTTGTTCCACGTAAGGTTATTTGCTAAACAAGAAAAATATTATTTGTATTGTACCACGTTGTATGAACTTCAACAGATAAGTGTGGGTGGGTCTTGTGAACGATTTAAAGTAATTATCACTATTTTTCCTTTTTTTACTTTTAAATTCCGAAGGTAAAGATAATTTTTCCAAAACAGTCACGTCGCTTTTATGTCATTGTGCACAGAGAAATAACTAGAGATTTTTTTTATTTGCTATATTTTTCACATCTTCTTTTTCCACAGTTATGTCGTGTCAAGGTTCAATTTTTACAATTTATAGAAGAAACATATTTCAAGCACAGTTTGCTCTACTTGTAGCTTTACAATGTAAACATTATAATTTATAAAGCACAAATAATTCAATGCCCAATAAAAAAATTTAGAACTATCGCTGGAATATCAATTCAATTAATTTTTTTTGCCAAGTGCGTAAGTGCCTGCAAGGATTTCTGTTTCGGCACTTTCCGGTATCTCTAAATGTGCCCATCCTGGAAAAGAACCATCGCCGGTTCTCTCAGCTGCCCTTTTAATCATTTCCGGTGAGGGCGTTTTCAAGTCATAGGCCAAACCCATTTTTGAAAACATGTCTATGCAAAAACTCGCAGCGTCAGCCTTGTAACCTCCAAAGTGACCGAATTTGTAGGCCCATGGAAAGGTATGATGGTAGTTGTGCCATCCTTCACCAAGTGTAAAGTGAGCAAGCTTTAGGCTATCCGTTGGGCTGATGCGTCTGTAATTGAGAAAATATACAATGTTGCAGCCGATAAATATGATTGTCATTAAATAATCTTACTTATCAAAAGGTTTCGACCCCCACATGTGAGCTACGCTGTTAATGATCCAGGTGAGATTGAGGAGAATGCAGTAACGATCGATGAAAGAAGTTAGGATAGACCAGTACCAGTCTTTGCCCCAGCATAAAGGTGGTATAATTGCAGGCATGATGAACCCTAATCCCAATACTAGTGGTAAAAAGTACCTGTGACAGTAAAAAGTATAATAGTCGCTATTTTTTAAGAAAATAATGTACAATAAGCACATTTAGTATAGTTAGGTGTTTCAAAACCGTGCACGTATCATGCAATTTAACAATTTACTATTACAATATATGTTTAAATATTTAAAAATTAACCATGAATTAGTGCTCACACTTGAAACGTAGGCAAGTGGCTTTAAAGTATTAATTTATTTAATGCCGTTGTCATAATTTCTTATTGTTGTGCCTATAACTGAAGTCGCACCAAGTAAGATGGTTAGGACATTTACAAAAGATAAAAGTGGGCAGAGTACCAAAGCAAATGATGAGAAGAGTTGGCGGGAACAAGAATAGTTGGGTGACCAAAAAAAAACAGGATGGTTTTAGAGGATGTCAAAGAAAAAGACATAAGAGAATGGTGGGCCAACGGATTAGATAGGAAGAACTGGAAATATAGTAAATCAATGGGTCTAAAGACCTGTTGAAGCTATTCAGGGTGAGTCAATAGTACGGGAAATCTCAATTGCGCTCACAACCTTAACTATATCGAAATGAACCTGTCAGGCCATTTTATTTTTCTTTAATTTCTATAGCTACGTAGCCATTTCGAATAGTTTTAGTACAAACTTTATGATTTCTCCTGTATATAGATTCCGTTTTAGTCAAATTTCGCCGCGTAACATTTCTGCTATTTGCGTCTAAAATTCTAAAGTTGACACGCGCACAGCTTCGCTCCGCGCTAGGCCCTAGCCGTTTACTAGACAGCTGCAGTTTGTATACATCGATTTCAAAACTTGGCCCGTGAGAGCGAGCGAAAAACCTGTCTCGAATAATTTAAGCTTAGTTGCCCTTTCTCACTCGCGGCCTGCTTTATCGTCGTCATGCGAGACTTACTGCGTTTCTATAGCCACATCTGCTGGCGTGAAATAACGTCGCGCGCGAAGCTTGGCTGGCTTCTATTTTTGCATTTGGATTCAGTCTGGGCCGCCGCAGAGGACAGTCGCGTAGCATTAATTGTTTGTGGGCGCTTTCACGCTTCTGCGTGGAGGCGTCCGATATGTAGTGTTGTTACAGCGAGTTTTGGTTGTGTTTATTGAGACCGTGCTTGACAAGTAGTGAGAGTGGGCTGTTGTGTTTCGGGGTGCAGTGCTGGTGGTGTCCGCTTTGTTGGCTTAAGCCACTCATTAATTACGGAGGCCTGTTGGCCTGATTAATCCGCCACGCCGATGTTTGTAATTGCCAAGAAGGCAGAGTACATTTCGTCCCGCGAAGAATGCAGGGGATCTATTAGCCGCCGCTGCTTTCATCTACATCACGTCAACAGCAGTAACAGCGATAACCATCGCCCGCCTACAACAAGCAACGCCACGCTTTGAGGTCGATCCACTACTTAAGGTAGTGTGCGCTTTGTGGTATCTAAATGTAACTAAAACTCACATATTTGCCGGCCGACGCTGCATTCAAGCCTGGTACATTCACGTACAAATGTAACATTTGTATAATAAACTTGTTTGGCGCAAACTGGCTTTGCATTGTAATTAAAACTCACATATTTGCCGTTCGACGCTTCATTCAAGCCTGATACATTCACGTACAAATTTAACATATGTTTAATAAATTTGTTTGACGTAACCTGGCTTTGCATTGTAATTAAAACTCATATATTTGCCGTCCGACGCTTTATTCAAGCTTGGTACGTTCACGTACAAATTTAGTATTTGTGTAATAAACTTGTTTGATGCAAGTTGGCTTTGCATTGTAATTAAAACTCACCTATTTTCCGACCGACGCTTCATTCAAGCCTGGTACATTCACGTACAAATTTAGCATATGGGTAATAAACTTGTTTTGTCGCAAGCTGACATGTAAATATAATTGAATTTAACTTATTGTCCGCCTTAGTTGTGCGTAATAGTTATTAGTTAAGGCGTCTCCCAGCTGGGCTTCATTCCTTTTAGCATTTAGCCCTTATAATTTGCTGGATTGTTATACATGCCGACCACGTCGGCACAGCTGTAAAGTTTCGGCCATGTGATGTGGCCTAATAGATATGTAAACTATAAATGACTTATGATTTTCCCTTGTTCTTGTGCATGTCTGTTTACAGGGTGACTTAGTCACTGTGTCAAGATCGATCTAAGGTGAGGCCCGAATGTGGTAATTAAGCGTTGCAGGTAGGTTGGCGTGCTTGTCGCTACGCTGCTCTCTAAAGAATTAGTAATTAAGAATCCTACCCCGTTTGGATTTCAAGATTCGGTTAAAAGTGGGTTTCCCTATTGAATCTTGTGGCGCCCATTTATTTTGTAACATGCTATACATACCGACCCGCTTGCCCTGTGGTGTCCCGTTTCTAAGACCACGCCCATCTTCCTGAGCGTATTTGAGCAATGGCCTTTAGCTTGTTTTGTAGCGATTTCTAGGGTAAGTGTGGACGTTTCCCGGACAGAATTAGTATTCGGCACTCGCTCATTCGTGAGTGTCGCTAAAGCAGTTTGATACTGTAACAAACCAAGTTCCATTGTATACAAGAAGTCAGAGTGCAGTTTGTAAAATTATTTTGTACTGTACAGGGTGTATCATTATTGCATAACCGCAATCAACTTTTTTTAAAATGGCTCCTTGTATATTTTTAGATCTTTGGGTTTTTTCTTTGTAAAGCTTAATAAAAAATACTTTTTAAAATTTGCTTTAGCTGTTCTAGAGTTATTCGATTTTTTTCTGTAAAACTTACGCTTGCAGATACTTCTTCACAAAATTTCAGGACACTTGAGTTTTGGAATAGCAAATTGGAATTCCGCTTATGCCTAAGCAGCTATCTGGAGTATCATTTAGTGATGAGAATGCGTAGTTGTACTGTGAGGTTACTTTGCTGTGACACGTTAACATTTCGAAATTTTGAAGAGTTATAACTTTATTTTTTTAGTTGTCTACACCGTCTAATTCTACATCTTTTACAAGTGACATGTCATATACAAAAAATTGCTAGTTTATTAGATATTTCGAATTTTTTCAAAAGTGATCTCACATTTCATCGATATCTACCCAGTGTGCCATGAAAACAATCGTTTTTAATCAATTTTTGCTTGACAAACGTCAAAATCGCACTGGTTTTACGTCGCATTCTTAATTAAATCTAAACTGACGAAAGGGGAGACACGAAAAGTTAGTCTTTCTCGAAAAGTGCAAAGCAACTTTTTATAATATCCACAGCATAGAAGTATACACAAGTACCCTAAATGAACAACAGAGAACTTATAATTATTTATTTGTAACTAACGGCACTTGGAGCTACGAAACATATTCAAAATGACGCCCCCTTGGGTTATACATTCGTCAATTCTACTTGAAAACGACTCATCCACAGCTTCAAGTATGGCAGGGTCAATGCTATAAAAAGCCTCCGTAATTCTTTGATGAATCCCAATTTGATATCTCAAAAATCAAGTGCCCTGTGATTTTTTGAGTAAGTATCTGCAAGTGTAAGTTTTTACAAAAGAAGAAGAATAACTTCAGAACAGCTCATGCAAATTTAAAAAACTGAATTAATTTACAGAGCATGAAAAAAAAATTAAATATGTAAAAGTATACAGGTTGTGGCATTTAAAGCAGAAGTTGACTGCGGTTCTGCAAAATGGTGCACTATGTATAATGCAAACTAATTTTATAAACTGCACTCTAACCTCCTGTATACAAAGGTACACGGTTCATTTCGATATATTTAACGGCTTAAGCGCAATCAAGCCTTCCCGTACTAATGACTCGCCCTGTATATAACTGAATTGTCTAAACAGTATGATATGTCGCTATAGTTGTTCTCTTAGGGAGAAAAGCGAGAAATATTTCATGCATTTTCGTATAATCACCGTTATCTGTAGAATTTATAAGAAAAAAAGTGATAATTAAATAACTAGTAGTCATTGTCCATTACACTTATCTGTTAGAAAACAGAAGTTCTGCATGCACACCCAAAACTTGCTGTGCACATATTGCAAGTTTAATATACGTAACATGATACAATTCAAACTAAGCTTTTTTTCTGACTAACGATTTTTGCATACCCACTGCAACATATGATCATAAATAATAATTTAATGAAGATACCTCATTTCCTGTTATGCAACTCACAACTCTTATAGGTTAACGGCCACTACAAAACTTCATTGTTTTAGTCGAGTTCCTCCACTAAAAATCTGTAAAAACGTCCCTCGCGCGAATTGCATCATTTTGCAAATTTAAAAAATGTAGTTGCTAGAATTCGAACTCCGCGCTGCCAAACGACTGTGATTAATATTTCGAGCGTAATTTCTAGTCCGCCGCTTGCAGCCGCTTGAACAACTGCTCCACGACCGTGCTCGAATGGTACGAGTTTCTGCTGAGTTATAAAGACACCATACTATTCTATTTCATTTGTGATGTTTGCCCTGTATCTGTTAGGTTTTATTTTCATCAAGGTTAAAGCCTGAGCTTTGTGTAAATTATTACTTTTATCTATTTTTCAGTTAAAACAATCACTTTTAAAAAATTTATGTGCTTACCCTGTGTATATTTCTCCGAAATTTTATCGGTTGCATATCAGGTAAACATATAATCTGCATACAAAATATCGCCTTCCAAAAAATAGTATATGAGTTCTACCGGCAACAGACAGACAAACGGAATTGAGAAAACCTGTTTTTCGTCATCTAGAGCCGCTGAAACGTGAAGATCTCGGAAAGGAAATCTTTCGCGATTACAATACTTCTTTCGTCGTTTAGACTAGGCAACTATAATGTATCTTACGTGCCAAAAATAATTTCTAAGATATACTCTAATATTACAGTATAGTAAGAGTTTAATTCTTGAATGGCAAGGTATTGCTGGATTCACAATTAAACGAATAAATAATTACAGGTGTCTTCCTTAAAGGGTTGTATGAAATCCCAGATAAGATTAATTAAGTTCTTCTGCGACTAGATACGTAAAAAAGGTCTAGTACATAAATTTCACCCTCTAACTGATCAAACAGCTAGTTTTTTTATTGGACTCACATAAAACTGTATTTAAAATTCTTGACTCATAAAGACAAATAGTCCATGTTTTTTTATTTTGCATTTTGCAAAATAAATATTTTTATTATACAAAAACTATTGTAGTTACCTGTTTTTCTGTTATGTTAAAATAAAAGAAAAGTAGGATGATAAAATATTAAGTTTACTACGAGTATATACGCTACACTGACTAAATTGAAAATAGTTGTTATTTGGCAATCAGCCATATTTTTCAATTAGGTTTATTCTAAGACAAATCGTTTTACTGATGTTATTCTTTATTGTATTTGTATTCTTTCCTTTTTACTTCCCTTGTTTAAAAGACGAAGGAAGTATTGTAATCACGAAAAAATCACCTTCCGAGATTTCTTCAGATCTTCACATTTCAGGGTCCTTAGATGACGAAAAACAGGTTTTCTCAATTCCGTCTGTCTGTCTGGCTGTCTGTCTGTCTGTCTGTCTGTCTGTTGGCGGTATAACTAAAAATTATTTGTCGGAGAAAGATGATATTTTGCATACACATGATATATTATACATTGCATGAAACCGTGAAGATTTCAGACAAATATATACAGGGTGAGCACCTTAAAAATATTTTGTTTATTTTTGCGTTAATTTTAAAATAGAAGAAAGTAATAATTTTCACATAGGGCAGACTTTACACTTGTCGAAAATAGGACTCAATAAATACAGGATAATGTTACAAAAGAGTCGAAACGTTTCAACAATACGACCGTTTCGTTGAATAGAGGCGCGCCGCACTCATTTCAATAAGGCTGGATGGCGCAGTTTAACTTATCGATGCGGTTACGATCGTTATGCATATGCGGCGGGTTCAAACCCCAGCGGGATACATTTTTTTTTTAATTTGCAAATTGATCTAATTAGCGGGAGGAAGCTTGGCTGTAAACCGATTTACAAATTTTCTTATATTATGACTGCTATTAATGCATAATATACCTTAATAACAGGAATAATTTATCTAATTTTTACTACTGATACTATTATGAATTTAAAGTGTTGTTTTAATGCCAAAAATATGTACAAATTTTATGGTAATTTTGGTGTTTGTCTTGCTATTATGAGTGGCATATATTTAACGATTGGTAAATAACACTGGATATTAATTGTGTATTAAATTATATCAGCACTGAAATAGCTTTATAAACCTATCAGGTTTAAAACTATTTTCCAATTTTTAATGGATTTGTGAATATGGCTGTAGAATTCTATAATCGCATTGAAATTATTCTCAGTGGTCAGAAAAAATAAAAATGTCCTAATAAAATCTAAAGTATACCCATATATAAAGTTAAAGTACACGTTTACATTTTATTTGCACGTTGCATTCCACTATTAGATACTTTTACTTCTTACTTTCCTTGTCCAGAAACAAGTATTATTATCGCGAAAAGATCACCTTCAGAAATGTCTTCAGATTTTCACGTTTCAGGGTCGCTAAATTACGAAAAACAAGTTTTCGCAATTCCGTCTGTCTGTCTGGCTGTTGGAGGAAAACGATATTTTGCATACGGATGATATGCCTTCCTCACATGATACCGAAAAAAATTGATAAAATGTATACAAGGTGACCACCTTAAAAATAAAATTGTTTATTTTTGCTTTACCTGAGAAATAAACAATAGTTATGATTTCAAAAGCTTTTACAGCAATTGCCATGAACTAAGTTCTTCGACCTCAATAATGACACGGTCCAATCCTGGAAGTCGTATGTTACTTAAACATAAAAGTAATAATTTGCACATCGCTCAGGCTAAAAACAAGGAATACTGCAGAATATTGTCAATTTAATTAAAGAAGGTTACAATGAGTATGAATCCAAGATTTCTCACAAAGATGTATTATTGGATGCTTTCCAAACCACAAATAGTGTGCGGCAACAGTATGTTTTCTCACCTTTACGTTTTATAATAGTGCTGAATGATGTTTTAAAGAGAGTCTGTCAGAAACGCAATACAATTTTGTGAAACTCTGTTTACTAACACACCCGGGAAAACACATGCAAGACAAAGTAAATAAGCTGTGTGTGGAGTCAGAAAAAGTCAGTTTACAAATAAACATTAAGAGGTTTAAGCGTATGTATATCAATATAGTAGAACCAGTTAACATTCAGGTAAATGACAACACAGTCCAACATGTAAATGAGTTCACATACTTAGAAAGCGTAGTGTCTGTAAATGATAGTGTATTAAAAGGTGTACAAAATAGAATCAATAAAGCTCGTGCGTGTATGCTGGATTAAACAGTGTTTGGCGTGCAAATACCTTAACTCTGAAAACTAAAGTGGGAGTGTCTGATGCAATGGTAAAACCTGTACTACTTTATGGGTCAGAATCGTAAACGGTTAGAGAACTGGTAAAGCAGAAATTGTAGGTGTTTGTCAATAAGTGTTTGCGGGGAATATTAGGAATTTGGTGGTTAGACATTATTTCGAACAAAGATCTTTGGAACGCACATCAGGTGGACGTTAATATAGAAAATATACGGTACCCCCACCCTAGAAAAGCGCCGTTCGGTGTTTTCCAAGAATACTTCGACACTCAGCATCACTTTTATTTATCATAAAAATTGTCAGACGCACTTCACTCCGCTTCACAGTTCAATGTTATGAATCAGTCTATTGTTATAAAAACTATTGATACGCGCCCTTCGGTGCTTTCCAAAAATACTTTGGCACCTTATCTTCGCTTTTATTATCAATTGAATGTGTTATTAATGAGTGTATTTAAGAAATCAGTTAAATGTTGTAAAAAATGATGTTATATCATGTAAAAAATAGAAAACAGAAATTTAGTTCAATGCTTAACCAAAAAAAATTATTAATTATTTCATTCCAATCAAATTTTGACAAAAACAAAAAACCAAT
This sequence comes from Agriotes lineatus, assembly GCA_940337035.1. Classification (NCBI taxonomy): domain Eukaryota; kingdom Metazoa; phylum Arthropoda; class Insecta; order Coleoptera; family Elateridae; genus Agriotes; species Agriotes lineatus. The sequence goes on along the minus strand of CALNHX010001628.1, from coordinate 43,609 downwards.
TCATGAAATTAACTTAAATACTAAAAATTTGCAAATCTAATCAATTCAACTTTGTATGTGTTGTGTGTGATTCTTTAGAAACCGTTATGACAAAATGACTTTTGAACAAATTTAATTATTTTTTTTTATTGTAATCATCATCTTCAGTGGATTTGCCCTAATTATTTACATGTGCTTATTATTAAGGAAAATAACAACAACCGGAGCTATACGGACATTTTGAGGGCTGGCAACTATTGTTTGGTTCATGGCACGTGGGTCACACCCATGGCACGTGGAACCTAAATAGGTTAACGGTCATTTTGAATTGATGTCGGTATATCGAGACTTTGGTTTTATTTATATGTCGGTTTAACGAGGGGTTGGTGTTGTATAAAAAAGATCAGAAAGTGCCATATCTTTGAATTTTTGCCTTCGACCATACCTCAAAAGTTGATGTTGCCTTCATTTTCGGACGACCTATCGTATGAAAAAGATCCAAGACTTCAGGAAGTTTCCTGGCGACCGGAATCGTATACACATACAAACATACGCACACCGCACAGCACATTTAGGCACCCCCCCCCCCAATACGAGGGAGGGATCTAGTGAGCTGGGGTCTCCACCAAAAGACCGCACAGCCGAGGCGCAGATTTGGTATAGTGGGTCATTAGTCTGTTGACACGAAATTTTAGAGATATTCGACTCAGAGTGGTTTTAGATATGAGGGAATTTCAATACTTCGTCTCGAAGTAATTAGGAGAAGAAAATATGGATGGTTAGGGCATACATTGAGAAAAAATGAAACTGACATTTGCAGAAAAGTTTTGAAGTGGAACCCTCAGGATGCCAGACACAGAGGACACCCGCGGAAAACGTGGAGGAGAAGTGTAAAACAAGAATGGAAAGAATATCGCACAACTAAGTCACATAGCAAAGAAAAAAGACAATTTGAGAGAATATACGAATATTTATGCCAAAACGGAATAATGGGATTATTATTAAGCGGGATTCCTTGAGTAAGTTCTGCCAGTATTTCTAATACTACTGAAAGCTATAGAATCCACAAGATCCTCTCTGGATTGTTCTCTGAATGTCATTTTTTGGCAGTGGTCTATTAGGATGTGTTTTATCGGATCAGCGGTCCCGGGTTCAAACCCCGGGGGAGGCAAAAGTTTACTAATAAAAGCGTACAATATCAGTCCTTCTCAGGACTAACCAGGAACACCTGAAGACGGGAGTAGATCAAAACTCCCGAAACGTTGAGTGATATACACCCTAGACAGTGAAAAAAGTCCGATATAACACATCATCCTCTCTAGAGAACCGACACATGAGTCAGGATTAGTAAAACGGGCTGACGAAATCTTGACGATCTTTAGAAAGGGAACGCTCATAGCACTCGCAAAACACCACTTTCCCGATTCTGAGTTTCTAGAACCACGGCTACCGAATCCGCTCCCTTGTGGAGCCCTCAAAGAGGCTCAGCAGAGAATATTGGAAGGTGGAGACCAGTATTATCAACCCAGAAATAATTAAATGGATAATAGAATCTTTTGCAGCATTTAAATGACCTGGAAAAGACGGAATTTTTCTTGCTCTTTGCAAAATGGATTCAATATTATCCTACTTTCCCTGGTAAACATTTTCGCAGTTAGCTTAGCCTAAGGCTACGTCCCCACAAGCTGGTCAGCGGTAAAGGTCGTTTATATACGAAACTGCCCTTCTAAACGTTGAGAGGATTCGATATTCCCTTGACAACAAAGAAATTGCATTAGCGGCCGTTCTAGACATAGAGGGAGATATTAAAAAATGCACTTTCTGATTCCTTGTATTCTGCAGTTGAGGAAAGGGAAATCGATTCAACAATAAAACAACTGGATTAACACTATGTTAAAATCCAGAATGGTGTCAACATCCTTGTCAGACGTAGTGATCAGTTTCAGAGCTGCCAGATGATTCCCTTAGGAAGGAGTTTTATCTCCCTGCTCTAGTCTAGATGAATTGATCTGCGATATCGTCCGTGAAAGTACTAATGTACAATCCTATGCTGATGATATAGTAATCTTGGTAAGAGGCAAATTTGAAGAAGTTGTGTGTGACATCCTTCAAGACACTTTAGGAACTATCTGCCGTTGGTGCGAGAGAGGACAGTTATTTGTAAGCCCCAAACTGCAGTGATACCATTCACTTAAAGAAGAAAATGGAACGTCTCACGCCTCTTTTCATGGATGGTGAGCAATTTCAATTTGTGGAGAAGTTAAATATGGTGTAACGCTGTATAGAAAGCTTACATGGAACTGCCCTTTTTGACTTGTCGAAGGATTTGTAACAAATCTTGGGGTATCAGCCCCAACACCATGTATGGGCTATACCAGACTATAAAAAAGCCCATGATAGCGTATGGCGCTATTATTTATTCCTAGAAGAGGGGAATGAGAGTTGAATTAACTCCATTTAACAGCACCTGACTTAATTTGGTACACGGACGGCTCAAAAATACAATAGGTTATTGGGGCTGGTGTGTACAGGGTTAAGACAAAGGTGGAAGTAACAAAAACCCTTGATCAATACACCACGATTTTCCAGACCAAAGTACACGATATTGAACTGTGTGTACGGGAGATGCTAAACCATCGTTGTAAGAACACACGTATCAAAATAACGTCAAACAGTTAGCCAGCTTTAAAAGCATTGCCATCTTATAGAACTGCTTCGAAGATAGTGTGGAGCTGCCTAACAGTTGTCGTTTATTTTGGACGATCCAACAGAGTAACTCTTCTCTGGGTGCCCGAAAATTCTGGCATAAAACTTAACGAAAAGGCCGACCTCCTTTCCAAAACAGGAACTGAATGCGATTTTCTAGGACTGGAACCATATGTAGGAATCTCGAAATCCCTTGCCAAGAATGCCATTTCGAATTGGGCTAAACATGGAAACGACTATATTGGCTTGGAATTGAAGGGTAAAATCATTCGAAGGCATTTATCCAAGCGCTTTCAAAACGGAGAACTGCCTTGTTTCTGAAAATGAGCAAACTAAACCTGCCCATTCTAACAGGCCTCTTTACCGCACCTTATCGACTGGGACGACTTCTACACTGCACTGGTATAGCAGAAAGCGAGGATTGTCGCTTCTGCAACCTAGAGGTGAAATCAGCAAAATACATTTTGACCTTAACAGATTTCTTTGGTTCATAAAAGAAAATATGGTATGGTGATTTTTTGAACTCGAGATTTTTGTGGAAGTATGACCATAATCATGTGTTCTGATTCAGAAAAAAAATGTTTTCAAAGTGATGTCCGCCTGTGAGTCTGTGAGACTGTCTGTGTCCACTCTACCACCCAGATTGCTAAATCTTTAGTTCTGAAAATTTATATCTTCGTTTTTAATATAAATTTGGAGATACCAGTGATTTTTACTTAATATCGGGCAACCGGAAGTGGCACTTATGTTTCTTTCGTTTTCCGGGAAAATGTTTATAATAATAATTCTTTGATAAAAACTAAATATTTCCCAAACTTAAACATAGGAATTTAACATTGCAAGTTGGTTAATCCAATGATATTAACAGAAAGATAAAATTATTGGGTAGCAAATGATATTAATAATAATATTTACTTATGTAGTATAGAAATAATTACAAAACACCTACAACTCGAATGCACAATATTGATTGCCTATATTCTCCTTTGAAATTGAACACTCGGTATATTACGTCAACATGTATAACTTTTGTAAAAAGAGTTTTTTTGTAAGAAGTGTAGTTCTTGAAAGAAACCGTAACATTAAAAATTTACAAGCTATAAAAGAAAGTCGTGTGGTGACATATCTATTTTTTTACTTTACTTGTGAAGACTTATCAGGCTACCATTTGAATTTTAAAACATTTTCTATCATGTGTTGGTAAACCATTAAAATCACTTTAAAGAGTTATACTGCTTTCATTGTGAAACTAACATTGTCGGAAAACGTATCTTCTACTTCTACATAAGATAATCATTAAATCTCTAATTGTGAAATTTATTATTATTAATTCCAAATGACTTGCCTATAATCCCTACAGAAAATCTTTCACTGACAAAATTCAAATATGTTTTTTAACTAAAGTTAAAGTAGATTTCAATAAGATATTAAACTTTATTGATATTATAGAAAATAGATTATAGTCTCTGTTGGGTTCAATTATTTTTAATTTTGAATTTTTACAAAGCAAAATAAAAAATGAAATTTTGTTGTAAAATTTTCAATTACTTTATATAGTTTATGAAACCAATTTACACATAAACTTACTTTTGATGAAACCGAATTACAGGATCTTCCAACAAATCGCTCATGTCGATTTCTTTTCCTTTTCGAATTACGTCAGGGTGTTTTTTCATCATTAACCAGCCCATATGTGAAAAAAAGAAGCCCCGCTTTGAATTATGAGGATCTGCATCGGTGTCGGTGTACTTATGATGAACTCGGTGGTCCCTCACCCAGTTAAATATTGGATTCTATAATAAAAATATAGGTCACATAAGTTTTGGTAAAAAAATCAAAATATAAAATAAATATAACGTAATTTCTTTAAATGATTATTGTACCAATATTTTACCTTGCATCTAAGTTAATGAAGTCAACATTTAAATTAATGACAAATAGCCATGGTCTTCAATGGTAACCCGCTGTTTTCTAACCAGTCCATGGTGTTTTAGACCGTATTAATATCTTTTTCATTTTCTTCTTCTTCTTGATGTTAGGCCTTTGGCCTCTTGTTGCCGGATTAGAAATTGCTCCATTTTTTCCGCGACCTCCCTATACTTCGTCTCCTTAATATTAATATCTCTTATTTTTTTATATATTCTACATTTTAGTTCTGCTTCATTTCGAGCTTCCCACCCATTGTCATACACTTTACTGCTACTTCTTCTTCTTATGGTGCGTCTCCTAACAAAAGATATAGAATCATCAAGGCTATCTCAACGTTGGATACTGCTGCCCGGAACAAGGACCTTGTGCTTTTAACAAATCATACACGAAAATTTGTGTGCCAGGATATTCTTCTTCCCGCGGTTCTCTAGCTCTGTACCATTCCCTGGATAATTAGTTGCAACAATTGATATTTTTCGTTACGCATTATGTGTTCCAAGCATTCCATTTTCCTTTTTTTGATCTTGTTAATTATTTTGATTTCTTTTCCCATTCCTTATTTGTCGGTCTCATTTCTTATTCTTTCAAGTCACGATATTTTAAGTATTCTTCTCTAAATCCACATTTCAAATGCTTCTATCCTCTTAGTTGTTGTGTGGGTGAGCGTCCATGCACCCACTCCACACAACAGAACGAGCAGGACATACGATCGTACGATGCGCATGCGAAGTTGTAGGTTTAAGTCTAAGCAGCAGATGAGTTTTTTCATTTTTACAAACGCTGCTCTTGCGTGTTCTATTCTACCTCCAATTTCACTGCTGCAAACCCATTTTCGCTTAAATTACAACCCAGGTATTTCTATTTCGCCACTTGTTCTAACCGGATTCCATCGACCACAATATTAGTTTGAACAGTCCACTTTTACTGATCACCATTATCTTAGTTTTCTTTTTATTTATATTTAGACCATATTTTTTACTGGAGTCATTGAAGCGATCAACCAGTATTTGTAAGTCTTGCCGCCAATAGGACGGTATCGTCTGCGCAACGCAAGTTGTTTAATCTTAACACTGTTGATACTAACTCTCTCTTGGCTGTCTTCTAAGGTACCTTTAAATACCGCTTCAGAATAAATATTAATAAAAGTGGCGATAAAATGCAACCTTGTTGCACCCATCTTAATATTTTTATTTGTTCGGTCATTTATCCATCAATCCTTACGTCCGCTGTCTGGTTCCAGTTCATTATGATGCGTAAGTCTTTATTATCCAGACCTATAGTTTTTAAAACTGTAAATAGTTTCTCGTGTTGCATTCTATCATAGGCCTTTTCGCAGTCAATAAAGCAGGCATAAATATCCACACTGACATCACTGCATCTTTCCCCTAGGATTTGTAGCCTAAAAAGAGCTCCCCTTGTGCTTAACCCATTTCTGAACCCAAATTGTCATTTAGTGTTGCTTCGCATGTTTTATAGATTCTATTATGTATTATTTACAAGAATATCCTCAAGGTAAGACTCATTAGGCTTATAGTTCGTAATTCATTGCATCTCTTAGCGTTATTTGATTTAGGTATGGTCACAAAAGTTGATTTGATCCATTCGTTTGGTATTTTCCCTGTGTCATATATTATATCTTATAGTTCACTTAAAACCTCTATGCCTACTTCATCAACCATCTTTAACATTTCCGCGTATACCTCGTCTGGCTATAAGTCTTTGCCGTTCTTTAAATTTTTAATCACAAACACGTTTTCATTAGATATATGTGACCCAGTCTGTGTGTGTTTATAACGTGTGTTCCGAAAAAATACTCATTTAGGGTAGGCCTGGAAAGAAAGAAAGAAAATCCAGTCACGTCTTAACTTAAGTCTGTAGGTGAATGCCAGATTACAATTTGTTTATGTACACTTTTGTCACTGTGACAGGTAAAAGTTTACACTGCATTAAGTTTAATTGCATCAAGCAAAAAGGTAAATAAGATGGCATGTACACTACAGCAACGGTGTAATAAGCATAACAGTCAATAAATATTGTTTTTGTTAAGTCTTTTGTATATTTTTAGGAAAATATTTCAAGGTTAAGTTGTAATTTAGTTCTCTCTGACTTGGTAGTTCATTTGCATCAATGGGTAAATATCGAGTTACGGCAAAATTCAATTTGATCATGACATGCTGCGAATGATTTTTTTTTTAACACACGATATAATTACGGTGATCTGTTATCGTTAAATAATTCTTCTACATATTATTTCCATGTTTGTGGTTTTTTCTATATTAATCTGTATTTTATGTTCGTTAGTCAGAAGTGTATTGGTATTGTGAGTTCTATAAGATCCTGTAGCTTCTCTAATTTTCTTATGCAAATTAAACATATATTAATTGTTTCATTCTTCGATTTCATCGCATCTGTCATTCAGCCTTTTATCTTTTGCTTCTCGTATTTTTCTGCGAATCGTCTGTTGTATTTCTCTATATTTTTCTTTTTTGTCCATTCCTCCGGTTTTCCATGAGTTGGACTATTTCATTAGTCACCCACCCTTTGTTTTCTTTCACGCCCTCTGATTTTACTTTCTCTGTGAGCTTCGCAATTGGCTATTAAATTGACGTTTAGATTTTGTTTACATATGAAATGTTTTCCTTCATTCCTTTTTTCATTACACGCATTTCGCTCGACAAACTTTATTTTATTTGCTTTCGTATATTTATGTTTCGAATTTTTTCTCTATCTATTCTTGTGCAGCGTTCTTTTCTTTTTGGTAGTTTTTAGTTTTGTGTGAAGTTTTGCTATGATCAGATTGTGATCAGTTCCCGTATCCTTACTTAGGTATGTTTTCACAGCAAAAATGCTGCTTATAAACCTTTTGTTAACTGGAGTGTAGTTTATCTGATTTCTAATTATATTATCAGGTGTATGTGAGGGAGACGTCCACGTGTAAAGCCTTTTAGGCGGCAATTTGAAGAGAGTATTGGTTACTGTAAATTTTTCTTCTTGACACAACTGTAAGAGACAATCCCCACGCTCATTACTTGTCCCTAAACCATATTTTTCTATATCTTCATATCAATATTTTCCTAACTTTGCGTTTAAATCGCCCATTAGTAGGTTTAGTTCGTGTTTTTTTTTCGTTAATTATAACATTATCTTTAGTTGATCGTAAAATTCTTCACCACATATTCATCGTTAGCCGCTGTAGGGACGTATACTTCCATTATGTTAATATATATGGGATGTGCTGCGATCTGTAGCATCGTCATTATGTCTGACACTGGGACGAAATTTATGACACATTTCTGTTCTTTCTTATTAACCAATACTGCACCTCCGTGTTGATGCTTGTTCTCGTTATTACCTGAGTAATATATGTTGCCATTATCTGTATTACATTTTCCTGATCCTGTCCAGCACGTCTCACTTATAACAAGGATGTCTATACTTAGTCCTTCCATTTCCTTGGTTGCCTTTCCAAGTTTTCCTGCTTCGTATAAGGTTCTAACATTCCAGGTTTCGATCTTCAGGGCATTTTGAATTTTGTCCGTTTCGTACATATTTGTACTGCGTGGTGTTAACCGGTTTTATGTGCTTTGTACTGTGTTTTCATCCATTTTTCAAGGATTTCGCTGGATGACGACCGAAGAGACCTTGCAGCTTCCACCCCTGCCGAATCTTGGATTCCGTGGTCCATGATCAGTAACATTTCTTACTTTACTATCTAAAACCATGATGATTTAACTAGGGAGAATAAATAATAAGGTGGTATCCCGTTGCCTTCCTTATCGCAATGATTCAACCGCTTTAATTACTTTATTCCGCTCTCGAGATTGCTTGTACTTCTAGCCGTTCTTGTCTCCTTGACATCCGCCTATAAATATTGATATCAATGCTGCTGCCCATTGATATTGCTACAGATCGGTCGAGGCTGTGGTACATTTAGCGGGTTGTCGACTCGTGGTACAAAAGGTATGTTATTAGCTTTTCCCAAGTTCTAGTCGTTGCTTATCATACATAATGCAACTAGTGGGTTCTTGATTATCAAATAATCATTTCTCTTTACACGAGATATATTGTCTTCTTGATTATCAAATCATTTCTGTTTTCACTCGATATATTGTTTTAGGCAATCACGCTCGTCCTTCTGACTCGCGCGATTGCCTAAAACAATATATCGAGTGAAAACAGAAATGATTTGATAATCAAGAAGACACGAGTTACATTCGACTAGATTATATCACTAGCCAATAAACAACGTTTGAATAGTGTATTTTAAATATTAAAATTACAGTTAATGTGGTTGTTATGACAATTGTACTGACAGCAGGTAACATGATGTTTGTGAAGGCGTGTGATTATCACCTATTAATCAGGAACGTATGTGATTATCAGTTGCTATGTACATTATCAAAAGTTAGTACATGCGTAACTATGCATTTTGCCGTTTTTTATTGGTTGATGTTAGAGGGAGTGGTATAATCTTAGAAATATTTTGATTGCAAAAAACAATTTCAGGTTTCGGCAGGTCTCCAACAAGGTTATAACTAAATGCTCTTTCGGATTTCCAGCTTGCACACCATTGCGGTGCAAATTACTTGACATCTAAGAGGTGCCGCTATAGTTGGAGTATTAATAGCTATTTGTGCAACAAGTGTTAAAAGTGGATGTTTATGCACGAGGCATGAAAATTATGAAACGAAGCCGAAGGCTGCATTATACAGAGAGATAAATAAATAAACCAATTAGGGTAGGCTGTGAAATTGAATTATTTTGAATCGATACTTTAGTCACATCCAGAGAATGACATTTCTGACATGAAAATTTAAAACTGAACGCTCTTGTAAAAAAGTTTTTTATTTGGTGAAAAAATTCAAAGTTTGAAAAAATGGTATTCACTACACAACAAAAAGCGAAAGCTATTGAGTGTTTCTTTCGAACTGGCGTAAGAATAAATGGAGAGTGGCAATATGCACTTCATGACTGCATGACTGATTTTCGTGAAGAATACCCTGATTTAGTGTTCAATTACAATTATTTTCGCGACGTTGTAACTAAATCTGTGCAGTTATTTAGAGAAAGTGGTAGTGTCGCTCATAAAGTGGAAGTGGACAGCCGCTTAGACGAACAGAAGCAACGATTGAGGCCGCCCGGCAGATTATGGATGAACAGCCAAAAACTTCCATTCGAGTATTGGCTCAACAAATAAATTTATCTTATGGCACAACTCGAACAATCCTAAAAAAGATTTAAACCGTCATGCATATAAACTGCAATGTTTTCATGAACTTTTACCAATAGACCCTCCAAGACGAATAGAATTCTGCAATTGGTTTCAAAATAATCTCAACAATGAAGCAGCTCTGAACACCGTATTTTTTTCTGAGGAGGCCTGGTTTTATCTTTCTGGATATGTCAATTCACAGAATATGAGGTGGTGGTCAAGTGAAAACCCTATTTTTTTTGTTTAACAACCATTGCATCCTCAAAAAGTTGGTGTTTGGGTTGGAATTTGTCGAAGAAGATTGGTGGGTCCCATTTTTTTTTAAGGCACACTCACTGCTGCACGATATCGGGATGAGATACTCAACCAATTCATCAATCAGCTAGATGACGAAGAATTACAAAATGGGTATTTCCAACAAAATGGTGCTACAGCACATACCACCAGGGAAACACTCCGATATCTTGTAGAATTTTTCGATAACAGAATAATAAGCAGGAACGCTGAAATCCCATATACAACTAGGTCTTGCGATTTGAACATATGTGATTTTATTGTATTGCCTTACATTAAATATTCAATTCGCCGATTCATAATCTGGAAGAACTGAGAAATCGCATAACAGAAAAGTGTGAAGAAACCAACAACTCACCTCAAATGTTACATCATGTTTTTGCTTTATTTCAAAGAAGAATTCGTTTATGTTTAGACGTAAATGCACAACATTTTCAACATATCCTATAGTTTTATGTAAATTTCAATATCGTAAATTACATTTTTGTTCATTTTTTTGCTGCAGTTTCAATTTAAGGTTATAAACTTTGTTTACAATAAAAATGTCAAATTACAAACGTTATAAAATGTCATTCTGTGGATGTGGCTAAAGTACCAGTTCAAAATAATTCAATTTCACAGTCTACCCTAATTGGTTTTTTATTGATCTGTCGTTATAATGCTTTAAGTATTTAAAAAGCACTTTACCTCTAACGAAAGAAGTAACTAGAATAACTTTATAACCTCACTTCCAGTTTAAAATTCTAAATTCAACACCAGCTGTTTACTTTTAGCACATGGGCTAAAGGTAAACAGCTGATTTCACTTTTAACACGCTGATTTATAAAACGTTATTTTTAGTGAAACAAGCTAGTGCTAAAAGGCTAACTTTTAGTAGTGGTAGTAGAAAAAGGTATCTGTTCATCTTGGCAACTAGATTGAAAAACATTTACGTGTATTTCTACGTCGATGAAATTTCCCCCAATAGTATGTGACATACGCTAGTAATCCATTTTAACTGGTTTTTCTTTAATTTAAACGTTAGCTACTCTAGATCGTCAATCTAGAGCCGCTCGTCATTGTAGGGACAACAGTTATGCCTAAAATAATGAATACTATCAGAGACAAGTATGTAACACTTAATCGATCGATATTGCCTCATTAACATGTTAAATAAATATATTTAATTAGAGCATATAACAAGCAATTAATTTTTGTTGAAAAGTTAAATTTCTTATGAATATTCTAGTTTGAAAATTTGGTTTTCTGAAGTTGAACATAATTTGCGAACTATAGGGCAACGGCCGTTTTAAATTGAAGAGGATTTTTACATATTCAAATAGGAAATGACTACCGCTATAGATTGCCGGCTATAGCAAAGAGGAAGCGTTTCGTACCGAAACCCAGGCGTACACAGAACTTCTTCAAAATAATTAAATTTGTTCGGTTCGACTAGTTTTCTGAAAACATTTGTCCCAAACCTATAGTAAAATAAAAAGTGCTTAATAATAAAACGGGTCAAGAGTGTTTTGACTAAAATTTTGTTTGCGTCCCGTAAGGCGTAGCTTTTAGCACTTGTAGCTGCCAGGTTTAACTTCTAATTTGTGATTAAGTGTTGTAAATGTCATAATTAAAAATGATTATAGGTTGTGTTTATTACCTACCGAGTAAAAACAAAACGGTGGTTTGTATGCAAGACAAGCCTTAACAAAATTTATCAAAGCACTCATGATCTGCATTTTTAAGCACCCGTTACTACAAGAACAAAGTGTTAAATTAAATTTTGCTTTAGAGGCAATCCAAAGAAATACAAAATAGGTTAGTGCTAATTTACGAAAATGCTATCAAAAAACGTTGCTGTTTCAAAAACTGACTAAAACGTTGAAAAGTCAGTGTAGTGGTGGATTCGATAAAACAAAGAACTTTAATGAGAAATTTGAACGTGGTAACTAACTTTGACACTATTGTTTTTGATGCGGCTGTGTTCCTAATCAAGATGGACCTTTTAATATCGAGCGTGAAAAGTTGCATCAACGTTGGTACAAGTGTGTAGCACGTCCGGCGAGGGTGTTTTTTAAACGGGATTAATTGTTATTTGTATTTCATGTTTTAATAAGTTTTAAAATTTCAGAATTCCTTATATTTTTTGTCATTCCTCGTATGTAATTTTCAATCACAAGTATTGTAATCTATATTTCGGCTACTGCTAATAACTCAATTAGCAATTTTAGGATGAAAATAGATATTATATAGTATATATCTCCATAGAGGTTGTTTCAAGAACACGGTGCTGAGCCTAAGAAGGTTATAGGGGACGTTGCAACATAAATAATTTACATATAAACGTTTTCCTTTAAATCCCTCTCCGCAGAGTGCTAAAGAGGTGGGTTAAAATTAGGTTTTTAGTCATTTTAGTGAAAACTGAAATACGGTATTAAGATGGGCATTTTACCTATGGTAAATTTATTTGTGATTTCTTTTTTCATTTTTAGGTATGATTTTAAGGGGTTGAAAATAGTAACCCGTATAGGGAATTTGATTATAAAAAATATGTGCCGAAAAGCTTGATTTATTTAATAGTTATTTGTACAACTAGTGATGAAAGCGATATCTTTTTATGAGTTTGAAAGTTGGTGCACGACGGATAAGCCGAATAAAATAGTTAGTTTCATAGGTGTTGTACAATTTATTTTCTTGTATAGTGATATCATGTAACTGGATATTTAGTCGAAAAGGACTTTCGAATTTACAACTGTCAAATTGACAATTCACAATTTCAATGAAATAGTTTTTTTCTACAACCGTGTCTAAAGTAGATACTTTAAACACGTTAGTTAGTTTGTAAAGTGCCACTTTTTAAAAAGCAGTGCATAAAAAGTTCTTTACAAACCCTAGTGCATAAAAAGTAAAATGTATTTTGGGTTGCCTATTTACATAACCTTATTCTAGATGTTAATCATGTGAAAAACCAGAAAGATGTCATTTATTTAATAGAATTTAGTAATTATAAGTACAAAACAATAATAATCGTAAAAAATTAACATCATTAATGAATTACTATTAGTAACAGTAATAGTGCATCAAAAGTTCTTTACAAACCCTAGTGCATAAAAAGTGAAATTTATTTTGGGTTGCCTATTGACAAAATTGTACATAATTTTGATAGTTCATCAATCACGATCACTTAAAACTATTTTCAATCAACCAACCAGTTCCGTACCAAAATAAATAAAGTAATTGATAAAAAATGTGAAATGTTCGGTTGTAGAAAAAATCTAGTATGCAACACGTGTGTAAAAGGTCTTTTTTTAATCTCGTGCTACCATTTGCACACTCGGCTAGCGCCTCGTGTGAAAATCTCCGCACTCGATTAAAAAGACCTACTTTACACACTAGTTGCATAAATAACTATAAAAAGTATTGCATTATTTACAATTTTTCGTTAAAAAAGGGAACTGTCGTGCGACCACTATGCAAAATAGTATATTATGAGTGTATAAGTACGCCTTTAAAGCAAGTGCGACTAGTTTAAGAGCACGACGCGCCTCCAACGGCAACGGGCGAATAAGACGTATTTTGGGCGCTAATATTAAGAGTGCTACAAACGTAGCTTTTGACACTAGAAACAGTGCAAAAAATTGTCATTTTGACACGATCGTAGAAAATAGTATATTAAAGTATGAGTGGATAACAAGGTCTTTAAAACACGCGCGAGTTTTCGAGCACGACGGCGTAGCCGGAGTGCTCGAAACAGAGCAAGTGTTTTAAAGACCAGTTATCCACCAATACTTTACGCTATTTTTTATTATACCTCCAATACTGGAAATAAATTACGCACTAAAAACTTAGAAATAATTTTTGTCGTGATAAATCGAGAGGGCATAATAATATTGCTACTATAGTTACGAGAATTATTTACGTTTTTGTCGCGTCCACGTCCGTTGTTGCATTCAGTCGTTTCCTTGACAACCTTTAAAGCTCGGCGAGCTTTAATCGCCTGTATTAGTACGCTCAGGCGTGCTTTAAACGGCGATTCTGATGCAGGTATAATAAAAAAGACCCTTTTAGTTTTTTTTATTTTTTCGGAAAACAAATAATTTTTTTTAAAATATAAAATAAATTATGCAAGTCATTTTCCTGAATAAGTGATTAACGTATTTTTATTCACAACCATATATGTAATAAGGTCATTACTGACTTTTAAAAAGTTGGAAAAAGGAGCCATTCATTACCAACTTTTACTTCCCACCCGGGCGGGAAGCAGGTTACCATGACAGCGGTTAGGAAGTAGTCATTTTCCGACAGCTGCCATGAATTCGATTTTTTTGTCTCATAGTATTATTATTAGCTTGACGTCAGTTTTAAAGAACTATGAAATCCATTTTAACAATTCTTGTTGAGAATTAAGTGGTTGCCAATAAAATAGTATACATGCCACGGTGACAAGTTATATTCCTTTCTCGAGATAAAGTTAACCCAGACGCTTCTCTTTTCGGTTATCTATATAATCTTTCGACAGTAATGAAATACTTTCCACATCGGTATGTAATATGGTATTGCACTCTCACCTTTAAAGTTCGCACTTTACAGATACTAATCTATTTCAAAAGTAGACATTTATAAAATACTAGCTGGCTCGGCAAACGTTGTTCTGCACAAAAATAATTTGTTTTTGTGCACACATCTTCTGAATATGGGCCAAATCAGACCATAAATACACATTTTCGTAAATATCTCGAGTCCAGCGCAACCTACTGGGTTCACTTTTTTGTAAAAATATTTCTTTCCACGTATGTAATATATATTCTGAATATGAGCCAAATCGGAGCATAAATACAATTTATCGAAATATGTCGACCCCAGCGCCACCTATTGTAAAATAGTTGTTCAGAAACCTTCGCGGGCGTGCGCACAACAACTCACCAAAGTTTCATTCAAGAAGACTGTACTAAGGAAGAGATAACTCGCGTTTAGAAGCGAACCGCTAAAAGTTGACAAATATGGCGATCGTCGTGTAAAATTATCCATTCACAAAACTCTTGAACTCTCAATGTCAAATATTTGCTGAGTGTAATTGGAAATTCGGACCATGTTTTAACAATTAATAACACTCTCGAAATACACTCCATTTGATTAACAACCGTAAACTGACTTTTAACCGCGATTACAGGTTAATTTAGCTCGCTTCCAACTCTCGAACGGCAGCGAAAACGAACGAAAATGACCGAAGAGAGTACAGCGCTGCGACGGCTATCCCCGGCATTGGGGCCGCTTTTATCACGGCCTCCTGCATTTGTGCGAGACTGACGTCTCTACGCGGCCCGCCGCATTTATAGTTCAAGGCGTTTTTTCTAGTTTTTAGAGGCGCTACAGTACGTTACGCTTATTCCCTTGGTTGCATACGTCCACGGCCTCCTGGATTAATATTAATCTAGAAAGTCGCGCCTACGTTACAGATAATTTATCAAAAACCCAACAGATGGCGCCAAAGTACGTTGGCCTCAAGGTTGGTAAAACTGAAAGCGTTTAATATCGAGATTAGCATGTTAGGTTTGAGTTAAAACTGACGCAAAATCTAACCTGTTAACAACCAATTTGATATAGACCTACAGTGTCACCAACATATTATTCATTTCAAAGCCAAGCTTGATTTCATTCTCGTTTGCTTACATGTTACTTTAGTGTTATGTCACTTGTATTTTTTTTTAAGTTGTATCCATGGAAACAAATAGTGGTCCTAGGGACAATATAAAAAAATCATTTTCCTGGGGCGTTATTTTGTATATAACATACCTTAAAATAGAGTAATCATAGTCAATTAATATACTGGTATGACATAAAATATACCGTGTGAATAATGTAAGACTAGACATTGGCAACTTTACTTTAGCATTAATCAATTTACCCATGCTAGTAACACTTGTCGGTTTTGCAAATTACAATGAAATAATCTAGTTTCAATTAGTTTCTATAGTCACTGTGTTGTTATTTTTTTTACAAACACCCTGGTAACATTAAGTAAATTCCCTATGTCTAATTTTGCATAATTCAGCCATGTACAGGCTTACATTATTCTCACCACTGGGAGGAAGAAACATCGTGAATGAATTATACACATCCTTATCGTATTCGATATCCGAGCTAACTTTGAAGTATTCCATTTTTCGCAATACACAGGGTAGTAAGAAAAAAAAATTAAAAACCAGTGAATGTTTTTTTGAGTAAGTGGCTGCAACTTCGTATTTGACACATTTTTTTCTATTCTAAACAACAATTTCAAATGACAGTTTTGTGTATTTCGAAACATAAGAGTACTTTATTCTTGAGTCATTTTTATATTTTCGAACCTCCCACGCATACAAAAAGAGATATTTAAATTTTTGCAAGTGCATTTTGATTTTTAAATATTAAGGGAGTTTTACCAAGAATAATATTTTTTGATAAATGGATAATAAAAAAATCAATACGTGTCCACATTTATGCCGGTCGCTGTGTAATATACTATTATTTTTTGACACAAAACTATTAGTTTGATGAAAAACTATAAGAACTAAAAAAGTGTTTAAATAAAATCCAGATTTCTATATCATCAAATTCTTGTCCGTTCAACAGTTCTAATATAACTATCTTCTTTAGGTGGGGTGTAACTCGGGGAGCTGATTGTAAAAGAAAAAATGTATATTCACAGTTTTTGTGTTTCAACATCCCCTATAACCTTTATATATTAATCATCATACTAACGTGACCAGCTAAGCAGTAGAATAGCATCAAAGTTATCCGTAGTGGAAGTTTTGCTTTGTACGAGCGATGGGTCCACAACCGATGTGTACCAGCAACTAATCCAATTGCAGCGAGAAAACCAACTATATAATCTGTAAAAATAGAATAAGTTATACACATATGTTTGTGATCAAGATAGCTAACGGTTACCATATTAATCAAATAAATTTGGATCTTATGGGCTGGATATGTAGAGAATGCAAAATAACAACTAGTGTTGCTATATTAAACTGTTAAACCGTATTAAAATACTAAAACATCTAAAGTGTTGCAATTGTAAATTTTCCATTATTTTGGTGGTATTAATTTTACTTAAACTATGCGAGAACAATATTAAATTCAGTTTAGGAGAAAAATTATGGTCTCGGTTGCACAACTAGACTTCAGGTAACATTAAAGAATACATTTTTTATAGACAATATCTATATGTAATTTAGTAGCTTTAAACAATAACTATGGCGAATTTTATGAAAATAGAATGAAGATTTCCTTTTTCAAAACCTTCAATCCCGTAAAAATTTCACTTGATAATTTAACTGGACACATTGTCAACCAATGGTATTCTTCAGTTTAAAAAACTACCAATCGAACAATTATTTTAGTGACAGCGAAACATTTTTCTGTAACTATTTTTTCATGAAATATAACTTGCATTTTAGTTTTAGAAAAGTTTAGTTTGTTTGTGTGTTAGTAAAAATGTTGCTAGGATTAGTAACTTTGGATATAATTCAAAGAGCACTAGTTTTGTGAATTTATAATTTTAGTGTCAGTATTTTTATTGACCATTTTCAATAATTTAAAAGTTAAACTATCAACACGAATAGGACTCTAGGCCAAAATATTGCCGACAGTTTTTACTCTTCAGATTGTCTCGTTTCTGTTGTTTTTGAAAATAACGACTCGTGCAAGCACTCGTCGTTATTTTCGTCGCCACAGACATTCGTATCTCAATCGCAAAAATTATTATCGGCAATATTTTGACCTCGTCCTATTATTACTGAGAATATTTGCCGATCTGGATGCCTTCGTTGATATCCAAAAATTGATCGGCAACTAGTCCTATTTGTACTCAATCGCAAAGGACCTTCGTGATACCTACTACCCCAACAATAATCGACATAACTTTGAGTGCTTGTAGTAATATATATGAATATTTTGATATTTGTCATACAAAATTACTGGCTCACAATTTGAAATTAAGATTATTATAACTTTTTCAGGAGCCTTTTTTAGCATATTTTAAATGTATTTTCAAAATATATTGTGCCCTGAATACCATGTACAGAAATTCTTCTGTAACGCACACGTAAAATTTAAAATTATGTAATGGTGATTTATATGTAAATGTTTTTAGATAACAAACTTACTAAACAGTACAAGGTCCCAATTCTTAATCCATGGATACCTATAAAGGTCGATAAAGAAGATCATGTGGATGGTTGTAAGTAGAATGATGTTAAACCATTTTAATTTTGAAACGAATTCCATGAGCTCTGATTCTTTTGATATTTTAATCGTGACTACTTCTGTGCCATTGCCGATACGTTTAATGTCCATTTCAGGTTCTATAACTGCCAATTCGTCTGTTGCAAGAGTTGTAGCGGTAATGCTGTACGGCGCCATGATGATTGTTGTAGTTACTTCAAAATTTTTAGTTTTGGCGGTCTCTGAAAATTAATATATAATTTGTAGTATGGTCTTGCAGGTTAATATAAATTTATAAAACAATAAATGCATAGGACTAAACAGGATTTTGTATACACATTATTAGCTATATTGATAATTTTTCACTTGTAAAATACTATTGAAAGTTTACTGAAACATACTTGTGTGAATATTCAACATACGTTGTTTTCCATTTAAAGTTTTATTTTGTAACTGTTCTTTTAATTAACCAATCACTTATAATATTTTTTAAATATCGAACAGTTAGTGGCTTTCCATGTTTAATAAAGTACAATGTAAGTTACCTTTTTCCTAATGGCGTTGATAAAATTTGAAAATCTCACGCTACCGTCTGCAGTACTGAAGTAAATCTAACAGCAACGGCATTGATATGAAACACTTAATTCTAATAAATTTACATTTTCAGCCACACGCCCAATAGTATTCTATTGTTAGAAATAATTAAACGTAGGTATATGTTTCCAATATGTGTATAATGAAAAAATGAGTACGTGACTGAATCGATCTGGTATCTGTTCGTTAACCTTTTCTCTACTTAAATATCATTATCATATCCATTGTTTAAAAATTAAAGAAATGGTAAACTTATGTAGTACAGAATTATGCAAATAGCTTAAATTAAAATTGTATATGATGTATGAAACAATCAGCTATAAGTTGATAATAATGTAGGGACTCCAAGGAATTGTACATTTAGGACTTCAAACAAGTATACTCTCTTGTGCTAAGCGTGAGCTCACAATTTGCTGCGTCGGTAAATTATGGTTTAATCAAAATGTCATTGAGATTACAACTTCACGTTGTTGCCTCAAAGTGTAAAAAATATATTTGTTTCTACTCATTACACAGAAAGACGACTTTGGCTCCTTAATTTTATAAAACCAAGCTACCAATTTTCAACCAGCGGGAGGTAATTTTTATTGTCTACCGGTGGGAGGTAATATTTTTATTCACAACCATATATGTATTAAGGTCGTTACTGATATTTAAAAAGTTGGAAAATGAGCTATTAGCAACGTTTACTTTCCAACCAGTCGGGTAGTGGATTGCCATGACGGTGGTTGCAAAGTAATCATTTCCCGACCTAAGTCATGGCAACGAATTTTCGCTTCTTTATAGTATTATTTGTGAATAAAATAGTATACATACGTCCAGCATTTGCGTTTATCTCATCATGGATATTACAACAACGCTTGGCAACGTTATTTTCAATTGAAAATTAGGAAAAAAGTCATCACAGAAACCACTATAATGAATTTAGAAATTTCGCAATAGAGAAGACGAGTTTGAAGAAAAAATCATATGTATGAATATGTCACTGACGATGGCATTTTAAAATATTCGCCTTTTTCTTCGACCGTAGAAACCTGACCTATATGCTAAATATTACTTTTATTTAACTAATAGTTGTTGAGTTAAAGCAAAAAAATCTGCAAAGGGCTTTACTCAGAGCTTTTCTGCTAGTGGACTATCTCACACTGAAAATTTTGAAAATCAAAGTAAACTAAGGGTAAAAATATCTTAACGTTCCTAATAATGCTGAAACAAGAAAAGGAAACACATGGTCATTTGAATTACATCTATTCTCAAATAAAAAAACATTACTCGGGGTGGGATTTGAACTTCAACGCCTGCAAATGCTTAGCAGTAGCCGCCAGCAACCCACCCGTTTTGAGATGCGGCCACGCAGGACCCTCGCAGCTGTGCGATGCGGCTTTATTAAACACAACGTACTTATCGCTGCCATTTTTTGTCTGTCTCACAACCCTGAGCCTGAGCCTAAGCTATGTGCAAATTACTACTTTTATCTATTTCTCAGTTAAAGCAAAAATAAACATAATTTAGTTTTTTAATGTGCTCGGTCTATATATGTATATGTTGAGTCTAAAACTTGAGCTATGTGCACAATATTACTTTCATTTAAGTAATAGTTCTTGAGTTAAATCAAAAACAGGCAAAATATTTTTTTAAGCTGGTCACCCTGTATGTATTTTACCAAAATGTTCTCGGTTCCATAGCAGGAATGCATATAAACGGGTACAAGGTATCGTTTTCCACCGAGAAATAGTTCTCAAGTTATACCGGTAACAGACAGACAGGCAGACGGAATTGAGAAAATCTGATTTTCGTCATCAACGAACCCTAAAATGTGAAGATCTGCAGAAATCTCGGAAGGTAGTTGTTTCGCAGTTACATTAGGCAAAATTTTATTTGTTAAGTTGCTCAACCTGTATATATTTTACCGAAATTTTCTCGGTTTTGTGCCATGGGGACAAATAATCCGCATGCAAAATGTTAATTTATCTTCCTCCAACAAATAGTTATTGAGTTATACTGCCAACAGACAGACAGACAGACAGACGGACGGATAGACAGAGACAGAGGGGCACACAGACAAAATTAAAAAACTGTTTTCGCCAATTAAGGACGCTGAAATGCGAAAAACTGAGGAAATATCGGAAGCCGATTTTTCACGATTACAATAGCTATGTAAAATGGTAAGTAAAATGAATTTAATTTTTGTACGGTGTTAACTCTTAGTTTGTTGGATTCAAAATACTAGGATAGCACCCATAATTTCTAATAGATCAATTGTACCATGTTAATCAAACTTGGCATTATACAAGTATTTGATGTTTTCTGATTTCATAGTTCAAATTTAGTTTTGATAGTTGAAACCGGTTGAAACATCATACATATCATAATTTTACGAATTAATATTTTAGAACCATGATTTACTTTGGAAGTTCCCTATCTCCGAAAGAAATCTTTGGACGACTTCGTACTGCATTTAGTGACCAAGCGCCTTTGCAGGGGACTGTTTATAGCTGATTTAATGAATTTTAATTTGGACGAGTTTCACTCAGTGACGATTTTCGCGAAGGGAGACCAATTTCAGGAGTTACCGAAACAAGAGATGCCGTGCAATGAATAAATAATTCAGGAGGACGATCGAGTCACATATAGAATTATTAGGAGTACCTTGGACATTGGCATAACTGAAATAAACAATATTTTACATAATCATTTGGGTGTAAGAAAACCCTGTTGTCGCTAGATACCACATAATTTAACAGAAGCACAAAAACAACAGCGTTTGGAATGGCGTAAGAAAACTCTTAAGAAATATGACAAAGGTCTAAAGCAGTTCGGATCCTAATCCAGTTAAAGTGAAGCGATGTCGAAGTGTTAGTAAGAAAATGATTGCTTGCTTTATTTCACAATCGGGACTTATCACAACTTTTCTGCTTGAAAATAAACGTACGGTTACCGCAGAACGGTAGTGAGATCGCTCTTCACCATGACAGTGCTTCATGTCGTACCGCACATTCCAACAAAATCATTTTTAGAGGCTTCCGGGTTAAAATTTCTAAGTCACCCCCAATACAGTCCCGACAGCACCTTCCGACTACTTTCTATTTTCTCGATTGAAGGATAAAACGCGAGATGTGAGATTTGGAACTCCTGAAGATGGTATGGCAACAATCAATACTCTTGTTTCTCAAGTGACTCAAAAAGAGACAAATTTATGTTTTGAAAATTGGTTTTATCGAATGCTTAAATATATAGGATTAAAGGCGTATATTTTGAAAAACATTATTTTTGGCTACAAAACTTTGTTTTGTTAGATTGTAGAAATTTACGTTGCTATCCTCGTATGACCTTTCTCTTTAAGGGTAAAAACTTGAACTGTGTGCAACATATTACCTTTATTTAACTAATATCTCTTGAGTTAAAGCAAAAATAGGTAGAATTTTGTTAAGGTGCTCACCCTGTATATATTTGACCAAATTTTTCTCAGTTTCATGCCAGGTAGCCATATAATCCGCATACAAAATATCGTCCCTCTCCAACAAATGGTTTTTGAGTTATACCGGCAAATGGCAAACTGACAGACAGACTGACAGAGACAGGCAGACGGACGTAATTGAAAAAACATCTATTTCGTTCATCTTCGTCATGGATGCTGTTTATTGGGTATTCCGCCACCCTGCAAAATTAAAAAATTAAAGTTGGCTGTCGATTATTATAGATCAGATCAAGTAAGTAGTCAATCGTCAGCGTCGAACAATTTACTAAAAATTGGTCACTTTTCAGTTTTAGTAAATAGCTGGAAGCTTTCTTGTTTATTTTTAATGTAATTTTTAATTCGTTGATAGGAAGGACAGATTGTTCCTCGAAACGTTCGATGTTGAATGATTTTTCTGTTGATCATTTATTTATGGGTTTCATTGATGTATAGAAAATCGTCTATTAATGACCCTTATGAATGATTTTTTATTAATAAACAATTTTTAAAAATAGTGTATTAATAACCCCTATTAATGGATGATTTTTATTAATACTATTTTGCTATAGGTAACCAAAGATACCATTAATGTCAAATTCTTTTCATGGAATAAAATTAGATTTTCTTCAAATTAATAAGATACAATCAACGAAAAATTATTTAACTAACTCGTGTGTTAATCGGCGATTAATCATTTATTTATTTAGTTTTATTTATTTATATATTGAAGGCAGACAGCTATCAGCTGTTTATACCTCTGTATAAGGGTTTGGTTGTACATGTCTAAATACCTAAACTAAACGTAATAGATGTTTCTAATATCATCAAAACGATTGTCAAAACAATTAACGCGCTCGCTAGCGCTCGCGCATTAAAATGTCTCGATTATTAATCGCTCTCATTAAAATACTTGTTTGTTAAATAACTATTAATTTTGTAGGGTGGTGACATATCCAATAAACACCATAAGCTATTAAAATTCAGAAAGCATGTAGATTGTGGTTATTTTGCATGAAGGTTGTCCATATCCTGTCAAATTTATTGGAGGTTATACAGATTATTTTTTTTCGTAACGATCTCAACTGGATTTAGTTATCTATATATTAAAACGTGAAGCGTTTTCTTTCGACATCTTTTTTGAGACTTCCACCCTGCCGATTTCGATAATTCTTTTTTTAAATAAAACACGTCACCGTGTAGATGTGCACAAAAGTCATAAATTCCAAATAACTGTATATATAAAGTCAAATCAATTTTAGGCTTTTAGAGGCCCGAAGGGGTTAAATAGGGTAGTGTTTTTCTAAAGATCGCCATAATACTGTAACTGCTGCAAGTAGGAAATTGATCGGCACAGTAGTGCGTTTTACACAGCGAGTCAAGTCATTTTCAGGGTTTTTGGAAACGTAACCTCTCAAAGGGGTTAAATGGGGTAGATGTGTTCTTCTAAAGGTCGCCTTAACCCGGTAACTGCTGCAGGTAGCAAGTTGAAATTCAGAAAATTAGATCTTTTTACAAATTTGGTGAAATCATTTTAGGATTTTTTGAAATGCATCCCCTCAAAAGAATTAAATGGGGTAGATGTGTTTTTCTAAAAATCGTCAAAAGATAGATACAGGTAGGAAGTTGAAATTCGGCATATTAGTTCATTTTACAAATCAGGTCAAACATTTTTTGTGTTTTGGAGAATTCATCAACGAAAGGGGTTAAATAAGACAAATCTGTTTGTCAAAATATCGCCACGGGGAAACTACTACACAGGCAGTAAGTTGAAATTCGGCATATTAGATCGGAAATCATTTTCAGGGTTTTTCGAAATGTATCCCATCAAAGTGGTTAAATAGGCCAGGAGTGTTCTTCTAAAAATAGCCACAAAGGAACTACTATAAGCAGGAAATTGAAATTCGGCCTACTAAATCGTTTTACAAATTAGATCAAATCAATTTCAGGTTTTTTTGAAATTAACTCCTGACAGTGTTAAAGGGGGTAGATGTGTTTTTCTAAAGATAGCCATAATACGGCAACTGCTGCAAGTTAAAAGTTGATTCGGCACAGTAGTTCGTTTTTCATAACGAGTTAAGTCATTTTCAAAATTTTTCGAAATGTATCCCCTCAAAGGAATTAAATGGGATAGATGCGTTTTTCTAAAAACCGTCACGAGATAGATACAGGTAGGAAGTCGAAATTCGGCATATTACTTCGTTTTACAAATTATGTCAAACCATTTTCAGGGTTTCGCAGAATGCATCTCCTCAAAAGAGTTAAATGAGATAGATCTGTTTTTTA
Organism: Agriotes lineatus; assembly: GCA_940337035.1. NCBI lineage: Eukaryota > Metazoa > Arthropoda > Insecta > Coleoptera > Elateridae > Agriotes > Agriotes lineatus. Next base: position 18,971 of record CALNHX010001628.1, on the reverse strand, counting down.
AAGATTGCCTTAACGAGCGAACTGCTGCCGATAGGAAGTTAAATTTGGCATATGAGATCGTCTTACAAATAGGCCACATCATTTTCAGGGCTTTTTGGAATCCACTCCGAAGGGTGTTACGGTGTAAATGCTCTCTTAGCGGTTGGTACTGTGTGAACAAACATTTAGTGCCAATAGTCGGTTCGCGCGTATGGAAATTCGTTAGGTTGGTGATTACTTTTTTGGTGCTGCTCGGGCAAAGTCATCTCATTTTTACAGCGAATCTAGCAGCTTACACGGTTTTTCGTATTCTATAATCCGATGGGGGAGTTTGTCTGCTTTTGATTCTTTGTGTGCACCACGCCGTTTGGCGGAGTTTTGGTGAAGAAGCGAATATTTGGACATTTAAGTCCACGCCGATTGGCGGAGATTGTAGCAAACAAACTTCTGAAAAAAAATCCGTGCACATGGCCCATATTCTTGGGACGAGTTATTTTGAAGTTTTGTCCGATCTTTTCTGAAGCATTGTCGCTTAAACGAATTTATAGCCGTTCCTACCAGCGGCCTTCAAAATTCTCAATTTTAGCCCTAAAAAATCTGTAAATGGGTTTACACCAAACTTCCCTAGCCAGAACTAGATCAATTTGCAAATTTAAAAAAAATTATCTTACTGAGGTTTGAACCCTCCACGTCTGCATCGCGATCGTAACCGCAACTGAGCAGCGATCGTAATAATACGTATTTTTGTGGCAGTTTAATAAGTCACCCAACAAAGCAAACTGCGATGCTATTGCTAAGTAACATGACAAGTTCATTGAAAGTGACGTTTAGCTATCCGGGAAAATCTTGAGTAAAGTAAACAATGACTCGCTTTCTTACTGTTTTGGAGGTTAGAAACGTACTTATTATTAACCGATTGTGAGTAAAATAGTATACATACTACGGTCAAAAGTTTTATTCTTGTGTCGAGATAAAGTTAACCTCGACGGTACGCGTATCGGTTAACTACTTAATCTCTCGACAGTAATGGAACACTTTCCACCTCGGTATGTACTGTACTAATCTCTTGCCTGAATATGAAAAGCAATATTTGAGTGAGAATATATTGCAATGGTTGTAATATTATAATGAAGATGATAAAATAAATAGCAATTACCACTACCTGCAAATATTTTTTTATTTAGGTCAAATTTCGACTGACTAAAAATACTTACTGGGTTTGTTAATTATTTATAAAGTAAACAGTATTGTGCCCTTTATTATACTTTATCCATCTGCAATTTAATTTTACAGAGGCTAGCTCGGTAGGCAAGATGACTCATATCTCAAAGCTGGTCCCTGGTACGTTAATATTAAACTCGTGTGATATGCCACTGGAATATAAATTTAACTCGAGCGCGCAGACGCTATTTCTGTCAAACTCCTGGCAAAAATCGGTTTATTTTGGTTAGTGTTTCGTTTTTGTGATTTAAACTAATAAAAGGTGTTTTATGAGCGATTTATCAGGTAAATTTTGAATTATCGCGCTCTTAGCGTCACTGACTCTCATTTGTTTGCAGGCGAAAACCTCCACTTCGTTGTTACAACATTAAATTGTTTTTTTGGAGCGTCGCTATGGGATCAACATAACCTCAAACTTGATCATGGCAATTACTGGATATTTGATTTTTGATTGATGCTAAACTCTTCCTGGGTCTTCTTCATGAAGGTTTGCTCTGACTTCTTTGCAGAGCTGCGGTAGCTCATTCTGACTGCAACTTCTGGTGATATCTGCCGGATGCGTGGTCCTGCGGTGCTGCTGGCGTTGTGGGAGCCTCCTATACGCAGTGCTGGTATGCTGCAGCTAAAATATTGGGCACAGAAACTCAAAATGTGCCCTGGCTGCGTTGGCTTCCCCGATGTCCTCGGGATATGGTCACGATGAAAAATTATTTTTGGTGAGGAAAAATGTTCCCCACATTCTCACAGGTGCACTAACAATTTCTTGACACAATGGTGTACTTTTTATTAATATTATTAATGATTTCTTCTCCTTCTTCTTCTTTTTCAACCATTATCAGTCCACTCTTAAACGTAGGTCTCTTCCATTTTCTTCCATCTTTCCCTGTCTTGTGCAATGTTCATCCACCGTTTACTTGCCACACTTCTAATATCGTCTACCCACCTTTTTTGGGGTGTCCCACGCTTCTTTTTGTTTGTCTTGGCCGCCATTCTGTAATTGTGTATACCCATCTGTCTTTGTTCTGTCTAGCCACAGATTAATGATTTACTAGGTAAATAATGTAAATTTCAGAGAGCACAAAAACTGGTTGTCATTCAATAATTTTATTCAATTGTCTCTCTATCCTGGTCGTTAATAACAATTGCCTATCTAAGTTATACAAAACGGAAATTGACTAAATACAATACAATAACTTCTTACTCTAATTTAAGTTATAGTCAAAATTATGTACAACAATTCTTATTTCTAAAATACTGTTTTTTTAATTTTGGTTTTAAATTGTCTCATAGCGCCACTCACTTTGTGTTGTTTAAATTGTCATTCACCCTCGTAATTACACTGACTTGTTTGTTCAATCACCAATTTTGTTTCACCTCCTGCTGTGTCCATTTCTTGTAATTTTCTTAACAATTCGCTTTTCTCCAAATTTTCGAATAGTGCTGTCCTATAATTATAATTGCCCTGTTCTGTTTGGTTTATGCTCGTTGCAACGTATTATCATAATTCTGCTTCAATTACCTTTATTTAAAATGCTCATAAACATATCCTATTTAATTATTCTGACATCTACTCTTCAATTAACACGCACATATTTTAAACCTTTCTGTGATAATTCTATTTGTTTTGGTTCGGCTTTAACTTTGCACAAACCTCTTATTTTTGGCTAATTTAGAATTATCGACTCCAATCTATGAAAAACGAGCTCTGCCCTTTGCCTTCTTTACTCAAATAAACTCATTACTACCAAAATTTCTTTGCAAATGTAATTACGGATTGAAATTTACGTTCAATCTTGCAGTTGCTTGAACTACCCCAACTCTGTGCTATCTGACTTGTTTTACTTATTTGTTGCGCCGCAAGCAGGGTTGAGTAGCGGGCTTAATACCTTCTCAATATATCACATTTTATAATTTTCTATGGAATTTCTAGATTCGTTAAATTTCAGTGAAATATATCCACACTAAAAATAGTTCACGGGCTCCGCGGTGGGATTATTTAACCTGTCAAACTGACAATCTTTTATTATTGTGCAACAAGTTATTGACATACAAGGTGCCCCAAAAAGGAGTGGTAACTTTTTACGCTCATTTTGTCGTTTTCCATGCAATAGTTGAAATAATTAATTAAATTCTAAATTTCACATTTATTTCGTAAAAATACAATACAATTTTCACTAACTGGTTAGGCAACCCTATTAACGTCATTCTTAATTTTGAACAAGAAACAATTCTGTTAATCAGCTTGGCACATACACCTGCAGTCTTATAGTTTTTCTTCTTTTTTCAAATTTTGGAACATTTGATAACCTGAGGTTGTGGTCTGTTTTTGGCAAATTTTCATTTTTTTTCATCCCTGATTCGGTGGTGTGAAGTTGCTGCCCTGGGTACATATTGCTTCGTTAAGCTTTAAATATAAGTGTCTTCCTTTTTTGGAAGGATATATGAGGCATGGTGACCCTCTGGAACGCCATGGGAGCTTTTGTGTGTTGCTGCCAGGCGTTCGCTACGCTTTTCAGTAGATTTGTTGGGCCTCCTCTCTGATCGGACCGTGTGTAAAGCTGTTCGTCACCACTCGCAGGTTAGTTTCGGCTTCTTTTCTTCCGCGAGGTTGTGTACCTAGAAATTTGTATTTTTAGCTTTTTATTGCACCCTCCAAATGAGTTATTACCTGGATTGGTTCTATTTCTATTGTGGCAATTGGTGCCTGCATCGCCTACCTGCGGCCTGTTCGCTCTCCCTTGGCTTTAAGGCAAGCCCCCCCCCCTGCGTTACCCGCTTCGCTCTTGGAAGCCGGCGACATCGGTTCCCCGTGTCCTTGACGCCCCAGGTTCGGAGTTTGCGAGGAACAAACCAAATGAATAAATGGGGTGTGTACCTGTGCTAGCTAATTAATCGCATAGATAATATTAAGGCATTTCGTTCAATTCGTTTCGCGCCTTATGTATTTTTAGTTTAGATTTTGTGCCAGCTGTGTTAGCCACGCTAGTTATTTCATAGCATGATATTTTAGAGGCCCTTCGTGGAATTGAAAGCTACGTCTAGATTTACTTACTTTTGACCTGCAAAGCGATTCGCTACTCCCACGTCAAATGTGTTGAATGTTGCTTTTGGATTAGGCCCCCTGTAACGTAATATAAAATTTAGATATTCCATTAAGCTTTCGTGTGAAAGCGGTATTTAGTAATTTTACTAAGATATCTGGCAGTTGGTTTTCATATAAAAGTGAACCCTTTTTAATATTTTTGCACAAATGGGAATAAAACAATATTTTAGTTCCTCAAAATAAGGAGTCAAGTAAGCCTTTATTCCCATAGAATTTAAAATCGCTATGGAAACTAAAAAACAACCAATTATTCTACTCTTTGAAACGGTTTCCAAATGTGCGAGTGTCCTTTCCATCTCCTAGAGAGAATTGTATATAAGTTTTAAAATAAATGCGTGGGTGTGTTTCCTTTGTACTACCAAATTTGTTTTTATTTTATATGGTCATATACAAGATGTTGATTCAGATTTGAAACAGGCTATTAACGTGCAAAATTAAACTATCGGAAAAATTGACTCCCCTAACTATTTGAGAGCAAAATAGGGCAGAAACAATTTGTTCGCCTTTAAAAACTGCATCTAATTCGTAATCTTACATTTTTAAATATTACCAGAAATTTCCTTCAAAATTAGAAAAACTATTTAAAGTTGACTGATAGGATAGCAATCTTTAATTTCGCAGGTAATTCCCTATGTCTCAAATCTGAATCGACACTGTATACACTTTAGAAGAATTAACATCACTTTCTCATTTAATGATTATTATTGTTATTAAATTATTTGTTAAAATTCAGAAAAAATATTATTTTTGTTAAAATTTGCCCTTTTTAGTTTTTAGGAACGAGGCTAAATGGTCATGCAATTAAAAATTACTTTCAAATTTACTGTGTTATTCATACAAAAAAAATTTAATTAATTAAATTACAGGATGCGGACGTATTAAAAGTTACTCATTTTCTCAATTTTTACAAACTATATTTTCCCTTCGATATTGTAAATTTATTCCGACGAATAAAAGAAACACAACTCCGATAATCACAAACGAAAGCAAATATGGAAATAGTAAAATTTGAATACAAAGTTTGTGTTTTTATAGGAAATACTCTAATTACCTGCTTTCACTTAGCTAATTACAAGTACTTTCTAGGAATTAGTAATTTGTATCAATACAAAATACACTATGATTTATGATCTCAGACATTCCTAATCAAGGAACTTTAAAAAAATTTATCTACGACAGTGTGAAAAATTGATTTAGTTGTCAGTTTTAAGTTTGTTAAACGACTGTTTAATAACATGATTTCATTAGTCTACGTCGTCAGTAGCAATGTGTTTAAAAAATTTCATTAGGCACGGTCGTCAGTAGCAACGTGGGTTAAAATTTTTAACCACGCAAAATTACGACCGGTTACTACTAATCGAAATTACATTTTAAAAAAATTATATTTATTGTGTTTTCTAAATTCTATCGTAGATAAAATATTCTACGATTCACATGCGGTAAAGTATCTTTACGCACTTGTATCGTAAATTACTATTATTTACGACAGTGTGTAAAATTAACTAGTTGAAAGTTTTAAGTTTGTAAAATGACTGTTTAATAATATGCTTTCATTAGTTTACGTCGTCAGTAGCAACGTGCTTAAAAGAGTTCATTAAGCACGTCGTCAGTAGCAACGGTTTGAAATGTTTAGCCACGCAAAATGACGACAGGTTACTACTAATCTTAATTTACAATTAAATATATTTTTTTATATTTATCGTGTTTTATAGATTCTATCGTAGATAAAATATTGTATGATACACATGAGTAAAGCATCTTTAGTCACTCGCGGAGCTTAAAATGCTCGCTCATTCGCGTTTTCATTCTTGCTCACTCGTGACTAAAAAACTAGCTCTACGCACTTGTATCGTAAATTACTATTGTACAACTTTTAGGGAAATAATATTACCATTTTATGAAATTCTTCTTCTAAAAATTTGAATTTTTATACGAAATATTATTATTATTATGATTAAATTGCCTCAATTATATAGAACAATCAAAACTTACACATTTAAAATCAAACTCTTACTGTACCCTAACTGAATATATTAAAAATTACACATGTTGGTCGTTTTTCTTAATTTGGAAGTTATCATTTCATAAATATTGAAATTATACATAATTATGTATTTTTTGTTGTTGCGGTTTATTTGCTATTTATAACGGAATTCCACATTCATGTTAAAAATTTAAACTTCAGTGCCTAGGACCTAGGTATACACAAGCTATTGTTTTTTGAAATTATTATTGCTTCAAAGCTTATAGAATTACAATTTCAATGCGAACAGAATAAAGCGATAATTGATTTTAGATATCAACTTGATCAAATTATTAGCCAAACCAGGATCATGTGTAATAAAAAATTAATAAACTATTTCTGGTAAAAGCATATGCTCAATTCCCTACTAAAAAAATGATAATAATTTAGTATTTATACATATCCTGAATGCGCCAATTCCCACAAACATTGACGACCACAATATTTTAATGGAGGTAAAGGGCAGTGAGGACTAATTACGGTACCTACTTTCACAATTTCTCATTTATAATAGTAATTCTCTGTAATGCCTTCAATGTCTCAGTATTTTGAAATGCCTTAGAATTCCTTGGAATATTCTCCTCATAAAATTTTAACCCATCAAAACACTGGAATTTTCATTGCAACCTGCACTGGACTCTCGCCATGTGGAAAATTATCGGTATGTTTCGCCCTTGTTATATTACGAATGAACATTCCATGATTAGATGTATTTCGTCAAATAGGTACTGTTGGAATTTTTGAGTTTTCATTTTCATTATGATCTCTACTAATTACCTATGTTTTATTGCAAAACAAAATTATTTTCGTGTCCAAGTTTTATTCATTATATAAAATAAACGGTACTGACTAACAATAATTTTGTTTGTTTACTAACGAATTAAAAAATTTCATAATACGTAATTATTTATTAAGAAAAATAATGTGAGCGAAAATCATAAAAAGACCATCTATATTCGGCAATAAACGTAAGGACGTATTGGGCTAAGTGGGTTATAAATAGAAGGTTCGTCACAGGTATTAGATTAACAGAAAAGGTACTTAGGAAAATAATCCGCTTTCGACATTGCCATACAACACAAAGTGGTGTATCTATAGTTGCCTAAACATTTATTTTTTCAAGGTGCAAAAGAAAAATTCACCTCGCCCCGCTATAGAAGTCTACGAGCTCTCCTAAGCCGACTTAATACCAGGTGAGGGAAAGTTTCTGTCAGTGGTAGGATATTCCTTTTCGTCTGAGTAATAAACACAATTGTGCCTATTTACTATCCCATTAAAGTGGAAACTTGCTTCATCCACCCATAAATGCTCTCCAACACTGAGCATGTTCGTCTTCTACCATGTCCAAGAAAGTGTTACAGAATTCGAGCCTTCGGTTAGGATCATCTCCATTTAAGGCATGATTAGTCGAGGTCTATAACATTTTAAATCAATGTCGTTAATTAGCCGAGATACCGAACCCTTACAAATTTGAAGCTGGCGAACTAATCGCCGTTGAGACGTCGTGGGCTCGTCTAGCAGATTTTGGTGGATCTCTTTGGCATTTTCAACCGTTCGCACTGATCTTCTCCAGCTACTATTCCTCTTGCACTGATCCGTCACTTCACCAGCTATTTCAAATTTGTTCATTTATTTCAAAATCGAATGGTTACTTGGTGCTTGTCTTCTATATATTTGCACCCACTTCTGTTGTACAAGTATTGCATCCATATTATCTGTTTGGTTAATTTTGTATTGGTAGAACCCCTTTACTACAACAATTCGTTCCTGCAGTTTCATAATCTTGACAGGTAAGTTATGTGACATTAATGACATTTACAGATTTTTCACCATATCGTTAAAATCCAAATGTTGCAACATTTACTTTTCTTTGTTCTTAAGTATAGCCCCTCTATTTACAAAGCAAGGCCAACTAAATATATAGAACTTTGTCCCTATAGGTTTAGTTGGCCTTGTTCTTAAGTATAGCCCCCTCTATTTACAAATAGTAGCGACATCCTGGGGCAAACCTGATGCAAACATGAAAATACAAAAAGTTACTAAAGGGTAAATTTCAGTGTAAACAGTGGAAAAATAACTGATCTGAATACCTGAAATCCTTTTCTGCCACTATTTTACACTTATCGACACAACACCGTGGCATTTCCACGTCCTCGACTTAGAATTTGCCCCCGAAGAGAAAAATGAATAAAATCACGACAAATGTCAATGTCACATTTTAATTAATTATACAACTTTCTTGGCAATTTTTAAATATGCTAGGGACATGAAAAGAATTCGGATGAATCGAAAACACTTATTTTAATTGTTATAAATACTTCGAAAATGAAGAAGGTAATCATCATCGAGCAATTGAAAACGCTTCAAAAGCATTAAAACTTGGAAAGAGTACTTTATACAAATTGAAGAAAGGATGGAGAGCTTCCGATATAGACCTCACAGAAAATAGGTTGCAGAAAGTTGCTGTTGCCAAACTAAAATAGATCCTTGGATGTTAAACCATATTCGTGACATATATAAAATGTACGCTGACCGAAAACCAGCCAATACAAAAAATATACCTATTTAGTTGGTGCCCGTTGTGTTTCTTGTCTGGGGTCACCAATTTAGTTACTATTGTGCTAATTTATTTGATGCGTAGCAATTTTTACTGTAGAATTTAGTTCAGTACAAATACACACGTTTGTGGGAAAACAATAACCTTCTTTATTTTTACTTTAAAGAAATAAACAAATATACACACGTACACATTCGTTAATATTACACAAATGCAAATGCAAAATATAATCCATTCAGTTAACTTCCGTGACGTTTACGCTGTCAAATGAAAATTTTGGAGTGTACTTTATGTACAGAACCTATCAACTTCTTTAGTGAATGTACTTATAAGTACTTGTAAGTAAGGTTATGAAAAATTATTTGTAATTTTGCTAAACTTAAATATGAATCGTAGTTTTAGTGAAATAAGGTAAAAACATAATTTATTAATAACTTTAGTAAGTAATCTTGTATTATATATGCAACCAAATAAAATGAAATGCAATTTAATAATTCAAATGTCAAAGTGAAGGTAAAAAAAACAAAACCTTGAAATTTAAAGTAAAAATGGCGCCAACAATAAATGCAAACGTTACTAACACCCTACTAGCGATTTTCATATTAACCAACTGCTAGTGCCTTTTACGTCACGGGAGTTTTCTGAATGGATTATACAAATACGTGAGGTGATCGCGCTGATCTGGGACGACTGATGTCCAAAACTGGGCTACTCCAGTTTATATAACCACTGTTTGAATGGAAGGAGCCCTGTCCATTCTTTCGGATACAATAGCACACTTCGCTCTATTGTGACAGACAAGTTTGGGATGCTACTTCCGATAATAAAACGATTCTGGTCATTGCGTGTGCTCTTTTCATACTCCATAATTTATGACCGTATTATGACCAGGGTTGGTCATTGCTGTCTGCCTGGAATTTGGGTCACAAGAATATTTACCTAACTTTTCCTTTTGTCATTGGTTGCTCCTACGCTTGTGACATCCGTCGTGCTGTTTTTCGAATTTATACTTTGACGTTTTTGACAAGTTAGTCTGCATTATTTGATGACAACACAAATCACATTTGGCATCTAACACTTTTTGTTAGCATATGTCGCACTGACGTTTATAGATCATTAGTCACTCACGTTTTAGATAGCACTGACGTTTACAAATTTTGAACTGCACTTAATGTCAAGCTTCAGTTAATTTAGAATTGCACTTAGGTCAAGTTTGGTAGATTTATGACCATCCCTTGCACGACAAGCGTTTTTAAGTCAATACCTTGGTACTTTACACTTACATGAACAACTAAAACAAGAGTTCCACAGGTGAACCCGTTCAGTTTCATCAATGAGGAAGCGGATAATTCAAATTAGATTCAAATTTAGAAAAGAAACAACAGAAATTACTTAATGGAACTGCCCAGTATTAGATTTAAACGATTTTTATTTTTGGATTGTTACAGAAAGGCGAAAGAAGAAAATATCTACCAGCCAGTATTTTTAGGTTAAACCTGGGTATTCGGTAAAAGTAGTGATAGGAGAATTTGGCAAGATGGGTCAAATTTACTCAAAGTAATAGATTGGGCATTGGTTTAAGATACGTGATAGTTCATGCTGGAAACGAAAATAATGCATCATTAATATTTAAATGTAATAGAAAGACTGGAGACTATCACAATAACATAAAAACTCAAAATCTTGTCAAATTAGTTTAAAACAAAATGTATTCCAAATTTAGAACAACCATTGCTAATAGTCATGGGCAATGTCAGCTACCACAGTGGTATAGAAAAAGAAATTCTTAGAAAAACATGGACTAAGAAACGTCTTGTGGAGTGGCTATTGAAAAACAGCAGCAAGGAATTTGATAAAAATTAATGAAAAACAAGGTCGAGGAAATTATGTGTAAAGAAAAACTACCAGAAAAAATCATAACATTTAGATAATTATAGTTTTGCGAATACTACCTTACCATTGTCATTTCAGTGCAATCGAAATGGCATAGTATGAAGTAAAACTCAACTATGACGAGCAAGTAAAACAAATAAATGGTTCACCTGTGGAAGTACTGGCTGTATGAGACAAAGTTATCAAAGAGAGTACAGCTGCACACTGGAAAAACTACATAACGCATACTGAAAATGTAATTGAAGATGCCTGTCAAACCAAATGTGCACTGAATGTTATGGATCTTGAACCATTACTAATAAATACTTCTGAGAATTCTGATGAAACTTCCGAATCTGTAGATGAATTAATATAGAATAGTTTTTCTGATAATGAATTATTATTTGTATAGTATCACAATTAAAAATAACGTAGAACACATTAATTTTTAATTCGTTATTTTTGTAAAGTTGCAACTTTATTGTATTTTTTGAGGTTATACAAATGTCAATATATAAGTTGTTATCAAAACGGTGATATTTTTTGAATTAATAATATACGTACGTTTAGTAACTAAATTAAATATCAACAAGATCGAGTAAAAAATAAATGAAGTGCAGTTTTCATAAACAAATTTTAAAGAAATTATATTATTCTATGTTAAATAAAGGTAAAAGTAAAAAAGTGCCCATCTTTTATTGCCATTAAAAATAATCTGCTAAGAATAATTTATTATACATTGCTTATTACTAGTATATTTTACAAGGTACATAATAATTATATATTTAATAAAAAATTCTCATAAGTTACATTCAACGAAACAAAGTGGTGTGTCAGTAAGCTAGCCTGATTTAATAAGTTTTATCTCTATTAACCTCTTTCTTATCCAGAATATTTTCTTCACTTTCTGGTATTTCCATGTCACCATAAAGAGGATGCGTACCATCACCTGTTCTTTGAACCGCCCTTTTAATCAATTCTGCTGAAGGAGTTTTCAAGTCATAGGCCCAACCAAGTTTCGCAAACATATCTATAACAAAAGTGGACCCGTTGGCAACGTACATTCCAAATTCTCCAGTTCTATAAGACCAAGGAAATGTGTGATGGGTTAGTTATGCCAACCCTCTCCCATGGTAAATAAAGATACGCCAAGGGTTTCCGATGAACTAATTTTTCTAGAACATATGACAACAATTATTTTCATTCGCATTTAGCAATGTATATCACTTATCATACAATTGTTTTCTTCTATGCCACACACAAGCCATCTGATCATGTGGCCAAGAAAGTTATAATTATATTGTATTGTTTTTCTTTTGTAATGAGTAGAAATAAATAAAAATTTTCAATTGAGACTAATAATACCAAACTTACTTATCGTAAGGTCTTGTGCCCCACTTGTGAGCTGCACTGTTCACCAACCAAGTGGTGTTAAGCAGGTATACAGTATCGCCCTACAAAAGTTGATAAAATAGACCAGGTCCATGATTGACCCCAACATAGCGGAGGAATTAATGTAGGGACAATAAATCCCTAGAGTTAATACTAAAGGAATGTAATATCTATAAAAAAGAATATGAAGCATTAACGTTTCTTATAATAATAAATAGTCAACTTACTTCTGGTGAAATTGAATAACAGGATCTGCCAGAACATCGCTCATATCTACTTCCTTCCTCTTCTCCTAACTTCCGGATGTTTTTTCATCATCAACCACCCCACGTGGGAAAAGAAGAAGCCTCTATTCGAGTTGTGAGGGTCCGCATCCGTATCAGTAAATCTATGATGTACTCGATGATGCTCTCACCCAGTTAAAGATTGGATTCTAATCGGGAACAAACATACAATTAATTTAGATGGTAAGCATTTGAACAGTTTTAACAAACAGTGCAGCTCAAAATACAGATTTAATACTAACGTGACCAGCAAGACAATAGCATAACATCAAAGCTATTCGCAGCGGAAGAGTTGCTTTGTAGGAACGATGGGTCCATAAGCGATGAACTCCTGCAGTTACCTCCTGCTCCGCTGACTAAGCCCAATATATAATCTGCATATTAAAAGATTATATACGCCTATCTATGAATAAAAAATATACAGTAGATTGGTATTTACAAAAATTTTCATATTGTTTTAATTGCTATTAATTTAATGATTCGACTTTTGAATTTATTAAAAATATATGCAATTTAAAATTATAATTAATAGAATAGTTATTAAAGTCAATAGATTTCACTAAGAAATAAAATCCTGATTTGTTAATATGCATAACGTTATATAAAAGTATGAAACTTGTGCATTCGATTTTGAAGTGATGACTCATAGTTGCATTCACAAATTAGAAAACAATTCATAGCCATACTAGATGAAAATGATTTTTGATCATACATATTTTAGATGCTAAACCAAATACTTCAGTTAGTTAATGATATACTCTAGGTTTATATTTTATGACAATTTGAAAATAGATACTTTATTTAATCAACTTTAATATTGGTTACTTACGAAATAGGATAAAGATCCCAACACTTCTTATAAGGGTATGCAAAAAGCCCCCAAACGAATATTGCATGTATAGTGACAATGAGAGTAATATTAAACCATTTTAACTTGGACAAAAATTCTTGAAATCTGATTTCTCCAAGTTATCTGGATTTTCTGTGAAGGGTAGTGTCTTTGGTGCTGTACACATTTTTAACATCGTTTTCAATTTCTAACGTCGGAGTAATTGTTGGTGAGCTGCCGTATGGTGCCATCTGCAAAATGCAATTTATTTTTTAAAAAATGTACACAACTAATACGTTATCAACACTATTCTACAATGTAACTAGTTGAGCCTGGTGGTTTCGAGTTTGCAAATATAAATAAGTATTGGTATAGGTATTGTTATTATAGTATTAAATTCTTATAACTTACAATATTCTTAATTAATAGGGTAACTATAACATAGAGTTTATATAACAAGAAAACAATTTAAAATTGATTCAATCACATTATGTAGTAAGAAATAAGAACTACACTTTTCTGACGACGAATAATATTTAACCAAAAAATTAAACACTTCTTGTAACAGTAAAGGAGTTCGTAAAAATGCCCGCATCAATATAAAGCCCATATTGTTAGAAAAATTTGCATTTGGTTATGCATGTGTATTCATAACTGTTCATACTATTTGCTTATTATGAGTGAGAAGCCTAGAAATAATGCATTTATTATAATATCCGGGTGAATAAACGAACGTTGGCATGTTGAACTTTCGGCAGTGCCCTTTTAATTTACAACAATTAGAGGTGTCCATAATTTAAATACGAAACTCCGTTAAAAAAGCATTGTAAGACAATATTTTGAAATCTACATGGCCACTGTGTGTGAATTTTAATGGTCATCACATTCATCTAGTTTTGTATGTTTTCTTCAATCGCATTAGCACAAATCCTGCAGACGCAATATAATTTGATAATAATCTGTTGTGATTCATTATTTATTGATGTTCAATAATAATCAAAATAAGAGTTTGCCTAAATGCAACTGATATAAGCAATAATACATTTATTGTAATTAAATTGTATGTAATATTTGACAATTAGATTAGCTAGACATAATGAGAAAAAACTACCCATGTAAATGTAAAGTATGATCAATAGCTATTCATATATCTAGGGAGCAAAGTATTCATTTCCTCCTGAGTGTGAATTTAATGCCCTCCGCTAACGCGTCGGGCATTAAACACACAAGGGAGGAAATTAACCTTAGCTCCAGTGATATATTATTATTATTATTATTATTGACAAAGGTTAGTGCTGAGGTGTAAACACCTATTAAGCACCAAATACAGATACAAATGATTTTTTCTTCGAACGCATGTTCTATTGCCCGAAATTTCAAAATTTTGCTTTAGGAAATCATTATAGTGACTCTAGATTTCTGTAGCGACCATTTTGTGTAATTTCCCAAATCAGCATAACGTTGTAAGCTTTGGTGTGATATCTATGGTGACATACACACAAATGCGGGAGCAAACAAATATTGGCTCCCGCCGGAAGCAAATAAAAATTGGCTCCCGCTGGTTGGAAATTGACAGTTTTGTTTCCTAAAACTAAAAGCCGACTTTCTATACAGTGAGTGGAAAAAAAAATATTTTCATCTATTATGCTTTATGTGCCTTTTTGGGTATTTCGCCACTCTGAAAAATTGAAAATATTAAATATTGAACGTTTCGAGGGACAATCTGCCCTCGTTATCAACGAATAACAACTAAAACTAAGACTAATGAACAAAGAAACTTAGCTTTTCACTTGAATGAAAGAATGATCAACCTCCAATGAATTGTCCAAATGTCAGTGTCAGCAGTAAATTTAAATATATATATTGAGGCCCTTACAAAGACGATGTTGCTTACTAACCAATCCCTGAGTACCTATTTTAACTTCAAGTATACATTTAAGCAACTGCGCTGTTATGTCACATTAGGTATTGTCACTACATCTAAAAGTGAATTGATGTTTTCTGATGTGTTTTTATCGGACTTTTTCCACTGTCTAGGGTGTATATCACACAACGTTTCGGGAGTTTTGATCTACTCCCCGTCTTCAGGTGTTCCTGGTTAGTCTTGAGAAGAACCTGATATTGTATGCTTTTATTCGTAAACTCTTGCCTCCCGCGGGGTTTGAACCCGGAACCGCTGATCGCTGTGAATATTAGTCTGCCACTCTTACCACTAGGCCACCAGCTCGGTTACATGATTTTGATGTAAATAAATACATTTAAGACGATTTGAAATAATTCAAGAAGAAAAATTGGAAACAAAGCTACCAATATTTTACTCTAAAAGTATCTATAAACTTCATAACTTCCCTCACAAGTGGACCGTTGTAATACTAATCAAATTTAAAATCAGAGGAAAATAGGGTACAAATATTTTAACGTTTCAAATAACACTGATACAATAAAAGGAAATACTTGGTAGTGCAAATTACATCAATTTTCAAATAAAACATATTACCGGGGAATTCGAACTTCAACGCCTGCGAATGCGATTTCAACGCTTGTCAGTAGCCTGCCAGGAACGGCCTGTTTGTCGCATGCGACCAAGCAGGACCCCTTGCATCTGTGCGATGCGGCTGCATTAATCACAACAAATTTATTGTTAGCTCTTTTTATCTCTTTTACAACATTTACCCTGTATCTGTTGGGTCCCACTTTCGTCAAGCCTGAGCTGTGTGAAAATTATTACTTAGTTAAAGCAAAAATAAACAATATTTTATTTTTAAGGTACTCACCCTGTATATATTTTACCGAAATATCTTCGCTTTCATGGCAGGAAGGCATGCAAAATTTCTTCTCCCGACAAATAATTTTTGAGTTATACCGGCAACAGGCGGACAGACTGACCAAAATACAGACAAATGGAGATGAGAAAACCTGTTTTTTATCATTTCGGGCCCTGAAACGTGAAGATTTGAAGTAATCTCTAAACATTCACTAAAGAAGGAGAATACCTGGAATTTCTTAAACAACTGGAAAGTAGTTTTACAGTAGGAGGCGCCTTCGCCGCAAAAAATATCCACTGGTGATCAGGGTTAACCACAATACAAACTAGAGAGCTATTAAGTGCATTGAAAAAACTTAGGTTGTAAAAGTCAAATTGAAAGCCAACTTGGTTGAACTGATCCTGGTAAGATATGAAACTTATTTATTTTTCCTAACGACTACCTAACCATTACTAAGTGAAATCCAAGTAAGTAAGTGATCATACAGAAAGAAAATAATCCAGCACTGATTAATAGATATACAGACTTGGAAGGTGTTAGACAATGTCGGCTTCCGCGTTTCCACCATTTCGTTCGGCTCTGCTGTCTTTGATCTGGACCAGCGTATAATGATTGTTTGTTGGGCATACCGATCAGCCTGGCTGAATTCGACCTTTCCACTACTGCAGCTTTACCGATCGCCAAAGCCGATTGCAGTGTAGGTAGATCGAAGACCCAAATCGCACCCCTCTTACCAGTAATGGCAAAGTACAGTAATGGTAGGTTAAAGTACAACAAGATCAATAACTACTATAAAGAAAACGATGGAGGAACGGAAAAAATATATAAATGTTAAAGTGTGCTTTAATCGACTCAAAACAAGATATCAAGTGTTACTTTAACAGCAAGGGTAGGTAAAGTAGCACTTTAACATCAAGGGTAGATAAAGTACATTAATTTTTTAATTTTTATTTAAATTAAATATTACAACTTATTAATTATTTTCACTCTTTGCATTGATTGATAACAAGTTCAATTGTGCAATTTATGTTTCCAGAAATATCGATTTTAGGAACAGAACTTTTGTTCTCTGACAAGCATACAGACGTGAAATTGCTAGAATTTCCTGCCCCACTAAGTATCTTGTTTGAAACTTTAATTTTATTCCGAAGTGAGTCTTCTATATAAGTTTCTGCTACTGATGATGACTTCCACCCCCCTGCACGTTTGATTGTCACCAGGTCAGCACCAGAATTTGCCATCATTGTGGCTGCAGAACGGCGAAAACAGTGGCCGCTATACATTTCTGAATCTGGTAGCTTCGGGAAATCGGCAATTTGTTACACAATTTTATACAAAATATTTATCCCTGCAGGTTGAATGGTATATTTATTCTGTCGGTAGTTGATGAAGAACTTCTTATGAAGCACGTTTTCAGGACGCAAAGCAATGTATTCTCTCACATGCTCAGCACATTCACTTCCTTGTCAGCAATGCAGAACGACCGATCTTTCTTAGTTTTGGTGTCAATAAGTGAGACGACCATTATCGACTTTCGATCATCAAGATCAACAACTTCTAACTTGTACAATTTATCAGACCGGCACGCCTTGCCCCATACAAACCATTATCGCAACAACCTTCATACACAGATAATCGTCAGCAGAAGTTTCCGTTAAAAATCGAATGACATCATTCGTTTCAAAAATTTTTGATTTTTTTGGTTTATATTTATCAGATAGTCTCTTTAACAATGCAATGAGATTGCTGTATCTGTAAGGATTAATTGATATTATACAAGATTCACTAAATTTTGTATTACTAACTTTGAAATGTCACAATTTTTATTTACCAGCAACGTAGACTTTAGCATGGAGTAATAAGACCATAATGTTGATGGTTTCACTTTCTTTGACTTATCCGAAAAGTATGCCAGAAGTATCTTTTCACTCACATTATTAATATTCTCTGTCATTTTCCACTTTTGAAAGTGCGTGTATTTTGTTCATATGTCAACCGTGATTTTTGAGGCAATAATTTACCAATTGCCTTCCACATCGAGTGGAAGTGTTTCCTGTTCTACGAGTAATTCGTTCCTGATACATTTATATATTCGGAAATTTCTTTAGAAACTTTATACAAAGTATTTATCCACACAGGTTGATGTTACACTTTTTCTGTTGCTTGTTAATGAAGATCTTCTCATGAGGCACGTTTTCAGGATATAAAATCTGAATAAAAAAAAATTGACACAAATTACGAAAAAACCGTTATGAAACAAATTTCGTATTACCTTAGCAACCCAATCTAGCTACCGAGATTTTAAAATGTGATTGACTTTCCTTTTTGTGAAATTGTTAAAGTTCTTGCTATAGAAAAAAATCGAATGTTATACTAGACCATAAAATTCATTATCGACTAGCGAAATTAATTTACTCGCTCTTTCGTCGCTCGAAAATTATATATAAAATAAAATTTTATCCTCTAGTATAACAACTAACTATTATTCCAATAATTTTAAAATTTAAACATGGAACAAGGTAACAAAAAAGTGAAATAGGTATGAGGTACCTAGGTAATTATTCTATTCTTATAAACTTTGAAATTCAAATAAATAACGAAAAAAGATTCTTTATCTATTATGATTTATAAACTTTGAGTTTGGAACAATTATAACGAAAAAATATAGATAATTATGTTCATAAGCTTTGACATTATATGAACTTTGACAGTCATTTTCATTATAATAATTATACTTAACAATATGAATTGCATCAATAATTTTGATTTTAAAGAGACTATTTGCGAACGTGTCAATGATTTCGTCGAAATTCAGGCTTTTTGTTTG
The DNA here is from genome assembly GCA_940337035.1 of Agriotes lineatus. Lineage (NCBI taxonomy): Eukaryota > Metazoa > Arthropoda > Insecta > Coleoptera > Elateridae > Agriotes > Agriotes lineatus. The sequence continues at coordinate 119 of CALNHX010001628.1, read as the reverse complement.
TTTTTATTTTCTGAAAAAAATTGTGTGGACATTTTGTCCTCCAAACTGGATTGGCATACCGGGCATTAGGGGTTAGGTGGAAGAACAGGTTCGCAGCTCAGCAAATCTGAATCACGCCC
>CALNHX010001627.1:0-214282 GCA_940337035.1 Agriotes lineatus | reverse complement strand
TAGATTACAAATGTTTAATCAATGAACCCTTTCACCAGTTCTTATAACTTATACGTATAATTATTGATGTAGCAGGTGTAACATTGTTTAATTGTTGGTTTTTTAAGTTAATGTACAAATAAAATTTTGACATGACAGTCGATGACAGTTATGCAATGGTTTAGGTGATGCATGTGTATTTCATTCTAACATTAACATAATGTCAAATAATAATCGACATATCTTTCAATTTTCAAAGCCAAGCTTGATTTCACTTTCGTTTGTTCAAATGTTATTATTGTAATTATGGAACATCAGTGTAATGAACATGTTATTTTTTTTAGTGGCTATCAAAGTAGTTCGAAACTGGATAAAAATATATAACTACATTACGACATTTAGCATTTCAATCTGCTTAATACAATATATCTTACAAAAAAGTCTTCAAGTAAATAACAACTCTATTTGGAAGGTTTTTGAAGAATGTTTGGCAAAAACTGAAAAATACATCAGAACGTGGTTTTTGAAATAATACAGCTTATAGAGTTACTGCCATACCATAAACACTTTTTCCAATTTACTAGTACAGTACCTTGAAAGCATATGACATTTCCTGTCAGACTTTTTGACATCTATTTTATGAGAAAAGATAATACTACAGTAGACTGCGGGATATTTCACTAAATAGTTGCTTCGACAATAAATAAGGATTATAGTATAAAACTGTAAAGTGTAGACACAGACCAGTTTTTGCAGAGCTCTATGGAGTAGTGGCTACCACGTCTGCTTAGCCTTCGAGAGGTAGTGGGTTCGATTCTCGTGGCCGTCTGCTCTAATTCAGGTTTTTAGGTGGCTTTCTTGAGTTAATAGAATACCTTCTTTGAGGCGAATTCCGGGGCAGTACTTCTCTAACTTTCCTGGCCTCTCTTCCTATCTCCACCCTTCCTTTATCTCACCCATTCTAAAATTCCCGTTGTTGGCTGAAGAGGGAAGCAAAGTCCTTATAGCAGCCGGCGCCCAGTTGGGTAATTGAAATTATCCTGAACCTTTATCTTTTTGCCTTCCTACAGACCACCACAAAATCTGCTGCCAACAGTAAGAGTAGCTGGAATTATTTACAAGAGCATGAACTATTTTCATTTGCTGTTTTACCAAAGCCAGAATCAATGAATTTTAATTCAAACAATATTAAGAAACAATTTTAGATATGAAGATACCTGCATTGTAGTTAATGTTTCATCATAATTTAAAATAATAAAAGGAAATTACAATTCGCATCTTAAAAATCTAAATACTGCAAATATAGATTGCGTATGTAGTTAAACAATAAAATATTAAAGCTAGATGAGCTCTTGAATCTCAAGATCAAAACAAAATAAGACTTGAAAATAACAAAACATTATATTGGAAGGAAAACATAATTCGATTTTACACAATTGTGTACCAAATCGGGTAATACCTCGATGTCTTTTTTAAAATAGTGTGGAGGAAAAATTGTCAGAAATACAATAGATATTTCTCATGTCGATGAAACTGGTGTCGGTGAATATGGTCAATGTACAAGTAGTCAAATGTTCACACCATTTCTTAAAAACTGAAATAACTGGAAAAATAAGTGGGATTTAGGGCTTTGTCTAGTTTCTTATGATTCCATAGAGGCAAAAATTGCTGCTGAATCACAGATGTCTATCTACTGCAAAGTAGCTGAAACTGTTTTTTATTTAACTAATTTACAATGCGCAACGGTGAAAACCATGCTGTTGTCAGTTAGCCCTAGCGATTGTTTTCTCTGTTATTTCATGACTTCGTTGTACGTAAAAGAATCTATTATGAATATTTAAAATTTCTGCATACTTTAAACCGATTTTGAAGCTAGATTGCTGTTTATTTATTAAAAATTGTTTGTGTAATAGATGCTGTCTTGGAATTATGAGGTCATCAGTGACATTGAACAGTTAAGAAATAAAAATAAAGCTTTCAGATTGAATCACATACGAGATCGCTTGCTCGTCAATGACTAAATATACTTTTTAGAAGGCTTGGATATGTTCATGAGTTCATGAGTAGTTATCTATAGCTATACGATTACTGCAGCCAATTCAATTTTTAAAAGACCCAACTTACTTATTAAAAAATCTGACTAATGCAAGTCAATTCATTTTGTTGAAAAGATTGGTATGTACTATAAGTACCATTACGCTGGATTTCACTGCTCTTGATTTAATAAAACGACAAAATATGAAACCATATTTAAATTACAAACACAAACAAATTAGAAAGAAAATCTAAACATGATAAGTAAAGGAAACAAATATAAATATGCTACGCAACATGTAGCACTGCGAGTATACAGGGTGATTCATAAGCATAGTCATTAAATTAAATGGGTGTATACGGAACTCAGTAGAAGTACATTACACTAAACATGAATCGCTTGCAGAGAAAAATTGCATTAGGGTCTGGTGCAAACTTGAGAACCACTGGCTAAGTCAGTAGGAGTATATTACCTAATGAATCAAATGTATTTGATATACCCAAACAAATGTTTTTTGCTTCCTCATTTTATTCTCATTCGGTCTTATCGCAACCATATGTGCAAACGTATGTTCATAGAAACATTCCAGTTTAAGCAAGGAAATGTTTTAAGTTTTGCGAAATTATTATTAATTTATGACGTATAGTTTATCATGAAAAGTTGATCTGTTTGATGTACCCTAACTACCGTCAAATTTAATGAACATACTAATGTATCGCCCTGTGTTATACATTAGTTCGTACGTTCTGGAAATTAAAGTAAAAAAGAGATATTAGTTTAGGAAGTTTTAAAAATCTAACTCTATCTGAATGAGGGTGATTGTGAAGAAAATGCCAAATAAGGAGAGTAGTGCGGATGGTATTACAATGCAAATTTTAAAGTTGTCGTTAGAGGTTATAGGCGACAGATATCTACAAGTAATTAATAACAGCCTACAGCAAGGATTATTCCCCTCTTCATGGAAAACTACAACAATTGTTCCAATGAACAAAAACTAAACACAATACGTTGTGAAGAATTTACACCGATAAATATGGTACCTAGTTATGAAAAATTGTTGGAATTAGTATTAAATAACCAACTAATGCACTACATAGAAAATAACAAGGTTTTAACTAAATTTCAAGCTGGGTTTCGTAAACATAATTCTAGTGAAACAGCGCTTCAGTCTGTTTTGGTCAAATGGAAAAATGCATCGAATGAGAAGAAGATAATTGGTGCCGTATCTCTGGACTTTCAAAGAGCATTTGAAACAATAGATAGAAATTTACTTATTTCAAAGTTGGAATGTATGGGTATTGAGGATGCAATGGTTTAAAAGTTTTTTACAAGATAGAAGTCAAGTAACCAAATTTGTAAATGAAGTCTCTTCAATAAAATACATTAAATATGGTGTGCCGCAAGGGTCAGTCCTTGGTCCAAATTTATTTATTTTCTAGGTATATTAATGATATTGTGAAGTATATAAAAAACTGTAGTATTCAACTGCTTGCGGATGATACTTTAATCTACTTTATCGGTGATGATGTAAATAAGGTGGTGTCAGTATTAAATGAAGAAGTTAATAACTTGGTGATGTGGTTGAATGAAATTAATCTAAAGTTAAATACTAATAAGACTAAATTTATGGTGATAAATATTAGCAAAGAAATTTTTTAGTTAAAGACATTCCTGATTTAATAATTGATGGTGTACGTATTGAGAATGTATCTGAAATAAAATATTTAGGTGTGTACATAGACAATAAGCTCAGTTTCTCAAGTCACGTGAATTACATTGTGAGTAAGATAGTAAAAAAAGTTCATTTTTTTAAATAGAATCGGTAATAATTTAAGTTTATGGTGCAACAAAATAATTTAAACTATATTATTCATTGTCATTTTATGTTTTGTTCCACTATACTGTTTTTTTTTAAATTAATACTTAATTGTGTAATATACAAATAAAACAAAATTATGCGTTAAGAGTAATTCTGAAGTGCAATAGATATATGAATGTAAAACTCATATTAGATACTTTGGATATATTAAGTGTTAAACAAACGGTTGCGCTAAATTATTAGTGTTTTATATATAAAATTATAAATGGTTTGCTTCCTGGGCAAGAGGAACTTATCTTTGTTAAGGAGATACATGACCACAACACTAGAGCCCAAAACAATTTTTACATAAGAACAGTCAAAACTATCTATATGCTAAATAACGTTTTTCACAAAGGCCTAATAATGTATAATTCCATAACTGATTATGTAAAAAGGAGTGATAGTATAAGAACATTTAAAATCTGGTGTGATACACTCACACAACTTCCTTTTACAGTGATCTTATAATTAGTTAAATATTTAATTTTTAATTTTTAAGCATTTGTCAAAAATTTTCAAAAATTACGAATTCTACAAAAACGGTACAAAATAGAGCGTTAGTTGAAGAGACAAATTTTCTCTAAAATCTTAAGCAGAATTCAAAACTGTAATAATATACCGGGTGTTCTATTTAAAATAGGAGTTAATAAAAAAAATAGAAAAAAAACAAAAGAAACCCACTTTAGAAGTATTCAACTGGAAAATCACATATCTCACGTTAATGCACATTAAAAATGTAATAAAAATGTAAAGTTTGAAAAAAATCGTTAGCCGTTTTTGAAAAAATCGAAAAAAACTAAAAAATCACAAGAGTAAACACCTACTTCCGGTTATGTGATTTTTTTAAAAAGCTTGCTGTCTCATCTATATAGTACACAAAACTTATATATGAAGTTTCAACGCCATACCTCTTTTCGTTTTTGAGATATTCTGTTCACAGGCAGACACACAGACACACAGACAGACAGACAGACACACAGACCAATGAAAAAAAAATATGTTTTTTGGGATCAGGGGACTCTAAAACGTGAAGATCTGTTGAAAACTCAATTTCGAATTTTTGGGGTGAATCCAATACTTCCTTTACGGTAAAAGGAAGTAAAAAGCAATTGCGCAAAGCATGTTATAGATAATATTGACATTTATTCTTAACTTCTTTTTTATATACATACTTCTAGATTTGATTATTCTATTATATGGTATGGTTTTGTTTATTATTTTTGATTATTTTGATTGTTTTTATTATTTTGATTATTTGGTTATTTATATTATTATTAATAGGTTTATTATTTATATTTTAAAGAAATATTTGAATGTTTGAATTAACTGAATTTATTATTTGTATAGCTTAATGCTAATAAGGATTATTATTATATTATTATATTAACAAATTAACAGCGTAAAAAAAATAAATGAACACAAGCTAAGTTCTAACACTGAATAGTGGAAAAGTAAATATTGCTGTACTTTTCTAAAAACAAATCTACCTAATTTATTTAAAACGGACGCTTGAAAATATATATGGTATTCATAAAATAATATGAAAAAATCAGCAAAGTAAATTGCGAAATCGATTAAATTTAATCAAAAGCTTGCACCAGCAAATCATATTAAAGTCATTTGTCGGTTATTTTGAACCCGTATGCTCAAAATTTTTGTTAATACAATTGTGACTGTGAACGAATAGGGATACACTTTTATGGTTTTGATATAGAGAAACAGTGGACTGCCGACGATCGACAAGTTACTTGAAAAATGAAAGAGCTATAAACAGTAATACCCTAATACAACGATGGCAAAACAAAAGACATCAGTTGTGGAAAAAGGTGATGTAAATGTAGTATAAAAATCGGTGTTTACAATTAAGCGGCTATATTTACGTGAGAAATAACCTTTTTCTTCTTCTTTGTCTATTCCCTTGTAGCCTAAGATATCGGGTCCTCTATCCCTTTCTGGCATCTCTTTCTGTTTAGCGCCATCCTCCTTACTTCCTTGATATGCGTTCCTCTCTGCTGCACCATATTTTTGATATTGCCCGCCCACTTTGTTCTTGGTCTCCTCTTTCCTGTCTTTCCGTCTCCTCTTTCTTCCATCATTCTTTTTGGGAGTCTATTTCCTTCCACTCAGCCACATGTCCGTACCATCGCAGCTGTCTTTTTTAATGGTTTCCACTATCGCATCTACCTTTAATTCTTCCCTTATGGTTACATTTCTAACTCTATCTCTTCTAGTCCTGCTTACTATTCGTCTTAAATAGCGCATCTCTACGGTTGTTATTTTACTCTTGTGTTTGTCTTGCATTGGCCAAGTTTCTGCTCCATACATTAACGTTGGTACGTATACAGTGTGGTCCATTAAGTGTGCAACAAATGGAACATTTCTTTATTAGTTGTACAACCAAAATTTAAATACCACTACAACTTAGTGCATGTTCGATAACCATATCAGATGCATTTAGAATGGCTCCAAGTCAAACAGCATACAGGGCAGGGCAAAAAATATGAAATTCGTTCAAGAATAAAGTTACCTTATTTAAAATAATATGGCAAAATTTTATTGAGAAAAGTTGTTTAGAATCAAAAGTTATGCTCAAATACAAAGTCAAGGCCTCCTATTCAAATTTTTATTATTTTTTTTGGAAACATTTTTATTAGCCCCGTATTTTCATTAGAAGTTGAAATAAAATTGTAGGCTTTAATTGTAAGTTTTTTATAGGTACATTATTATTAGTAAAGGATTTGCCTTGTTAAAAAGAATATTTGCGAAATTCTAAAGTTCTGTTAAATATCGTTGCAACAAACATGAAGTGGACAGTTACCTAAAAAAGTATAAATCCAAGTAAATTTTACAAATATGCTTCAAGTTGCTAAAAGTTATTTAAAAGTGATGTGGTTGTAGCTACTTTAAATACATATAAAATCAGAATAATAAAAATATGTATAATACGGGGGTAATACAAAATTTTCAAAAAAATTATAAAAATTCGAATAGGAGACCCTGACTTTGTATTTGAGCATAGCTTTTCATTCTAAACAACTTTTCTCAATAAAATTTTGCCATATTTTTTGAAATAAGGTAACTTTATTCTTGAACGAATTTCATATTTTTTGTAATGCCCTGTATGATGTTTGACTTGAAGCCATTCTAAGGGAATCTGATATGGTTATCAAACATGCACTAACTTTTGGCGGTATTTAAATTTCGGTTTTACAACTAATAAGAAAATTTCCCATTTGTTGCACACTAAATGGACCACACTGTACATATAACTGGAATTTTGTTTCTCTTCCGAGTTCTTTTTGGTTTATTAATGTAGTATTTATCTAACGGTACACTTTTGTTGCTTTTGGTGTCCTGTTTCTTATTATCTTGTTCTATTGTCCCGTCATTGCTTATCATGACTCCCAAGTACTCATAGAAATTTACTACCTCTAATCTATTTCGTCCACATCTGATGTTTATACCTTCCTCACCATTGGCATTTTGTTTACTAATTTTCATTATTTTGCTTTTATTTTCGTTTATTTCCATTTCTGCTCTTATATATATTGCTGTTCCATTTGTTTTTTGGAGGCTTAGGTACGTCTTGTGAGAAATAATAATAAAGAAATCGGATTTTCAACACGAGATAGTTTATACATTTTCTTTAATCTGATATAAAAATCGTCGCCATTAATGTATTTAGCTTGTCGATTATGGGTTATGATTAGCGGCAAGGGTGATTTTTCCTAAAATACTTTATTGCTCGAAATTCACTTATACAAATAAACATTTAGTATTGGTTTATACAACACATTGTGGTTTTTTGCGAGTAATATTTTACATAATAATGCAGCTCGTGCCATTTTAATGTCATCATATGTGGTCAGCGAGCGTAACCAGGTTACAATCACTTGCTTCCACAATCTTGTAATATGACGATTTATTAAAGTATTTCATCAGGAAATACGGCATAAGACCAAACTTGCATCTGTCATTATTGATTGGCACGTAATCAAATGTAATCGCTCCGATTTTATATTAGTTACAAAGGTATTTTGAGGTTTCACTATTACAAAATGTATATCTAAATATTTTACAGTGGACGTGACTATTTTAAAGTTCGCACTACAAGTACGTTAAGTAATAAAACCTTTCAATGCCATTCAATGCCAAACGGTTTAATAATTCGCTCAATGGAAATTCATTTTGTAATAAAAATGGCCTTCAGTTTACCTACACGTGTAATTTTGTGAACGATCAAGAGATAAGAGTAATTTAAAAAATGGTTTATGCATTATTAACGTAGCAACTTCAGCAAGTCATTTTAACCTTAGTTTTACAGTAAAAGTAATACATATTTCACTCGATTTTTTAACATTTAGAGAAGTTTTAATTATTTCTGAAAGAATCATAAGCATTGAGATACATAACACTAACGTATTAACGACCTTATGAACACTACATTTTCCTACTCTTGTATAATGTATAATCTTAGCAATTGTGCAATAAAATAGAATTTCAACCACTTGTATTTTCTACAATGCGGTTTAATCAATAATTCTTAAATTTTCCAGGTAATAACAACATGGTATTGTTTGTATACTGAGCACATGAGCCTTAATCAGAATTTTCATCAGCGCATGGTGTGTAAATTCCTTTTGATGAAGTCATCCTTTAGAAGCAGATAATCAGTTTGAAACGATAACTTGACCTCATGAATGAAATACGTTCTGTCTGCGTTAGTTTCAACTTTAAACATGTTTCTAAAATTTCAAAAAAGGTTGCGCATGCGAGATGCAAGAGAAATTCCTGTTACTTATTTGGATTTCTCTGCAAAGTACAACTTTAAAATTAACACGACACTAAATTTTTTAGTGGGTGGTTAATTGGATTATTAAAATGTATAAACTCGAATTTCGTGCCATAAGAAAAACATTTACAGGTAGAAAGTAAAATCGCACTTTAGTTCCAGTTATGTATTTATGCAAAATGAGGTTCTTACCGCAATTAGGTACCTGTGAAAGCCCGTTGTGGCTTGAGCTTCCATATGGCATATGGTTTATCTACGTTATTCAATCACATACAGTAATTTGTTCGTAAGCTCAATCTTTAGAAAACACAAACAAATGAAACGGTATGCAATAAAATTAACTACTTTTCTACATTTACGGAAAGAGTAGCTTATGAGGGTATTACTTAATTAGCTACACACATATCTCTTTGCACATTTATATATAGAAACTGTTCATAATTTCATTTTATGCGTATTTACATTCAGGATGTAACAATTAATGCGAGATATTAAATTTCATAAGCGTACGTGAAGCTTCCAGGATGTTATAATTTAGAAGAATTTTTAATTTCTGGGAAAGTCAGGTGTGGAATTAATTTTACACTTCCTCTTCCTGTTTTTATGTACAAAGATGTTTGAGATCAACACTTTTTTCAAAATTACTATTTTTAAAAACACACTTTGCTATTGCTCAAATTAAGACAGTGTGGAGCAAGTACCGAATCTATGTTGTTTTCAAATGCGCAGTAATAGTGATATTTTAAGTTCATAATATTAACACATGTTACAACTGCAATTCTAGGAAAGCAAATTGAGATAGTTTGCAATCAGTGACCTAAAAATAACATAAACGATTAATAACAAATGGTGCAGAATATAGCATTTAAATGGTGGAAAACATCGCATTTTTCACTATAAGGCTTCTAGTGATTAATTGGCCTAAAATGTTGAATACTTTATTCAGGTTATACTTAACTTCAAACACAAATAGAACAATGATATAAAAACAGAATTATTATTATTGTTTGCTTAATGCAAATACAAATACCTGATACTATATTTTTGGAAACAATGATACTATCTTTTTATATCTTTTTTGAGACCTTCAAATACAAAGAAAATGCCATAACTTATAGTTATTAATACTGCAACAGCAGTAATTTATTTTTATAAGACAAGTTAATTTTAGGATAAATGAAAAAGCCTTTGTTTGCCTATAAGACGTTTTAATATTGAAGAACGATAGTAATAATCACTAAAGAGTTTATAAAATATTGTCAACTGTAATACTTTTTGAAGGTCATCATAATTTATTTTTTGTTGGCACAGTTTGTTAGTACTATCCGTTCTGCTTAGGCCTTTCCCTTGATATTAACGAAACGGTAAGCTATTAATTATAAGTGAATGGATACAAAAATCTGAATAGAACGCAAGCTGTTGCTGCTGCATATAATCTAGACACAATTTCCATTCAGAAAACATTTCGTGTGTGTTAACTATTTTGCTTGAAGCCTCAAGTCGTGGGCGAATCTTCAAATTCACGATTAGAATGCTTTCCTACGCACCATGCACTTCCTGCAGTGCTTTCTTCGTTTGTCAGGGGAATTTGCAGCAGGCTCATTATCGTCCCACTCTAAAATTTATCTTGACTGTTTTATTGTTAGCCTATCAGCATAATCCCAGCGTTATTTATGCAGTATTCTTACTTAAAACTAGTTGTTAAGTGTATGTCATAGGGTTCCCATAAATTTTATTAGCTATGCACTAATCGCTCTTGAGCTTGCCATTCCAAGGCTGCGAGATAGCCTATCGTGTCCACGGTTGTACGGTAATTTACGATGCATTTCCTTTCGCGAATAAGTAACCTTTAATTTCCTGAATTTGGTTACAATACAGATTTGTTACTAGGTACAGCAATTGTAATAGTAAGAACAACTTTTTGGTTTATTTTTTTATTCTAATAGACACTGATTTTTGGTAATCCTCCAGGGCTTTTTGTTTGAAATTTAACCCTACTTAAAACTAGAGGATAATAGCCGCAGTGATTTTCATTCGCTTTTTGCGAGCATTAACAACTGTTGAATAAAAACTAAAGTTTCAAAAACAGTTATTAGAAGTTTCCAGAAAATCACTAAAATAAACTGTATTTAGAATATACTTCAGAACTTCAGTGTTCAAATATGTATAAAAGTTGTAGTTATTTCTGGTGAAACCCAAAGATTGAAAGTTGTTCAGTGCTAAAAAGTAGCTTTTCTTCTATACGATTTCTCAAATTTTATTCTTTTTTTTAATGGAAAACGAAATGCGCACCTATTGCCTATACTATATCTACTTACACCTTGTATAACACTTATTCCTTCTCATTATTTGCTACTGGAAAAGAGGTATTTATTGATCAAAAGGTGGTGTTTTACCAGCTATTTTAGTACATAAGCTTCTAATAATGGAGCCAAAAAGCCCTGGCTCTGCCATAACCAACCAGTCATTCAAGATTTTTTTTTAATTCTGAAAGAAACATTTTTTGTATTAAGAGTTTTGGTCATTCTTTTTATTTTAAAGCTTAAACAAAGCACGAATAATTTTTACGGCATGAATATGATAAACTCTGCTTACTATTTGCTTTCATCACGGACGCATTTGTGCCAGATCGAAGCGGCCCTCAGCTTTTCGACAGAAGTAGATAAAAAGATAAGGATATTTTAACATTAAATAAAAGCCATTGCCATTTTAGTGTAGACTCAAGCCTCAAGCAGCCTCAGTCTGGCCTGATTCCTGCGATAACGCACGTGTCGTGTTTTTGTTTTCAATTTTTGCACGTACGTTGATGCAATCGAGTTCAGATGCAGTAAGGAGGAGCATATGCGGAAGGCCGCGTGTATAGTTTCCACGGATTGGGGTTTTTGAAAATAACTTAAATAACTATGCTATTTATGATCAATTTTATTATATTCATAATTTACTGGTAAATTGTTACACATCTTAAAATAATATACGTCAATTACTCTTGCATCTATGTATGTCAAGCAGTGGAGATGCAAGTTTTTTCCAAATTATAGATTTAAACGAAAAATTAAAGAGGACTATTCGATTAAGTTCATCATATTTTATTAACTTGTAAAATTTGGTAAATTTTTCACTATGTCAAGTGTTGCCAGTCTATATGCGAAATATTTTAATCTCGAGATATTGGAATCTGTCTTTGTCTGTAAGGGAATGGGAAATATTTTTTATGTTCGGTTGTTGGCTCTACCATAAAAATACTCCACGAGCCACCATTGACTTAACACAAAGTGATTTTTTTGTAATCATGTAAGAATAACGTATACGAGCACGTACCTATATGTTGATAATAAAATGTTATTTGTAGATGTGTAAAATATTATTTTCTTCAATAATTCGTTTATGACAGCTAAAATACTAAGTGCATTTGTATATTTCTTGTTGGAATTTCTAATTTATTATTATGATACACAAAGGTCAGTTATTAAATAAAAATTAAAATAAATAAATTTGGTAGATTAATACAATCAAAAATTAGAAAAGTTTTGAATAAGATTGTTTGTTAAGTTGAAATTGAGTAATGGAAGTTAAATTTGAGACAATTTAGAATTTATTTTGAAAATTATAGCAATTGAGTATTCAATTATGGTGGTGGAAGTTAATATGAAAGATAAGCTAATGTTACATGTGACAAATATGCTTACTATCAGAATATAGAAATGTAGTAGGTATAAATCAGATCATTTAATTTTAAGAGTGTAGTAATAATTGTAACTAGCATAAAGTAATTTTGTTTGAATAGGAGGAAAAATAACAAACAAAAAGTATGTAGACATATTTTGGAAAACTTCTTTTAAATTAATAAAAAACTTGTAATTCTGCCTGTATTTATATGAATAATTGGGTATAATACAAATACAAGTACACAGTCATTGAAGAGATTATGGAATGTGGTTTGGTTGGATGCAAGTAGGAAGAATATAATAATATTTAAATGGAATTGGATTATTTAACACATACAAGGAGTATTAATTACTGGATTTGGTTATTGTACGGAGGACGAGCTAATCATTTGACGGGGGTTGCCGATGTGGCTGATTGATTTGGATTGTTCTATTTGGTTGATTACTGCAAAGTAGGAGCTGAGGAAAATAGAAGATTAGTTTTGGTACCATCTGTTAGTGGGAACTTACCAGGAAGCTGTTAGGTTGATAGTAGCATACAAGAGTGTAAGGAATAGGACCATATCTGCAGCAGCCAGGGTTTTAACAAGTTGGAGTTTGTTGGACGGTTGGAGGAGCATCGAGGCTGGTCTGTCAATAAGTTGAGTTGTAAACGTCAGGAGCAGTAGCGTTTTGAGGTAACTAGCAGTAAACATAAGAGGAATTCAGGTTGGTTTTAATTAGTTCTATAGAAGAATATTGAATAAAAAAACAATTAAATGAGTGAAATAAATATAACACAGTACTTACTTTAGTGAATTGAGTCATTGATTTGTGAGTAGAAAGAATATTTGTCATTCTTGGTTTGATTATTGTTTGATAGTTGTTTAAAGTCAAACTAACATTTAGTGTCAGTCAATAATTAAAAGTCATTATAAAATTAGAATATCAAAGAACAGACAACTAGATTAACAAACCACCCCTGTTAAGAGTCTCAAATGCATTACATTTATTAAACAGAATAATATATAAAATTTCAAATTAAATCGATCAATTTGAAAGAAAATAGTAGAGGTAATATTACTTAATTAAATAAAAGGTGTCCTAACGTAAAAAGCTACTACATATAAATACAAAAAGCCAAGCCACCATTACATATTTATGGTCGCCCAACGTGGTGCTGCCTTTTCACTACATTATATTGAGCTCTGTGCAGTTACTATATTGACACTTCATAGAATATTTTCTTCGTAGTTTGTAAGTGATCGTGCTTACTCAAAGAAGACAGAGTCACTAGAAGGTAGTGGTTGATGCAGTGACGGCTTGTGATAATTGCATGTGGGGGTTCTTTATTTTTAACTATAGCAAAAAATAATTATTAATGACACCTACATTCCATCGATGTGTTAATCCATTTATAGCAATTATTTTTAACTTGAATAATCCGAAAAGAAGCGGGCTATGCACAGAACAAAAAGTATTCAAGCACAATACAAAATGTACATAAGAGTCAAAGAAAGATAATGATTTATTTAATAATGAAAAACAAAACAGAGCATTTAATACACCACATCCACAAATCTATTTGTTTTTCTTGTAAATTATCAGGGAAAAATGTCTTGTAGAACTAGGACTTCCAACTTTTTCTTGCTGGTTGAAATTTAATCGGTGTAGGCCCTCCATGTTTAATTATTTTAATATTTTTAGCTAACGGGAGGCCTTTAAAATTAATGTTGAAAATATTAGTTACGTTATTCTCCGTCATCTTTTAAATAAAACTAAACGGAACATATCCGAAATCAACCAATATAAAGAAACACGCTCCAACTGCAACCATTATTATGTAATATCATCAGAATAGGACTCGTGAGGATACATTTGCATTCATTTTCAATGTTAAACTTGCACAATATTTTCAAGAAGTTATGCTACTGCGAGGCGACCGATGGACCAACGAAGTGTATTATTTATAAATTTGACGATGGGACTGCTAGTTTGTAGTGATGGCGGCTTCAAAATCGTGAGCCCTTGCGTCACATTGAAATTACTATATCGTCGATCCTGCAGCGATCGCGTTTTCATCGGTAATTCCCCTACAAGTTCGGAGCTGGGTTTTGGAGAACCCACAGCAGTTGCTAGCTGCTTAGTGCATACGATACGAGCGAATATGTTGACACATAACTAATGTTATGCTGACATACTTCTTGTATATTTCTTCACATGTAAACGGGATCGAATAGCGATCTCCGGATATTATTACTTAAATGATAAAATATGTCTTGAATGATAGAATAGATACTTTTTCTTAATGACAGATAGGTTGTCGATGGCTGGAAGGCTTGAGCCCCTGTGCCCCTAAGGATCAGCCGCCACTGGGCTGAGGTGATAGTTAAATCAAGAAAAATAACAACTCTTGACGTTATCTTAACAGTCTAGCTTGTTTTTATGCATAAGAAGTTGTAAAAACATGGAGTAGTCGAATTTTTCAATTATATACAGGGTATGTCAAAAACATAATGCCAAAAAAAGGTTTGTTTAGGGTGGAGCTTGTAGTGGACTGTATGTTTTAATTTTGGGTGGCGTAGACAGTTGCAGGATAATTCTCTGGGTTGGAGGAACTTAAAAGGCTGCTGAGCCAACGGCAGTTTCACCAAAGGAGGATAGTAAAGACTTCGTCCCGTTGGTAGAGGATGGTGCGCCAAACAGCCTTATTCAGTCCTACATAAGTAGTGTAGTACAGACTTGGACCCGTTTGGCAGAGGTTTGTGAACACAGAAAGATATCTAACTGCATTAGTTTGACTAGAAAAGTTCCTATATATATACACTAAAAATATGACGTAAATTCTAAAAGTTGAACAAGTTGATCCAGTTTAATTGCAATTCTATCTAACGTTAGCATCAGCAAATTTAGCATAATTGCAATAGGTACAAGATCAGTCAAGAAGCGCTGACCGATTGTAATGTAATTTGACGTATTTATGTTGCACATGCTGCTTTATGAAATATAACCGTCCAATTAATTACCAAAAATTAAAAATTACATTTTGGTTTCTAAACAGGTTATAGGGAATGTTGAAACATACAACTTTTGCATATAAATGTGCCGTTTTGTCTCAAAAGTGCTTTTGAGTCGTAGATTTCATGTTAATTAGTTGGCATATTTTCGTTTTTAACTACTGCAATAATAAGTTAATAAAAATAACCTCAGAAAAGTCTAGAGATATTAAACTTGGGCTTTGCGCTGGCCATTCTCCGAGATCTTTTCTTCCAATATTTTTATTATTTTTTAAATCATGCAGTAATAGATTAATAAAACTAAAAGTACAAATAAAAACTCAATATCTAGTTTAACGGTCCAGGTGTATCTGAAATAGATATTTCGTATAAATTCTGAAATGAAGAAACGCCTTATCTCTCATGATAAGTAAATGTAATAACTATTAGAACTGACTGCAATGCAGGAGGTCACAGTATCAATGCAGTTAAAAGGTTGTCATTTCGTTTATTCTAAGCTTGTATTGTAGGAAGCAGTTTAATTGGACCGTACTTGCTTCCACCTCGCTTAAAAGGCCACCTCTATTTGCAATTTTTACAACATTTTCTTAGACTTTTGTTAGGTTTCTTTATGCGTAATACGTCGTAGAATATGGTTTCAACACGATGGAGTGCCCGCACATTTTTCATGAATATATACCGGTATCGACCCCAATATTTCGCCGGTCGATGGATTGGAAATATCGTATATGGCCACCACGTAGTTCAGATTTAACACCTTTAATTTTTTTTTCTGCGGTTACATAAAGACTTTAGTTTATGCAACTCTATAGCTACAGAAGAGTGCTCCGCTGCATGTGTTTTCAAACAACAAAATCCTCACATATTCCATAGGGTGCGTAACTCTATGATCCGTCGTGCAAGCCTATGCACTGAAGTTTGGAATCGACATTTTTAGCAGTTGTTGTAATTGATCTGATGAATAACGAATTATGTAATTACTAGTGAATCATCCGAGCTACGCTTCGGTTTGCTAATTTAAGAGAGATTCAATAATATAAATTAAAAAATCTGGTGTGATACACTCACACAACTTCCTTTTACAGTGATCTTATAATTAGTCAAAAATTTCATTTTTAATTTTTAACCATTTGTTAAAAATTTTCAAAAATTACAAATTCTACAAAAACGGTACAAAATCGAGTGTTAGTTGAAGAGACAAATTTTCTCTAGAATTTTAAGGTGAATTCAAAAATGTAATAATATACCGGGTGTTTTATTTAAAATAGGAGTTAATAAAAAAAATAGAAAAAAAAACAAAAGAAACCCACTTTAGAAGTATTCAACTGGAAAATCACCTATTTCACATCAATACACATTAAAAATGTAGTAAAAATGTAAAGTTTAAAAACAATCGTTAGAGCCGTTTTTGAAAAAATCGAAAAAAACTGAAAAATCACAAGAGTAAACACCTACTTCCGGTTATGCGATTTTCTTCAAAAGCTTGCTGTCTCATCTACATAGTACACAAAACTTATATATGAAGTTTCAATGCCATACCTCTGTTCGTTTTTGAGATATTCTGTTCACAGACAGACAGACAGACACACAGACAGACACACAGACACACAGACCAATGAAAAAAATATGTTTTTTGGGATCAGGGGACTCTAAAACGTGAAGATCTGTTGAAAACTCAATTTCGAATTTTTGGGGTGAATCCAATACTTCCTTTATAGTAAAAGGAAGTAAAAAAGGATGCATCGACCGGGAATCGAACCCGGGCCGCTCGCGTGACAGGCGAGGATTCTACCACTGAACCAAACATGCTTCGTTGAATAACGCGTGAACATTGAAAATTTGACGTTGAAATCGGCGCTGAAGAGTTCATTGTGAACGTACCACATCAGCTGTTTCAAACGATCGTAATTTAATTTTACTTTACTTTTTCGTACTTTTTTTGAAAATAAAAACCGGCCTACGATCTAAGTCTAAAAATTAGCAAAATTTTAAGCTATTATACAATTTAATCGGTCCAGTATCTTCAGAGGAGATAGCGAACAAAGATACATACATACAAATATACAAAGAAAGAAAGAAAGAGACCACCGATTTTATGGTATAGGATTGGTGCACTGATTTAAACTCAGTTTGCCATTTAGCTGACCTTATCAACATTTAGATCAATTGAATCAAAACGGCACACTCGCAGGCTCAACTCAACAACAGTCGTGACTTTTTTGTAATACAATACCAGAAACTATTTTTTTTAAATTGACATATCCTTCTTTCATTAGTACAATTTCGCTCTTATTTCGACTAATACTATACTTTTTTCGTTTGGTTTTTAACCATTAGTAATATAATGTACGCATCTAGTACGGATCAAATATTTGATGGTTTTGGGGTGCATTATTTTTAAGTGTTTTAATTACTTAGCCATTTCTGGAATGTTTTCAGTCCTGGAATGTAATATTATCTTGACTATTCAATTCAACTGTCATATGTCAAAAAGTGTATGAAAATCTAGAACTTGACATTTCTTGGCCAAACAAAAAAAATATCAGATGATATATCTTCCTAGAAGGCATTCAAGTGAATATTTTAAACAAATGTGATTTCTATTAGAAAAAGTCAATTTTAGTTTTCTGTTACTATAGAAATCACGAAGTTTGTTGCCAGATTTACTGAAAACTAATGAAAAAATAGTCAAAGTAGATAATTTTTGCGGTGGTATCACTACTCATGTCCATTGCGCTTGGGATTAGGACTCGTGCTATCGCACTTGTCCTAATCGTACCGGAGCGCAATGGACATTCGTGATACCACCGCAAAAATAGTCGACATATCTTGAACTATTCATGGTATTATAAGTGACAATTCTACTAGGCGTTGGGTCGGGGTCACTTGTTTCGGAGACCGGGACGACACGTGCAACCAATGCACCGTGTCGAGGAGTGCTGGGTTAGAAATGGAATTCGGAATCGGCGGAACGTTCGGTGCTGTGATAGAAGCTAGACGTATGATATGAAAGTGGGCTGCCCTGCGTATTTGATTAGGCAATAATACGAACCAATAATAAATTATGATGGGATAAGTTGCAACAATGCGAGCGCGGCTTTGCGTACCCTTAGTGAGTTTAGTTGTAGCTGCTGTAGAATGCATGTACGTTTAGTTGATTACATCATGTTGGTAGATTTTTGGCAATTACAGCAGATGGTAGACGTCAGAGGTTCTTGCTCGTGCTGGTCGATTATATGATAATCGAGAGTATGGATCCCGCGAGAGCATGATGGTTCCGCTTAGCGATCCGCGGGAGCACCATAAGTTTCGCAATGATAATGTAAGCCCGCGCGAGCATGATGGTTCCGCAATGGGCAGTAGCCTTACAAAATGTACGGTAATTACTTTACTGTGAAAGTCCAGTAGCCTTCGGGTTTTTACCGACTCTGCAGGGGTTGTAACAATAGTTAATCTAGTGGATTACTATTGGGGAGTACTAGCGAAAAGCACCGACAGCTAACCCAACCAGTGAAGACAGCGATGAGGTGCCAAAGGGATGATGCTGACTGATGCAAGGTATTGTAAGGTCGCCGTTGGAAGTACGGAAGATCTACGGGGGGCGGCCTCCCTCTCGATGAGATGTATAGGTCAGTAAGTTTATGTTATTTTACATTTAACCGACTGCCTACGTCACTGGGCCAAGGTATGCTCAAACCTGCACTGTTTGCTCCCCGTCGCCGCCTTGTGGTTGGTCATGGGTGAGTTGCATCCATCACTTTGATATAATTCAAAAGTGTCGAAATCTGAATTGTAATGTAATACACAAATCGGGGCTAACATATTAAAGGTGCAATATGCTGAATGAACTTTCTAAACATTAGGTTGCTAAATCAGTCGATTACCGTAGCACTCGTAGCAGTACACCATTTTAAAGATTTAAAAACTAGAACTCGGAAATTGACTTGAACAGGCATTCAATAAGTTCGTAATCATGGTTACGCTATAATTATTATGAACAAAAAGATGTGTAAACAACATTCCTAAAATTTCGACAAGTAACATCCTTTCACCATTGCTTATTTATACATAAATAACATAATTATTTCCACTGTTTTCTAAACGCAAAGAGAAAACTAGCGTAGTTATAAAATAAAGGCAGAATTTATTGTTCCATGCTGCTAATGAACATTAATTAATACGAAATTTGAATTTATGCTTGAAGAAATAATATTACCGAAAAGTACATAAAAGTAAAATAATAAATTAATTTTGAAAACTCGTGTGATGAGCAACTCCAAAACTAGGGCCCAGGTGGGAGTTGACCCTTGTTTTTTGAATTATTTACATACTACGTCATTTACTGTTTATAAATAGACACGTTTCCAAAACTGCGTTGCTTATGTAAGGCAGTTATGTCACAGTTGCACTAAATATATTCTCTTAAATTAGCAGAAAAATCGGCAAGCACAAAGCTAATTTGTTTGACCTAGTGAAGGCCAGTTCCGATAAGATTATGTCAGAACAGAGATAGTTCAAAACGCATGGCGCAGTACGTTTGTCCGATGTCCCGTTTTCACATTACAAATATAATAACACTACTGGGACTTTTGATGTGTGGTGATCGTCGCTTGAACGTAATTAAAATTATGGATTTCTTTTTCAACAATTACAGCATGCACATCGCGGTCACGTGTTCAATAATAAAAGTTCTCTGGTATGCTGTACAAACAGGAAATTAAGTTCATGTGAAACAAATTCCATGCAAATCTGTATAATTGTTATCTACATTCAACGTGACAGTACATACTGTAAAATTGAGTACACCTACATAAATGTTTTTAATTTTATTCTGCAGTTTTGATTATTAATGAATACATATTTAGACCGAACAGTTTTTATGACAAATCATTATTAATAAATTTAGTAATGTCATAAAAGCTAAAATAGGTAACGAAGGAAAGTAGTTTCTAAGTATTCTGTTCATGAAAATAATTTCGTTTTACCAGAGAAATTACTTACTTAGAAAGTATGTAATTCCAAAGTCCGTATTTACAAAAATAAATTATAAATACAATTACCAAACATTCATTAAATCAGTTTCTCAGTACAAATAGACAGTCCAGTAATAGGAGACGAAATACAATAAACAATAGATTAGAAATACCATATAATCGATTATTTTTATCTGCTGGAAGGTTGTGTAATTTTGTTTCTACTTTTACTCATCGCAGTCAACATATTTTCATCAAAACTGTGAACGGATCAAATTTCTGTCTAATTCGACGTCATAATGCTACTTATGTAATAATTAAAAGCAGCGTCAAGCTTACTAAAATATCTTTTTCGGTACTTACCTTGTTTTTTGCTCGAGCATTTTTTTGTGTTCATTGCTGTTATAGCTATGTAATTATGGGTTCTTCGGTATATATAGAAAAAAATTCTAATGCATTTTCAATTTTTAAAGTTACCCATACCGTTATCTTATTGGAATAGTATTTTATTTCAATATCAATATATGAATACAAATTTAAAAAAAATGGGTCTGCAATTTAGCGAATTAACTGGTAACAAAAAATAATAGTATTAAAAACTAGGATATAACTTTGTCTATTTTTTTTTATTTATATCTACTTTATAGAGACTTTCATAGGCCTCATTATAAAAAAAAAATTCCCCGGAGCCAAGCGTAAACAACAGTTTAATGTATACTTTCATTTACATTTGTAGTAGAAACATTACGATAAATAGTAAGTGGCAAGTAGTTCAACACTGTAGAAACTACATAATTTAATATAAGTTGATCTTAATATTTTAGTTCGTATGCTTTTATGTGTGTGTGGTATGTTTGCATGCGGGGGAGCGTAGTGTAAGTCGCGTGCGGCGCATTACCTCCGTTGCACTTCCCGCGAGGTATGAATGGTCCTCGACACCGAAAGGTAAAAGAGGCTATAGATTATTAATGAATGAATGATGAATGATTTTATGTTATTATCTCTACCTTTTATTGTATTTATTGTAATTTATCTTTAAAGTTTCTATTTTATCCAAAACTGTATATAAAAACAAACTAACAGCATTGCTTTGTACTTGATTTACATGAGAATTTAAAATGTTGCTTCATAGAAATCTGAATTTGTATAACCGTATCAAACACAGATCACTTAAACTTTTATAGATGTTTCAGCTATATGGGAAGGCTTTGTTATGGTTCATGTCTATGCTGTAGATTTCGCTTCCAATCCACAGATGTCAGCAGTAGCGATTATTTTGTTTTACGCCTGCGCGATTTAAATGTTGTCACTTTTGACGGAACTCCTGCTGAGGTCTGCTAAACGTCAGTTCTTCTATAAGGGGCGTTAAATTTGTAGAGTAGGTTGTGTTGTGGAGTACTTATACCATTCGCATAATGTAAGTTGCGGCTAAACTTCAGAATCCGGGGCAAATTTTTCTCTTTTTACTTGCTTTCCTTATAATTCTGGTTATAGTTACTAGAGCAATATAGTTAATAATAATTAATATTAACAATAGCAGGGAATGTGCCCCGGATTCTGCAGTTTTTCCTAAATTGCTTTATATTTTTATCGGTTCTAAGATATTAAACCTTTGTTTACATATACAAAAGTGGGCTGGTAACCGAGTCATAATTGTATCTGTACGGTAATAGTCCTTTACCGTACATGGCAATCATTACCATACTGCAACCGATAAACTATGGAACAAACCACGGATCTTATGAATCATAACATTCCTAGATATGTTAATAGCTATTACCTACTTGTTTCCAATTGTGTTTGGATTTATTGGCTGTAGACCAAGCTTTGCTGTTACGAGGTATTTATGGAAAATCTGCATCACCTAATCTGCAGCGTAGATCTGCCAATCATGCAGACTCCACGTATTCATGAAGCAAATACTTTAGCGGTTTACTATATTTACCAGCCCCAGAGAGGAACGCAAGACGACTATTAGATGATAGCATTATTTAACTTCTAACATTTAACTTTTAAGCTGTGATTTCATACGAATATGTAATCTATATACATTAATCAACTTCTCGATATTCATGTTTTTTTCTATTACTTATAGTTGCTTGTATTTTTAATGATTATTTAGGCATTATATCATATTACCAGCAGATCCAAACATCTGTATCTTCATCGGGTAGCGATTTTGAGTTTGATCATAGCTTTAAGTATACGCAACAATTGTGTGCATTTTGTTCTTTATAAATTCCAAAATTGCTGCTCATTGGTTTAATAGAGCTTCCAAACACCAGAGGCGCTGTAAACGTCCACAAAAGCTATCATGGGCGTAAGGTATTTATAAAAGTTTAGTGATTTGTGGTATCAAATACTTATCTTCCATCTATCATTTTCAAATAATTTTTAAATTGTAAACAATGATATTGACATTTCATTTTATAAATAATATTAAGTAATTAGTAGCTTTCGACTTTTACAGTCGCTCCCATTATTACAATTATGGAAGCATCTTTCTAATTGTGTATAGAAAGATCGTGGAAAGCTGTGGATAACACAACTTTATTTTACTGGTTGTAAAAATGTAATTTTGCCATTATTTAAAAAAAACTGTTTTAACAAAATTTATAGAAAATTGCGTAGTATATAAGGGAGTTTAAAAATATTCCCATAACTAATTTTTGGATTTAAAAAAATCCAAATCAATACACAAAATCTATATATAAAAAAAGTTTTAAACAAAAGTTGTACATAATTGTATAGTACCTTGTTTTATGAAATTTAATTTTCATTAAAAAATTATAACATTTTTTCTGAAAACGAAATTCAAAAGAGCACTTCCGTTTGCCCGATTTTAACTAAAAATCACTGGGATCTCCGAATTTATATTAAAAACAAAAATATAGTTTTTCAGGGCGATCTATTAAACCATATGGATTGTAGAGAGGACACAGACTCACAGACAGACATAACTTCAAAAACCACTTTCTGAATCAGATGACACGAAAACGTCTCTGTCCACAAAAATCTCGACTTTGAAAAAAAAAATTTGTGATTACTATTACTTTATTATAGAAGGTAAAAAGAAGTAATTATTAATTAGCATAGTAGAGTTACGCTAAGGTTAATGATAGACAAATAATGATCCCTACTGAAGATCAATTTCCGCCCTACGGCAATAATGAGTGGAAACTTTGAAAAACCTTTAACCGATTTATAAACTTTGTGGGGAGTAATAACAATAACGTGATATCAGGACAAAAAAGGATGAAACGTTATTGGAAGTGAATAATGTAGGGAAGTATGAAAAACGTCTACATACACCTTGTACAGAAACTAATAAAAGTTTCATATCCAACTGTATACATCAACATCAAATATTCTTTTTTGGTGTTTCCATATTTATCCTTAAGCGGTAATTGAAAACCATTTCAGAAAGATTTTTCTTCGTAACTGCTCATTTCTTAAGAAAAAGTATCTTAGATAAAATGCGCCGTGAGAATGTTTCAGATCATTCTTTTCTTCGCCATCGTTTCAGTATACGAGGGTGTCTCTGTGTTGAATATTACTATAGATTCGGTCGTAATAATTCTCAAACAAACGATAAGTAGTCATCATTTAAACCTTAGAACAGAAAATAGACAAGAAGCCGCATTTGTAAGAAATCCGTGCGACCGCGATGGGTTTTCAAAATGGCGGATGGTTGTTTCTTTTTGGCAGTGGCGTATCATATCGAGAGGGTGCACGTGCAGCAAACAATTTCAACAGTTTTATTAAGTGCACTTTACACTATGTAATTTATGACTACATGTGAGTTTGTGTGACTTCAGTCACTGTCTGTAATTTAAATTGCATCCTCAGATTGTGTGATTACAAATAATGACCTCATTATACGTTCCTTCTATGCCCATGGCTATTGTTGTGTACAAGTACGTATGACAAGTGACATGTTCAGAGAAATTATCTCTCTATTTGAAGTGAAAAGTAATATTAATACTTACTGATGGGAATGTAATGCCCAAAGTCCTGGTATTTGGGGTCTGAGAACAGCCAAAATTAGTTTCAAACTCACTAAAACCCACAACTGTCAAACCGGTATCACACCTCATTAGTCATACATGGGTTTTCAAAATGGCCGTTTCCGTCGCCTAGATGTTACAGCCAAGTTAAGAGAAATGCGCCTTCTTGTCTATTTTCTGTTATAAGATTTAAACATAAAGTTACAGTGGCTGTATTGGAAATCGGTTGTTTCTGAAATTGCACGCAGTACCATGGTGGACAATAAATTTAGGCCGGAAAAATTGAAATTGAGGTTAGTTGGACATAAGTAGTAGTAGTAGTAGTAGATGTCGAGCGAATGCCAGGCCGGCCTAAATTTATTGTCCCCCATTGTACAAGTACATATGTACTCGCATAAGTCACAATCTAATAATACATATAAGGTAAAAACCAGATATTATTTACGGTTAATTTAAAGAAGAAAATGTTCATCTATCAGGTGACCATAAATGGTTGTGATGTTCTTTCTTAGGTTGGCACTGTTTATGTTGGTGGTAATGTAAATCTATGTCAAATTCGAGGATAGCAGGTTAGGTTTTGCGTCAGTCTGTGCCAAAACTGACGGAAAACCTAACCTGCTAACCTCGAATTTGCATAGACTTACAGTGCCAACCTAAGAAAAAAATCACAACCATTTATGGACAACCGGTATTATCTATTAAAATGCATTATTAGAATCTAAACACGTTTTAAAGTTTAATTTGTAAAACTTTTAAGATATTATTTAATTAAAATATGTAATAGTAAAGTAAGAGTTTGATCTAAAACTCAGCTTATTATCTCTTCCGAGGCCTGTCGTCTAGCACAACCTTAAAGATATCCTGGATGATGTGATTAATACCACGCCTTCTAAAATTATCTTTCTTCTCTACTTTCTCAACTTGGTGGGCCACTCGCCACTTGTCAGGTATGAAGATTGAACTCCTTATCTTCAGCACAGCGGCGATCACGCTGGCGCTCAATTAAAATCTGTATTTCTATAAAAGCAGAAAATGTAGTCATTCGTAATTATAATAAAAGAATTACCAATTCGCTATTCTATGTTACTGTTTTTATACATATCAAATATAATAGAAATTTAATTTCGTTTGAATTCAAATTAGAAAGATTAATAGGACTATTCAGAAATTTATTGTAACATTTTAAAAATTGGAAGAATCATTTATCTAAAAGTTGCACCCTTAAACGATGAGTGAACGCAGCCCTGGATATCTCAAACCTTCGGCAGAATATGGCAGGAATAAGGACCAGGCGGCGGTTCTTAAAGTTACAAAATACATATATAAATTAACACAATAAGGCGCCAGTCATTATTCACAACGAAAACTATTCACTTTGTAATGCGGTTTTTTATTTTGCCCTACATTAAGTTATTACGTTACTTTAACCCTTAATTGCCATTTTTTGCTAGCTAACTCAGTCGTCAATGCACAAGACCCGTTTTTACCTTAGTTTGGCTATAGAATATTCAATACAGTTTGCTCTGAACCTGTTTCGTCTCCACGTATAATCTTGAAACTACGAACTCAAACCCTGCTAGAGATAAAAGCCAGATTGTTTACGTAAACGTCGTATACTCTAGATTCTAGATGAACATATACATACACACAAAGAAATAAAAAAGATACACAGTGACAATATCTAACCTTTATACATATACTGTCAACAATAAAGTATAGTTGAATTAAATTGCTACGAGCTAAAGGCCGATTTCTATTCGCTTTTTTAACTTGTAACATATACTAGAATAATATATCAAGTATTAATACTAAGAAGTTTCCACGCGAAATAAGTTCCGCGCACTTCGTCGAGTTCACTTGTGCGCAACGACTATCTACTTAATGCGACAAGGCATGCCTTTACACACTATCAGTTAATGCACACGGCTCACGTTCAGTTCCTACCCACTTACTGGCGTATTAAGTGTAGCTACTATCGATTTCTCAATCATTCACACAACGACTCCCTCAATGATGATGCAATATTTTGCAATCTCTTCAAACGTGATAATAACTAGCTCTGGGTCACGTACCTGCTCAAATAACTCTGTTCTACCTTAACTAACCTGTTTTCACAACCGTTGCTTGCAAAAATCCAGATCGGACTCCTCGGATGGCGTCACTGTAGTCACCTTCTGCTCTCGGTGTTGCTTCCAAGGTGCACTACGCTTTTAAAGCTATATGTCAGCTCAAAAAATACAAAACGTTGACTGCTATTCAAGCACGCCAACGAGTAGACGCACAATTTCATTTTAATGCTCCGCGCGTAGGTCCTGGCTTACGGATCTACGCGCAAGGCCGCAATTTGCACACGACCGCTCGCTATAGCTACTAGGCCGTGAATAAATCCTTCCCGCACAAAAACCCGCAAAACAATCTGTGTCCTTCTGGTTTGCTTTGCAAAGCGCGCCAAACCATTTCAGCGCACATTTTTAATATAGTCTTAACCTAATTGTTACAAATATAAATAGTGTAGCACAACTTCACTCTAGCGTGTTTAAATATGAACTAGCAAAGGTGATACGAACCAGGCCCGTTACAACTTTACCACCTACCTTGGAAGTCATCACTTCACAATCCTAAGCAAAAACGAGCGGGTGCATGAAGGGTTATAAGAACAACTAAACAAAATTATACCAGTAGCAGCAGAAGTAAATTTAATTATCAGTAAGAGGTGTCACCAATATTAAGCATCATTATGTATAAGCAATTATAAGCATGTTTAATTCCAGGTAAAAACCTGGCGCACTACAGCAGCCAAATAGTAATGAATTGTAAGTGGTACCAAACCCCAAAATTATTATGTCAAACATCTCCCATTTGGTAAAACAAATTATTGAAATTCTAACGGCTGCACTGATAAAACGTCGGCTATAATAAAACTGTAAAACACTCAATTTGAATTTAAATTAAACTACACCGCAACTTGTACACGCTCTGTGCGCAATTTCAGTAGTTCCCTATTTGAAATCGCCAGTGCTACTAATAAAATAGCTAATAAGGCATTTGTTTTTGTTTAATCGCATCATTTATTGCAGGCGAAACTGCATGTACAGTCAACAACAAGTCCACTGAAGTTAGCAAAAACAGCGTGTACTTACTGCGCGGCTATCAGGAACGACCTCTCGTTTCAAATACTAGAGGAGAACAGCACCCCTGTTCCAAACATGTGGCAACCTGTGTATTATCGTCGAGTGCGCGGATTCGAAATTCGAATTTCGAATTTTTCAGATTACTACGCTCGAAAACAGAAGATGCAAGCGGTGTACTAATAAATTAGAGATACGAACGCCAAAGCTCTAAGAACACAATCCATTATAGGAACTCCAAAAAATACAATGGGGAGTTGCACAATAGTTAGATGGAATATCTTTCTATCAAAATTTTTGGAGGAAAATGTTCTCTTGGACATTTAACGCATTTCAGGTGGAATTTCAAAACTGCAATTTTAGTAAGAAAGGTGGATTCTGCCCCCGAGACATCTATGCTCCTCAAAGAATTAATGTATGGTTTAGTTATGGCTAAAACGTCAGGTCAGTAGTCATATGCGAATTGTTGCAATTGTCCGTGACTAGATAACTGCCTTTGAAACCGCAAATCAAATTACGATTATAAATCTTCAGTACTTTTAATCAAATCCTAATATTGAGTTGAACTATGTACTTCAGAACAACTTAAATTGAACGCGTAATACTTTCTACCTACTTTGCGTTCGTACTGAGGCTATTACGATACTCGTTTGCTTATCTTAATAGAACAAAAGCGATGCTAAAATAAAAATATTAAAAACAGAGTAATTAATTTTTTTAACGTTGGCAACTATAGGTATTTCGCTCCGTGTACTGTCGAACTGTCAATAGCAGCCTTTATTGCACCGCAAAAATGTTGCCAACTGCCGTGAAATTCCCTAGATTTTGAAAATTTTGTTTTGTTTAAGAAAGTGGCATAGTAGATAAAATACTGTATGATACCTCGCTTATAAGACATTTTATAGCACTTATAGCGAGGATACGGAAGCTCAGACCTTCCGCCTTGTACGCCAAGCTCCTTCATGGGGTGTTAGTGCCTCACCATTATTACCATTATTATATTACACTTTTAGGACACTCCTCGCTTCGCTCGTCGTACCCTAAACCAGTGCTTGCTACAAAATGCTTCTTATACTTAAAACTCGTATCATAATATACTATTTTAACATTTACAATATTATTTAGATTCAACTCTTTAATAATAGTTTTTGATCAAATCCAATATCAATAAAATTACTATGAACGGCGAAGAGGAAATGCTTCGAAAGATCTAGACCGAAGTGAATTCAATGTAAAAGTAATATCCTGGCGCACTCTTATTGCAATAAAGCAATATGAAATTACATCACTACTAAATTGATAGAAGAAGCTAAACAAGATACACTATAAAGTAGACTGCACATTTTCGACTTTTTTCTGAGGATTCAGTTGACTTTGTCCGATAGTTTCATAAAAATAATTTATATTATACCATAATTCCATTTTATTGATAGCAGATATACATCACCTATAACCTCGCAATCGCACCTTTAGAAATTATATCAAGTTGCATTTTTGAACGAACTGTTGTTCCCTGTTTTTTGGCAGCGCAATTTTTCGATATTTAATTGGTATTCAAGTGATCTTGATCTACCCATATTCGTATGTCGAGAAGGTGTTAAACGTAGTGTTGGACGTTAGGATATACTGGTGCCTCCACATTATACACCGTTACCTTGTAATCCGTCCTATATTATATCATACAACCATTAAAGCGAGTTCCTTTCACATTTTACAGATACAAGCTGCCCACTAATTGTTTCGAGGAACTGCTTGATCGACCACGCGAATATGCAAAAATGGAACGAAAACACGTTCAGAAACTATTTGGATTGTTTCGTAAATAAATATCACGTTTGGCATTTTATTAATAGTAGATAAATAGTTAAATTAGACGCTGTGGAACTTTTCATTGCAAAGTGTATGGGCGAATTGACAGTAATGAACCCGTCTTAAGCAGAAAATCCTGCTTAAATTTACGTAATCTTTTTTTTTTGCACAACATATCTACAACTTTTAAAAATTCCCAAGAAAAATGGAAAGTGTGTTCTACAATATACCAAGTCATTTTTATAGCCTTATATGTCAACATTTATTAAACTGGTCTAATGGGGAATTTCATCAAAATTTAACCTCCTATCTGTCCCTGAGAACTTTTAAAAAAGAAGACGTTATTGGTGAAGTATATTGGTCTCCAAATTATTTTTATGACGTTGATATCGAAAATGTCGGTTATTGAACGGCAATATACAACTACATCCAGCTTTTCACTTGGAGACTTGAAATGTTCAGTTAATTTGAGAAACCCTAGTTTTTGTATATACAGGGTGATTCATAAGTAGGGCCATTAAATTTAACAATAGTTAGAGAACATCGAACAGAACAACTTTGCATAATAAACTATACGTCAACAATTAAAATTAAAATATTTAATTGCTTAAATTGATTGATGATCACTGAAATGCATTTTTATTAACTTCATTTCGCACAGGTGTTTGCGATAAGACCGAATCTCGATTGCAGAGCAAAAAGGAGTGATTTAGGTATTTCAATTCCATTTGGTACATTATGTTTATGTAATCATCTGATTTAACCAGTGGTTCTCAAAAGTTTGCACCCGTTTTCACCAGACTCCTAATGAAATTTAGTCCGTAATATTCATTTTTAGTGCAATGTAATTCTACTGAGGTCAGGATACACCCACTTAATTTAATGGCCATACTTATGCATCACCCAATACCTATATTGCATTGGTAACGGGGTTTAAGGAACAACGAATTATTATATGTTATGAGAAACTTATAGCCTTAAGTTCATCTTCAGTCATCCTAATCTATAAATATATTTTTTATGGATTCTAAGTATTTCCACTTTGAATCCTAACTTATCATTTTCTGTACAGATCACATTCACAGCAACAAAATCTGTAATATTTTGTTTAAATTTCCCACTGCTAATACCTTAACATATGTAATAGATATTTATTCATACCCTGGCGGGCATTATGAGTTACTATGGTATAAAATACGTGAATGGTTAGAAACGACAAGCGTCAAATTTCTGACCAACACGTACCTCGATGCGATCACAGCAATAGTTTATAATCCAATATAAGCTTTGTAATCCATACGATAGATTGTGAAGAAACACTAACACTAGTAACACATAAAAGTTAGTATACACCACGGGCATTACCTGATGTGTATACTTTCAGGTGACTTTCAAATCCTTGGGCCAAACGCCCTCGGGCTTGCAAACTTATTACCCTCGAGCTGGCATAAACATCTTCATAATGCCCTTGGTACATAAATAATTATAATGGAGTATAGAATAGCTCTCTGTGACTTGCCGCTATAAGCACTAATATAATAAAGTTATTATGCTGACCAAATTTACTGCCGTACATAACGCATATAATTAAATATTGTCGGTTAGCTAATACTTTTTCTAATTGTTGTTAACAGGCAATTGATTGTCAATCCGATACCATACAAGCACGATCCGTTCGTTTTTAAAGATAGTTGAAAACTAGACCTTGTCATAGTTGTACCATTGCCTTGCTAAAGGTAACAGAGAAGTTGTTATATGTTATGTATATACAGTGAGACTAATGTAAGACTGTACTTGGCTAAATTATGAAAAATTAGACATAGGGCATTTAATTAATGTTGGCATGGTGTTTGTAAACAAAATAACAACATAATGAATATAGAAACTAATTGAAAATGGACAATTTCATTGTAATTTCAAAACCGACAATTGTTACTAGCATGGGTAAATTGATTAATGCTAAAACAAAGTTGTTAATGTATAATCTTACATTATTCACACTGTATATACAGTGACCGCCAAAAAGTCGGCATCATATGGGAAAGTTTTTATTTTTGATTTTTCAAAAGAACTTTTTACAATAATTTGTGCTCGCCTAAAAACCTATTTAGCTGTTATCATATATACCGTGTTATTTCTACTTATTTAGAAAATGGCGTTTTCCAAAATTGTTAAAATCCAAAAAGTGAGATTTTTTTAGAGTGTGTTAGTCTTAGCTAACTGAATTATTTCAATGCCAGGAAACACCAATTTTCTTTAACTTCAGCTAAAATTTTATTTTTTATTTTTTAATTATTTTTCAAAATTTTACATACCAAGACTTATTTTTAAAATTCAATTTTTTAGGCAAATACTTTAAAGATTTAGTATTGGAACAAATAATATAAAGTATTAATTACTTCTTTAGATTTTTTATTATTTACCAAAAAGTACTATGTTTGCATTATTTTTACGTTTTCGATGCAAGCCGCATTTTAGGCAAAATATTTTTCAGTGATAATTAATGTTTGTTTAAATGGCTTCTAAAAACTCTATAATCTAGCCCCGGTTAATGAATTACTATTACAAAAATCCTGTAAATGTTCTTTTACAGTTGTCTAAATGAAGATATTTTTTAGAACATATAAATTGAATTAAAAAAAATCTCCTTATTTAGGCAACTGTAAAAGAACATTTACATGATTTTTGTAACAACAATTTATTAACAGAAACAGATTAGCGTTTTCAGAAACCATTTAAATAGATATTAATTATATTGAAAAATATTTCTCCTAAAAGGCGCCTTGCAACAAAAACGTAAAAATTATGCGAACATATAACTTTTCGGTAAATAATAAAAAATCTAAAAGAGTAATTAACATTTTATATAATTTTTTCCAGTTATAAATCTTTAGTCTTCACAAAAAAAAATTAATTTTGGTATGTAAAATTTTGAAAAATATTTAAAAAACACAAAATTAAATGTTAGATAAAGTTAAAGAAAAATAGGTGTTTTCTCACTTTGAGATTGTTCAGTTAGCTAATATTAACACACTTAATTTCCAAAAAATAGCACTTTTTAGATTTTCACAATTTCGAAAAAAGCTATTTTAGGTTTTTAGACAAGCACAAATTATTGTCGTAAAAAGTTTTTTTGAAAAATCTAAAATAAAAGTGTTTCCCATATGATGCCGACTTTTTGGCGGTAACTGTATACAAAATACCAGTTTGATTACTTATACCGGGTGTCTAAAAAGAATTATTTCTAGTAAGTTTTGAATTTTGTTTGCATGTCAATTTTTATGTGCCCTGGATTGTTATTGGTATTGCATTATGGAAAATTGAAAGCATGATGTAATGCATTTTAAGATACCCGGTACTAGATTATAGCAAAGTATATGATACCATTATTCACTAAATATTAATAATAATTTTAAAAGATATTGGTACTGCGCCGAACGCTATTACTCTGTTTGAAAGCTACTTAGCTAAACAACATCCAACCGTACGGTTGTAAATCTAGTGCTCATCACGTAGAACCGTTACAAGGGGTGTTTCGTAGGGTCCCATTCTATAAAAATATTAAACACACACATATTATACCGAGTGATTATAAATGCTTTTCCATCAAGTTTCCTTTCATATATTTGTTGTATGAATAATTGTTGGTGGCACTGTAAGTGCAGGTTAGGTTTTGCGTCAATTTTGACACAAAACCTAACCTTCCATAGTTGTTTTCGATGTGTTTGTAGAGGTCCAGGTTTGTTGTGGTGCAATTTCACTTAGTGGGAATTGGTTTTTGGCTTTTTATGGTTGGTTGTGTGTTTTGAATTGTGAGTTTGTCGGATTGTCAAAGGGCATTTTGTATTTAATCAATCTACACAATGATTAATTATAATTTTTAATTGGAGCTATGGAAAAAAACGTTCTCCTATATTTTAAATTTTTTGACCACAACAGCAAATCGTTTGTAAAGATACATCCATTAAGTAATTGTCTTTTTAATGTAATTTTTTAAAATGTCTGAAGAAACTAAAACACTCAGCGAAACGTCACACCTATTTAATAAACGTTTTTTTAATGTTTGAACTTGACTAATTTCCTTTTCGAAAAATGCTTTTTAAAAAATACTATAGTAACTTAATTAAAAACAAAATTAGCTGACTTTTCTCCTAACTCGACTTGAAATACATAAACAGCTAAAAATTATATATGTTTTACATTTATTAATAAAATTAATCCTACTAAATCTGTTATACTATTGTTTGGCAACCTACGAGTACCTAAATAAGACCTAATCTTTAAAACGATTAGTTTAATTAAATATGAATTAATTGCTAATACGCATTAAAACTGAAACTAGAAACGTGGGGCTGGTAATGCAAAATAAAATTACTAACTACAAATTCTTGGCCCCAAAATAAGATAGTTTAACTCAACTTACCTATATCCAAATGCATTTCGTTTTGTTCTTAAAAAATATTTTTGTTTATAACAATTGAACGATTATGTCCATTTGGATGATATTTTGTAGAACAGTCCATAGGCGTATAAGTCATCTTTTGAGATGACATTGGTTATTATCGTCGGACTACTAATGGATGAAATATGGATGTCACTACACAGATCAGACGACAACCCTTTAATAGCAAAGTTGATAACCTTTAAACGTTTGTTGCGGAAAGATATATTCATTAATACAATTTTTTGTCTCTGCAAACGTGATATCTGTTACTATATATTTAGAATTTAAAAAAAATGTAGGTATTGTACTATTCTTTTTAATAAATGTAATATAGTTATCCTGTATACCAAAAAACTGAAAAGAAAAACTCTTTATGATATATCAGTACATATAGAAAATAATAATGTATTACATATTTCCATATATGAAACATAGCCAACTTCTGCTGCATAATTTATTAGATGTTTTATAGAGCTATAATTTTAATTATTTTAAAACACTGATCAAGATCTTCAGTTCCCCGCTTTTCCAGGTAGCCGCCGATCGGGGATGTGGATACTAAGAAAATAAATACTCGGGTCTGACCAAAACTAGCACTGTTGGAGTAGGCTGCTTTCTACATATTCGAAAAACAGGTTGCTCATGACCACTAAAGTGGGCAGCTGCACTTCAGTACGTCAACGGGTATGAATCAGTGTGACATCATTAGTGCTACCAAAAGGAAAACCACAATTTATATTTATACTTTAATGATTAATGGCAAAACAAATTGAAATGGAACACCAAAGGCATATTCAAAACTAGAAAAATTAATAAAACCGTAGAAGACATGTACATAAATAATGATGATAAAGAATGAACTGTATACCTACCACCCAGGAAATTATGACGTATAACATCAGTATAAAGTAGGAAGTATCGTTACAAAGAATATCAAGATATCGGTATTATATCAGGTGATCAACAGCCTTCCGTTATCAGATAGAGGCGATTCTTACAAGTAAAGACAACCAAAAAACATAAACATAATACAAGTATATATGCAAATTTCCGACAAAGACGATGAAGTCGTAAGCACATTTTACAGCAAAATTTTGATCGGCCGGTGCTGTGAGGGTATTTGTGCTTGTGATATTACACAACTGTCTGTCTGAGATTGCTTTCACAACGTAAGTTAAACTTTAATTTATATTCCCGGCTTGCAGTTGTCGGATTAAGAATCGACATTTGCTGGCTAAGCGGTAACTGGCGGCAACAGTTCCTGGGGTAGCTCAATGTTCCTCCGCAGAAGGCTTTAGTGGCCTACAAGATTCACGAGTCGCTTCTCGCTGATCGTTGATCTGCTTCTCGGGATGAAGCTGGGCTCAAAATTCTTCCTCCAGCTGGAACTAGCTTCGCAGAATGAAGCTGGACTCAATATCGGAGCCAAAAGTTACTTGGAAGGACCGGGTATTGTGCTGTTATATCTTTTAGAGCCTCCTGATACTTCGATCAGTTTTTGAGCAACTTGCAAATATTCGCATTATTATATAATGTTGAAATATAATTTGAACGGGTGTAACCGTCACATCGTCACAACGTCTTGCATAATTCGGTTGTATACTGATAAGATCAAACAGGATCTAAAAATGGTGAACCATTTTCTAATTCCCTTCCGTATTTCGGTATTTTATGACTTCATCCAACTTGCAACCACCAAATCGCAACTACAGCATTATGAATTCTTTTTCAAAATCTATGACTACGTATTTTGCTTGAAAATGAAATCCCTCTTCCAACATTTTTGCTTTACAAGTTTGACAGCATCCTCATAAGGTTTTGTCTACTTGTTTGGCAAAACGCGAAATACCAGTGAAATATAATGTCCATAACTAGCATGTGGAGCGTAAGTATTGCAGAAGAAGTAATCAAAGGTTGCATTTAAATAAACTTTCTGTGAACTGCACAACGCTCGCAGATTGGCTTCACATGAAAATACAATTATATGTTCTTATTCACTAGCAACAAATACAATTTTTTTTTGTATACGCGAATTTTGTAAAATCTTATATAATTATTTCTTCAGCGATTTTGGGTAAATTTGGCTGTGTTGTTTTCGTTTGGTGTAGATGTTGTTGCGAATGTAGGACATATCTTTGACAGTTAAAGTGCCCATGGTTTCAAGGTTTCCTTTAAATCGAATGAATAAACGTGGACAGCTTTTCGATAATATATAATAATAATAAATAATAAAATAAATACCCCAACAAAAAAACAAGAAGAAAACAAACGATACAGTTACTGAAACGGGATTTGACTAGCTGCACTTTCTCCTAAGCTCATTTCTTAATTAATATTCACAAATATAACCAGTTTGAGCAATTTTACATTATAAAATTTGAATGTCAATAGATGTAACTTAGGCACCACTACGAATGCATCCGGTAGAAGTACACCGCGTCTTTGCTTGCACTTTCCATATACAAAGCTCTTGATAATTCGAATTTCGATAAGGCGAAGTTTTCGATACCTCGAAGCATTTTATAAACCCCTAGAACGGGACCTTTCCTCCATTACTCGATTTTAGAAGCTAATATTCAGTTTAACAATAACGATTACGTTAAGAAGTGCTATAACTAGTAAATAACATTCTCGAGAGTTATGTATGACCATGCTTCTTTGTATTTCAGAAGATTTGCAAGCGTTTAAAACCAAAAATTAATAGTCAACAAGAGGAACGCGCATAAATTGTTTGGTCTACACAGAGGAATTTTTTAGTTTGGCGGGGATTATCGATAAGTCCGATAATGACGTTGCAAGAACTTGCTAATTTGAGTTTTCTACTTTAAATATTTGAGCAACTACGCTTTTACTGCCGTTACTATTGTACTATTGTATTGGATCACATCTACGTAAGCTATGGAATCAAGGTAACGAAAACTAAAAACAGTAAGTAGTAGTAATAATACTTATTTTAACTTTAATTTTATTTTGGTACTCAGCTAACAGCCGTTAGACCAATTATAGGCGTCGTTTTACATTTATGGGGACTTCCAACCCCACTAACGACTGCCATAACGTTATTATAACATCCGGGACCAACTATTTTCGCGGCAGCCGTACCACGAGGTGCCGAGAGATGCAACCGTGGAACTCCCATCCAAGTTCTGACCAGAAAGAGCGTTGCTTAATTCTACTGATCGAACGTGGACGCTTGTTCAAGCTACACCAGCCGGGACATATGTACGCATCTGTACTGTATGTAGCTATGTATTATTTCTATACACTTCGCACGTTGTATATAAGTACTTACTATATATTTTTGTAGATTTATAAATAATTCATATAAATAAGTACCGTACATTGTCTATAACAAATACGTAATATCTATTACACATTTATGGCATAAATATTTAAAACTCGAAAATTCGGCAACTCGAGCTTTTTTGTCTTCGCCTGGCGCTTCGAGTTAAAGAGGTTTGACTGTATATATACAGGGTGTCCCAGCAACAAATACACAAAAAAAATCCACAAAAGGAGCCAATGGATTAACACAGTTTCTGAAAGAATTATGAAAATCGGCTTATGCGTTGCTGCATGAAAAGTTATTAAAATTTTACCTAAAAGATGTAGTGCGCCACAGCATTTTAATTTACTATTGTTAACTTATTAATTGTTGCTAGAAATATGTATTTGTATTATCTGTAACTTCATGTACCTTGCGGTGTAGAGGGTGGTTCCTTTTGCGCTACAAATATAGTATGATCAAACATTATTTTCATCTAGTATGGTTATGGAATAGTTCCTAATTTATGAATGCAACTATAAGTTACTTAAAAATCAAATGTTAGGTTTGACATTTAAGTAAAAACGTAGTTGCAATCATAAATTAAAAGCTATTCCATAGCCATACTATAATTAGTACGTAAGGGATATGAGAATATGACAGCTTGTAATTTGTTCGACTAGATTAAAACAATGACGATAATAATAAAAATCAATTCAATAATGAAACCATAAGAAAAACAATGTTACTGAACATTTTTTCCACAACAGAAAATAGTGGATATATTTCTATTTAGTCAATTCGGTTAATTGGCATCCACAGCTGTACGATTACTTCACACTGTTAGGCCACTGCTAACAGAAAAGCTTAAACGTTATTTCTCACGTTACAAATAACAAGTCAATTAATGTGAACTAATTTCGTCTAATGAATAAGTATGGGACGGAGTAACATTTAGTTGGTTTAAGTAACGGTAGAACCGCGTTTCAATAAGATGTTAAATTGTCGAGCATTAAAATTATGATATCACTTTTAAATCCTAATGACATCATGAGAGATTAGAAATGAAGTTGCTCCCATGCAGTTTTTAAAAGTTCAATAGTGGCAAAATAAAAGCTGTTTAATTAAAGCATTACTCTAGTTATAAGGTCAATTTGATGAGATAATTATAAAACCATATATGTACAGTATGGTTAGAAAGTAAATCCATCAGATCTTATGGAATTTTTAATATCGTGTATTATAATACCACAAAATAATAACCTGGTCTATGAGGTAGAGTAGCAAGACTACAAACAACAGATATACACACATGTGACTCGAAGGTAGCACGATGAGCCCAAATTGAGGCCAACGTGCACGGAAACTCGTTTCGTCCTCCACCCACAAAATTCAAACAACCTTCTGTCAATATCATTTTTAACATTTAATATCTACCAAAGAGTATATAATGTATTCTTTGTATCTACATAATTTAAAATGTCATAAATTAAACATACCTATTCTAATTATTGGTAATACACAGTTCTGCAACATATAAACTTTAAGATAGAGTTGAAGCCAAGTAAAACTAATTGTGAAAGCCTAAACCTCATTCAACATGACCAGCGTTTCTGGATATACAGGCGCTTTTTGTATATTTAATATCAAATTGTAAATTTATTTTATAAGTAAAAATTTGTCAAATTACACTCAACAATCGCCAAATACATTTCTCAATGCATTTAGAAGAGATGTTAAAACTACTTGCCTTCTTCTTGTAAGGGCTAAACAACTCTTTATTTCATATTTTCAAAGACTGTTTGCAACATTTCTGTAATACATGCTGTTACAATATTTTCTTCTATTTCTAGAAGAGTATGAATATGAACTAGAGATACTAAGCTTTTTAGGAGCGGAAATAAACAGTACTCTAAATAAGATAGATTGTAATATCTCCACCAAGTTATATTAGATACGTGAAAGTACCAGTTCTAGTTTTTGAGGTCCTGTTTCATCCTGCTGAAAATATCCTTGTTGGAATTCGGCATCGTGAAGTAGGTCTATAAATAATTAGATAATGTTGTTTCGATATCGTTCAGCGTTTATAGAGAACATAGCTACCCAAACACCTATTTTATACTACTTCAAAGCTTCACCTAAGCAAAGAAACACGATTTCTGTTATAATTTAGATATAAGAGCTCTTTTACTTTTCTCGTCTAAAAGACGAAGAAAGTATTGTAATTGCGAAAAAACACCTTCCGAGATTTTCTCAGATCTTCACGGAGAGTCCCTAGATGACGATATAGCTCAAAAACTATTTCTTGGAGGAAGATGATATTTTGCATGCGGATTACATGTCTACATGGCTCGAAACCGAATATACTTTATTTTCAACATTTACAAGGCGAGCAGTTTAAAAAATAAAATTCTTCTGATTTTTGCTATAACTCGAAAACTATTGGTTATATAAATCTGCAC
The DNA here is from genome assembly GCA_940337035.1 of Agriotes lineatus. Taxonomy (NCBI): domain Eukaryota; kingdom Metazoa; phylum Arthropoda; class Insecta; order Coleoptera; family Elateridae; genus Agriotes; species Agriotes lineatus. The sequence continues at coordinate 174,866 of CALNHX010001627.1, read as the reverse complement.
ATAGCTCAGGGTTTCACTCTTAAAAAAAAAAACGGCATATTTTGGACCCAACATATACAGGGCAAAAATGTTCAAAAAATTATTTTTTTTCCTTTAGTAATTTCAAAATTTGTAGTTTCAATACTTCCACTTGCGAGGGAAGTTCCGTGTAAAACTCTTTACAAATTTTCTGAACAAGTCAATTTGTTGCTCCATTTTAACAGATTGTCTATCACAATTTTCTGTTTATGTGATGCACTACCCGTTTCTCTGGAAGTTCTCACAGCACGTTCTACTTAATAAAAAAGTTCTGCTCTAATACTACTACAGGGGAAAATAAAACTTGAATAATATTACAAAGTGGAACATTTTTTAAATTAGGAAGTGTCATTGTTATAGACGGTTTATTGTTTAGTGTTGTAATTAATAATATACGTGGACTCAATCCATCGACTGTTTTGATAAATTTATTTTTATTCGTACTACTCGTATGTACCTACATACTTATAGTAAATTGAATTATGGTGTTGTACAGAGCTGGGCAGTAATTAATTACTTTGTAATTAAATTACTAATTAAATTCCTTTTTGTTGATTTGCCTTGGAAGTCAATTACTTTTCAAAATGCTGTAATTGTAATTGGTAATTGCCATTTTTCTTAAAAAGTATTTTAGAATTACTTTTTGAAAGTAATTAATTACTACATTCAATAAGGTACTCAATTACTTTTGCGTAATTAAATTACTCTAAAGTATTTAAATTACTTTACAAGTATTTAAATTGCTTGCGGTAATTGAAATTACTCATGAAAATTAAATTAGTTTCTGGTAATGGAATTACTAAATTACTGATATTGATTGAGTATTAAATCTTTAAACGCTAAAAATAAGATAAGGCCTTATTAAGTTACACGTTAAGAAAATCGCAAAAGGGCATTCTTGAGGCAATGTAAGTATAATTTATTATTTCCTATAACTACTTGGATATCAGTTAGTCTTGTGCAAAGAGATATTTGGTGCAGGCGCTTATGTTTGTAGATGTGGTGAGATATGCATGTGTTGTGTCTTATATAGTGTGGGATGTACAGGATGTAGCATTGTAGCTTGCTAATAATGATTGTGTAAGAAGCAAAAAACATGTCTGCGTAAGAACAGCTCACAGAGTAAAGAACGGTAAAAATATAATTTAATGTTTTCCATGACAATGGATAATAAATGGCACTATTATACAATATTGATTCATCATAATTATTTATTAATGTCAATTTGCTTATTTAAATACGATGTACTAGCACATGGCTATCTAAACATCTACTACTTAATGCAAATATACAACAATTTATAATGAAAGTAATTTAAGAAGTAATTTATGTTGTGCAATTACAGTTACCAGGTAATTGATAATTAGATTACTATTTTACTTGAATAATTGGAAATCTGGTAATTCAGTTACTTCATTGGACAGTAATTGGTGATTAATTACTTTTTAAAGTAATTTGCCCTGTAAAAGATATAATATAATAATATAATTATTAAGGTTTCTATTTTAATTTAAAAAAGTACACAATTATTTTCTTTCTATATTTGCATTACTGTTTCTAGTCCAGAAAAGTTACATTATGTTTTTAATCGAAGTTTTTAGTTTAAAAGTTCACATCCTGACCATGTCATTGTTAATATCATGATCTTTCAGAACCATCTTACTTTCTAATAGATTAGTTATTCTCATTATGGGCATTTCTCGTACTTTGCGTGCCTTTGTGTTAAATTTATAATTTCGGTGAACTCGTTTAAAATAACATTTTTAGAAATTCCATTGAAGTCATGAGCATGAAGTACAGTTCGTCAACATGGGACCCCGAGTTCGTTGAAACTATATGCAGAGGAGGATTCGAGCAACCCTTGCAAGGAGGAGTTTTGGCATGTAAGTTGCCCATGTTCGCGTTAGGATGGATCATTTATAATACTCCTAATCTTCTTGCAAATTTCCCTACGCAGTCAACGAAAATCTTTGCTGTGCATCGAGTTGATATTCAGTTTTCAGCTACTACTGCATTACTTCACGTTGTCATAAATTCTATTGTTCTACTGAAGAGTAAAGTTTAAAACTAGTTGAAAGTACAGATATATATTTATAATCGTGGGTAAAGAGTGCAGCGCTGCTTTAAATTTCAGACACCGATTTTTTTACAGCAATAGTTACCAGAAAATCTCATTATTGTTGATTTGATGTTTGAATGTACATAATTACATGCATTAAGAAGTTTAGAAGAAACATAAATACTTGCTGCGTATGTCTATATAGTGCTCATTTTTCGCGTAGTAGATGCATTTATACATGAAGATCTGGCTTAGTACAAGAGATAGGATGTCGATTACCTTGGAAAAAGGTTGCATATTTGAGTGCTGGTCAATATGCTGCAAATATTTTTGAACTAGCCTACTTAGTTTTTCAGATATTTACAAATAAATGAAAAACTTGGAATTTAGTTTTATGCCTGTACTGCCTTTATCAAAGAAAATATATCAGGGAAAACCTTTCTAAGACAAGGTTTATGCTTACTTTCATACATACGAGAAGCGTTCAAATTTGAATTATAATTTGAATTGCGTGCCAAAAGCCAAAGCCATGCACAGAAGTTGTATACATTAATTAATGCTCTGTGTAATATAACTATTTCTCGCGGTGTTATTACAATTAATATCAAACCCCAAATTGTAAGTTAAAATATAATAGCTCTCTCTTTGGAGTACTATTTCATATCAAACTAAATATACCCTTTTAATAATTATCAAAAAGAAGCACTATCAGGTATATCTCACTTATATAGGTACTTACCTTACTTCTTAATACAATAAATAGGAATTAACGTATCTCATAAATCAATTTGACATTTAAGATTATGTCATGTGATTATAGTTTTTTTAAAGCCTTGAGTAGTCAGTTTTACAAGCAATGGGACTCATAAATCCCAGCTGAATGGGTTAATCTTCAACTAACAACTTTTTCTTGTAGTTAAAGACAGAATTACTTTTAAAATATAATAAATATTTGACTTTATGAATCAAATACACTTTTCAGGTACTTCACAAAATTAAATTCGTACTTTCAGTTTCTTAGTAGCACATTGAAGTTTGATCTGACATTACAAAATAAAATACAAATTGTCAAAAATAGTTTATCAAATCTTAAATATCCAAACTTGATTTAAATGAAAATTCTAAAATAAGCTAATTCCAAGAAGTATAAATTTCAAAATATAAATGCCAAAAAACCCGAATCATTATCGAATTTAGAGAAATAATACTTCTAAAATAATTTATAAATATAATTACAATTATCTTAATGATTTGCCGCACCAAACTTGCTTTATAACTTCTTAATATTTCGTAAGAAATGGGCACTAACATTCTGATTGTATATCTTGTACCTGAATGTTGTACCTCAGCTCCTAACTGGATAAATTCTAGTCAGCAAACACCTCCTTGTGTTGTTCCTGATCAAAGCAAAGCTTGTTGTAACTCTTTGAAACCTCTATTATTTGGATAGACAGTTCAACAGCATACCACAACAGTCACTTTCCCTAGTTTTAATGGCTTCGCAGTAATATACCACGTTAAATGGAATTAAACAATCTTTAATTTTATATTTGAATAATATTTGTGACTAAAAGTCAAATTTGATCGTAGAGAATACTATAGTGCTACTACGTATCAAATCATCAATTATTATTCTTCACAATTAATGGAAATGTAACCCTTAACGTGAATATTTCTCGTAGATTATCAATTCAAGTTATTTTATTACTACTAATTATAACCAACCCTCTGGTTGCCCTTACAACCCCACCAGTCAAAAAATATATCTGTTACATCACATGATATACTCGTACATTAGATATCTTGATATTATTTAAATTAAATTCATACGGTATGCTGCATTACATCTGGAACAAGTCCTAACTTCATTCAGTCGTTAAGTCGTCACAATTCATTTTCGTCCAATTGGCAAGCATGAGTGAAGTGGCAGTGCATTATTAGTAAATTTCTTATCAACGAAGATATTAAACTATAAGAAATTTGTGTAAGAGTTAAAAAAGGCGGTAAGAGTAACTTGAAAAAAAAACGCGAGTTCTCGTCTCGTGTCTTACAGGATAATGTTCGACCCATTTTGTTATTCACACGCTGGCTACGATTCAAAAATTTAAATGGACCATGCTGCTCCATTTGCCATATATTTTGGACCTTGTTGCATCAGTTTTTTAAATTTGTTTGGACATTTAAAAGAGTTTCTAAGGGAAAAATCCCTAGTTGTAATAAAGAAGTCCTAGATATTGTTCGGGAATGGGTGTGACAGCAGCTAAAGAATTTTTTTTTCTTATGGAATACAGAAACTTCCGGAGAGATGGCACCAGTTTATTCAAAGAGAGGGAGACTGGGTAGAAAAATGGCATGATATACATTAGAGTCCTTGTGTTTGTTTTTGTATAAATATTAAATTATAATTTATATTTGAACGCTCCTCGTATAAACAATTCAAATTAACTTACACAACCAGTAAGTTCGTTTTTGTTTCGCAGACTCTATAGTCGATCTGAATGGCATTGGATAACGATTGTTTTTTTTTCTGATTTCGGTGATACAATGTGGTTACTGGTTAGGATTTTTCTTTTTCTTTATGGGTAACAGGGCCGTAACTAGGTATAGGCCGAGTAGGCACCCGCCTACAGGCGCAAGCGGCAAGGGGCGCCAAAATGGCACTGAAAACATTTCTTTCGTATTAATAAAAATAAATAAGCAAGTGGCCAATTTTGCAAATAAATTAATATAAATATTAACGATTTAAGTCCAAATAATGCTATTTATAATAATGCGAATTGCGCCCAATCTGGTCGATACATTACATTACCTTGTACAATTTGCAAAGGAAATGTTATATGTCTACCAGATTTATTTCATAGTTCTCACCTATATCAATCAAAACTTTAGAATTATTAGCTTGTTAGCCCACTGCATAGGTGGCTTTATTCTAATTATAAAAATTTTTTCCATTTTTAAAACAATGTAATATAGCAGTGGCGACAAACTAACTTAAATTTTTAACAACTGTTGGAGCAGGTCCACTGATATTACATATAGAGTGTGATTTTTTAAAAACTTAATTGCAGCAGGGCCTGGATATTCTCAATCAGTTGGCAATACTGAAATGTACTGTTGGTGACACTGTAAGTCTATGTCAAATTCGAGGTTAGCAACTTAGGTTTTGCGTCAGTTTTGACACAGACTGATGCAAAACCTAACCTGCTAACCTCGAATTTGACATAAACGTACAATACATTTCAGTATTGCCAACTGATTCAGGCTATCCAGGAACTGTTGAGTTTTTTTTAAGTCACTCGGCACATTCACTGCTTTGGGCTCATCGCTGATACAGTTGTCCATTGCAACAATCAGCAGAATACCACAGAGCGATTTTGAGAGCTTACGTGTTTCACTACTATGGTATTTTTCACTACAATCACTTTCCCGGTAGAATTTTTTCAAATTAAAACACTTCTGCGACCCTACCCGATGGTAGCTTTTATTAACAAAAAATTATCGAAATTGGCCTGATGCAAGGCTTATACTACGAGCTGACAAAAAAAGCTTCGCATTTAAAATCGCATTTAAAATACATTGATTATTACAAAACAGTGTGACAGTGTGGCTGTGAATACAGAACCTTATTCTACGTTCATATGTTACTACGCATAATAATATGTAGTTATATGTTTATATTGTATTATTTTAACATATTGATATGTCTTTACTAGTTTTTGAACGCACCACATAGGTGGTCTTATTCTAATTAAAATAATTTTTGCATTTTTAAAATAAAAAAGATACAAAAGAAAATGTTTTCAACGTTTTTAATACAGAAAGGGCGCTGCAAGAAAAACAACTTTTGCTAGATCGAATTATGGCTGAAGTCTTCAAAATTGTCTACAAAATAGGTAAAAAATACCGTAATGCTGCTAGCTAATAATACAGAAACACTTAGTAAAGCGAATTACATGAATTTGGAAATAAAAAAAAACATTGCATTGTTCACTGATAAATGCATATGTTTAGCGTTGCGCTATAAATGACGCAGTGGCGTTCGGATTTTGGGTACACCATATGTTTATATTGTTATGATACACTATATTCTTTGATAATTTAAATATGAATACTAAAGAAACAGTTTAGTCAAATAAATTTGGAAGTCAGATATAAGCAAATTAATGGATCTAAATACATGTTAAAGTATAATGAAATTAACTTTCTTATTATTGGTTAGTCAAATAATAGCATAATGATTGATTACTCAAACTTAATCTGTAATAAGAAAATTCTGAATAGGAATAAATACCAAGGTTACTACTAAAATGTATCTGTTATGATAATTAAAATAAAATATCTGTTTTGATTATATAAAAAAGTGTAGATAGGAGGCAACAAGAATCGTGTCTAATAGTAATAATTTGTAATTTGTTTAATTAGTTACTGAAACAACTCATAAAAAACAGACATGTAATTTTGAATATAACGAATTTGGAAAATAAAAAACCAGAATTTATGCCTTACTTTATGTAATTATTTGATCAAATACCATTTAAAAAGGCTGTAAACAAATATACTTGGTGGAGGTATAATATTATAAATTGGAACTTATAAAGGAATACAATCGGTGAAGAGATTGAACCAATGTAGTGAATTATAAATAATCAATACAGAAGATTACATTATATGAAGAGAATTGGATTTATTGATACTACATTGGAAATGGAATACAAGACACAAACAAGAGGTTAGTACGTGCAGCGAATTGTTTTTGGGAAACCTGTGGGTATCATTGAAGACGTAGGACCATCTAAAAAAAGAGACAAATTCATATTTGGAACAAGATTTATGCTGACACTTACCAGAGAGGGATCGGAGCCGCAGTAATCCAGTACAGGAGCTAGGAGACTTGAAGTTAACAGCAGCAGGGGACAACGACAGGAATCCAGTATAGGATGTGGAAGTTTTGAAGTGGATGGCAATAAGGTGAGGCTGGGAGTTTACATTCATCGTAGGTGATGCAGTTTGGATAAGGACTCAGCAGGTGTTTGAGTGCAGTCGGAGTGAGGATCCAGCTTAGAAGGATTTTGGCAGTATTAACAAGCAAAGTGTTAAATCAGGTTTGTGTTTTAAAAGGTTAAATGAAACATTTAAAAAGCTATAACCAGTAAGAAGGTATAAAAAATATAATTGAATTTCATACTTACAAAATAGATTGGTGAAAGAATTACATATTAGATCTTATTGTAAAAACCTTGATATTCGTTCTGAATTTTGATTAATTTGACGTTAGTTGTCAATTTTTTTGAAAGTCAATCAACTTGCAATTAAACAAAGAGAATTTGACAAATCAATCATTGGGTTACTAGATATTGCGAACCACCTGAGAGAGTTTCATTAAAAATATTGTAAAATACGGATTTGAATTGAAAGTTAAAAATAAAGGGCAAAATAGTAATACGATAATTTAAATAAATTTATCAGCTAGCATAACATAGCAAATTTTATGGCGCCGCAACGAGAGGGCATAGCAAATTGATGTAGCTTGCCAATGTCAGGTAATTGAAAAGTCAAACGTAAGATTAGAAAATACAATCAAACCCGTTTATTTGAATATAGCTGATAAACCAGGTTTATGGTTAATTTGTAATTAACAATCACGAATAAAAGAACAGAATTGTAAAAAGGTAAAAGGGTATCATAACTAAGTTCTTTTGAGCAAAAATAGAGTAACAGAATAGGACATTTAATTTGAGTAACTAAAGTATTGGATAACGGATTCAATTGGTAAATCAAATATAAAGATATACGATTCATTATAAAGGGTTATAATAAAAAATAGGTACATTTAAACAATTTAACTGAAAGATGGCAGATAAAAGGGTTACAAGGAAAGGCAAGAAGGTGGAAGAAGAGAAAGAAGAAGGACCAGAACAAATGGAAGTAGTGGCGAGTAGCGCAGGAGTAGAAGGTGAAGAAGGACAGCTAGAAATGGAAGTACAAGGAGACCAGGTAAGGTTACAGGAAGAACATACAGCAAAAGATGACAGGATGAAACAAATAATGGGAATAATGCAGCAAATGCAAATGCAATCATTACAGTCAATGGAAAGAATGATACAGCAAAGTAATAGGGAAGCTGAGGAAAGGGAAAACAGGTCGAAGAAAGAATTACTACAGTCAATACAGAAAACTGCGGAGAAAATTGAGAAAAATGCTGAGATAAGCAAGAAGGATACAGCAGAGCTGAGGAAGGATTTTGCGAAGAATGCGGAAGAGTTGAAAAAGGATTTGCAACAGGCAATTGAGGAGCAAAAAGAACAGGCAAAAAGGATGGAAGAATCGATATTGGGATTAAGAGAAGAATTTAATAAGGTGCAAATCGAGAATAAGCAAGAATTGCAAGCACAAATTAATAAGATGAGTGAAACATTAGGAAGTTATAAGGAGGAACTCAAGAATGAGGTGAGAAAAGAAAGACAGGAGGAACGAAAAGAGATAAAAGAAAAATTAGAAGTTAGATTTCGATACAACACTTATGAAAACAGAATTTTGGATAAAAAACAAGAATTATTATTTGGAACTAATGAAATAAATCAAATGTTAGAGACTTGTGAAGATATGGAAAATGGTAAACAGGTAAAATACAATGGAGTGGTAAGTAATATAGAAGTAAACGTGGTAACAAGAGGTATATTGAGTAATATTATGAGGAACAAAAATAACAGATATTTAAGAAGATGTAATAGATTTTATAAAATAAGAAGAATTACAAGAGGTTATATAGTTAATGTCAATAAAAATAAGAAGAAAACAAAGAAGGAAACAGTTAAACGACGACTAAAGGAGGAAGCAAAGAAGTTAAAAGAAAAGCTGAGACAAAATGAAGTACCAAGGTTAGAAGATGAATTAAGAAAATTAAAACAAGCAGCTAAAGAAGACAAGGATGTTCAAAAGACTACTGAAAATACTTTTAAAAGAGTATTAAGATAACAAAAGGAAACTCGGAACTTGTAAATATGTAAATAGTAATTTAAAAAATTTTTTTTTATGAAGAACCACACGTATTTTAGCATTTAAATAGTTATGAATATTAAATATTAAAAGATAGATGATGCCATTGTAATACTAAAAAGAAAACAGTATTCTATTATGAAATATGATCACATCTTTAATAAATGAGGAAGTAATTTTAAATAATTTAGATGTCCTGTACAAGAATATAATTAAAGTAAATAAAATAGATTTGCTATCATCAACCAAAAGAAAGATATCAACCACAAACCGAGTGTTAAATGTAAAGATAAGTATAAATCAATGGGAAGATTTTGTTAGATTGTTTATAATAAAAGGTCTCACTGTCGATATGGTGTTAGGAATTGATGTAATTCAGCAATTAGGGATTCATATTGATGGAACACAAAAGTGTATTCATTTAAAAGGGGTAAAAAAATCTTGGAACTGTACCAATAGTGTCAGCCGAGAAAATAAGTGTGTTCAATTAGATAGAATTGGAGATACAATGAAGTATAAGGAAGGTATAATAATTAATAATAATGTAATATGTGATATACAGAGTGATAATAATTATAAGGGGGTTTTGCTGAATGATTTGAAAATAGCTGAAAAGAATAAACAATTTGAAGGCCTAATATTAGAAATAATTTATAGAAATAAGGAGGTTATTAATGAAAAGGTAGGACAAGCACAAAAATATATTCATAAATTGCAGGTTGATGAATCAAAAAGTTTTAATAGTAAATCTTACCCTATTCCATTTACATTAAGAGGACAAGTTAGAAATGAAATTAAATAAATGATACAGATGGACGAATTAGAGGAAGATTTCATATTACAATGATTTACCCATATATATCGAAAACTTAGAAAACATGAAAATCTGTAAATATTGCATTAAATGTTGTTGGTTGGTAAAGTTAATTATTTCGTTTCTATAGTAATTTTAAAATAGATAGATGTAAATAGGTGTTGATTGTTATTAATTTAGATAATAGGATATTTGGTTGGGTTCTACAAAATTTATTAATTAAATAACGAATTAAGAAAATACATTTGAAATAAAACGAGTTTATTAAAAATGTTTTTCTTAATTGAGGAATTATGTTATGATACACTATATTCTTTGATAATTTAAATATGAATACTAAAGAAACAGTTTAGTCAAATAAATTTGGAAGTCAGATATAAGCAAATTAATGGATCTAAATACATGTTAAAGTATAATGAAATTAACTTTCTTATTATTGGTTAGTCAAATAATAGCATAATGATTGATTACTCAAACTTAATCTGTAATAAGAAAATTCTGAATAGGAATAAATACCAAGGTTACTACTAAAATGTATCTGTTATGATAATTAAAATAAAATATCTGTTTTGATTATATAAAAAAGTGTAGATAGGAGGCAACAAGAATCGTGTCTAATAGTAATAATTTGTAATTTGTTTAATTAGTTACTGAAACAACTCATAAAAAACAGACATGTAATTTTGAATATAACGAATTTGGAAAATAAAAAACCAGAATTTATGCCTTACTTTATGTAATTATTTGATCAAATACCATTTAAAAGGCTGTAAACAAATATACTTGGTGGAGGTATAATATTATAAATTGGAACTTATAAAGGAATACAATCGGTGAAGAGATTGAACCAATGTAGTGAATTATAAATAATCAATACAGAAGATTACATTATATGAAGAGAATTGGATTTATTGATACTACATTGGAAATGGAATACAAGACACAAACAAGAGGTTAGTACGTGCAGCGAATTGTTTTTGGGAAACCTGTGGGTATCATTGAAGACGTAGGACCATCTAAAAAAAGAGACAAATTCATATTTGGAACAAGATTTATGCTGACACTTACCAGAGAGGGATCGGAGCCGCAGTAATCCAGTACAGGAGCTAGGAGACTTGAAGTTAACAGCAGCAGGGGACAACGACAGGAATCCAGTATAGGATGTGGAAGTTTTGAAGTGGATGGCAATAAGGTGAGGCTGGGAGTTTACATTCATCGTAGGTGATGCAGTTTGGATAAGGACTCAGCAGGTGTTTGAGTGCAGTCGGAGTGAGGATCCAGCTTAGAAGGATTTTGGCAGTATTAACAAGCAAAGTGTTAAATCAGGTTTGTGTTTTAAAAGGTTAAATGAAACATTTAAAAAGCTATAACCAGTAAGAAGGTATAAAAAATATAATTGAATTTCATACTTACAAAATAGATTGGTGAAAGAATTACATATTAGATCTTATTGTAAAAACCTTGATATTCGTTCTGAATTTTGATTAATTTGACGTTAGTTGTCAATTTTTTTGAAAGTCAATCAACTTGCAATTAAACAAAGAGAATTTGACAAATCAATCATTGGGTTACTAGATATTGCGAACCACCTGAGAGAGTTTCATTAAAAATATTGTAAAATACGGATTTGAATTGAAAGTTAAAAATAAAGGGCAAAATAGTAATACGATAATTTAAATAAATTTATCAGCTAGCATAACATAGTAATATATAGGGATTTGTAAAATGTTCTGCTGACTACGTAATAATATGTAGGTACTTTTTTTACATTAAAATTGTGTTTTCTAATCTTGTTTTCCGTTATCATTTTATATGTGTTGCATTTTTCTTATTTTAACATTTCGTTGTTTATTTTCAAAATGTTTGAATAAAAAATGTTGGATTTATTTTTGAATACCTACCTGTTTGTTTGAATACATTACATCATATATCCGGAGATAAATGTAGAAGCCATACAGTATCATTAGTATTTTTTGTCACATATATCGTTTTTGTACTGAGGAGCGCAAAAATTTTGGCTTGCCTACAATAAAAGTTTGCTTAGTTACGGCCCTGATGGGTAAAAGTAATGGACACGCCGGATAGGTATCTAACCAGAAGCAGACTACGATAATATCACTTCTTATATAATTTCTGAAGAAGCCGACAGTATGTTGAAGGGCGAAATGCCGAGGAATAATTTTGGATAAACACGGCACCATCCGAAAGCTTCTCATTCCAGCAACAACTATTTAAAAAAATATAGTAATAAAATATACACGTATGCGTTGTATAAGACCAATTCATTACTGGTGTCAATCATGAATAACATACATTTTTAATATAGAAACTTAAAATCAAGCCTTGCTTTGCGAATAGCTGCAACTATTCCTGAAAATAAAAATCCTTTATGTTACCAGCAAGCACACGCATTTATCGCTGAAATTATATTTTTGTGTAAATCCTTTCCTACGTTTGCACATTTATTTAGTCTTTCATTAAGTCTGATACAAATAGCCAGAAATAAGGACAAAAATTGAGCCCTCCATAAGTTGTGCAGCATATTCTTCACCAAAATGAGCTTTCAGATGATTTCCACCGATTTAGGGGGCAATAAACTCGTGTTATTATAAAACTCCCCAGCGAACCGCAGTCTTGTATCACTCGACGCACCCTCTCATAAATCAGGGCGTCGGGCTCTGCTGGGCCAAGCCCTTACTCGCCTCGTATTTCCTAATTTGTCGACGAACTACCCTTACTTCATGCTTACCGTACGGATTTTTTACGATTCGAAGCAACCGTCTTACATTATAGATAAGATGTAAAGGTGAAAGGTGAAGGTTATCAGACCAACTGGGAGTCGAAAGTTGGTCATATTTTTACAAAATTGGTTATGATAGGCAGGATGTAAGGTGGGTTACCGATAAATTTTATGAATTGAAAATTTGACATTATGAAAAGATTTGAGGAGTCTCCAAGATTTTAACTGCTCTTAACCTTTACCAGATGATAAACAGCGTTTGATAGTATGATAACTCGTAGATGTTCAAGTGGTGCATGATACGAGTATATGAGATAGCGGTTTGAAGAGGACAGTATCAACAAATTAGATTTATCTTCCCGGAAACACGTTTGACGCGAGTGTTTTTATGTGATCTTAGATCCTGGTACATGAACCGCCTTGTACGTCTAACATATGTAATCAGATTAAAGATTAATCTATTATTACATTTTATAATTGCTACAGGTACCTGCCACCCGGTTACAATAATATAATTTTTCATGTGTTCATAAATGTTTACAAAAGTGTTTTTATATACAGATTGGTGGTGGAAAATGTGAACATAGGTAATCGAATGAGCTAGAATACTTTATGATCGTTGTATGTGTTAGACAGAAATAGACTAATATGCGATTAACATCAAGTATCCGCATAATCAAGGTTTTTTGTTTTTAAAAAACACTGAATTCTAGGATACTAGATATTAAGAGATATATGCCTATTTCTGTTTAACGCTTAGAAAGTCCATAAACTGCATTATCCAGCACCAACCTGTATAGTCGAAAAGAGAGAAAGAAGTGGTAGGGTATATCAAAATCACTATGCCAGCTATTAAATCACTATGTTAGCGAAAAATACAAACATCTCTATTTTACTTAAAGGAAATTTAAATTATTCAAATTTGCGCACATCCTCTTATATCTTTATCTCTATCATGTTGGTATTTGCATATCTCCTTTTTTCGTAGTTGCTTTACTTCTTTTTCTACTTTCCCATAATAGTGGTTACAGAAATCATGTATCATGTTAAAATAATTTTAAATTTTCGAAAATGATCCTATGGACTTCTTTTCCTTGTACTAGGTTTTACATAGTATATTTCCTTTTCGTACTTGTTTTTCCTCTATGTAGGTCCTTGTTGTTCCTGATTATTTATATTTTACAAAAACCCCATTGGTTTTTTTTTTGTAACAATCTTTTATTTTTTATACAGGGTGTAAAAAAAGTCTGGAATATAGCAAATATTTCAGAAACTACCGGAGATGAATTTTAAAAATTTCCAGACTTATATAGGTAAAAACGGCGCATCTAGGAAGGACAAAACCGTTTCTGTAACTCTACAGGGTGAGTCAGAAAAAGTACCAACTTTTGTATTTTAAATTGGACACCCTGTATATTAACGAGGAATCAAATAGTCCTTCAAAATACAAATTCAACGATATAGGGTTTAACGGATTTATCTGTCAAAATGGCAAATGTGGGGTGACTTAAAGAATAAGGTTTACAACAATATACCGGTTAATATTGAAGCTTTAAAGGATCATATTAGAAAGAAATACGTCAAATTCGATGGGATACTGTCTTTAAATTCTCGTAAGACGTTGTCAAAAGTATCCCATCAAATTTGACGTATCTCATTTTTAATATGATCCTTTAAAGCTTCAATATTAACCGATCTATTGTTGTAAACCTTATTCTTTAAGTCACCCCACATTTGCCATTTTGACAGATAAATCCGTCAAACCCTATATCGTTGAATTTGTCTTTTGAAGGACTATTTGATTCCTCGTTAATATACAGGGTGTCCAGTTTAAAATACAAAAGTTGGTATTTTTTCTGACTCACCCTGTACAGTTACAGAAACGGTTTTGTCCTTCCTAGATGCGCCGTTTTTACCTATATAAGTCTGGAAATTTTGAAAAATTCATCTCCGGTAGTTTTTGAAATATTTGCTATATTCCAGACTTTTTTTACACCCTGTATAACCGAGATATCTTGCGTTTAAACGAGTTTTGTGGTTTTTAGTGCATCTATCATCACTGCCTTTTTTCGTTCCCTAAGCTCTTCTACCATCCCCCTCCCCCTGGAATCGCTTCCACATTACATCAGGGGGTGTGGCGTCACTTATACTATGATGCCTTAACTAAGTGAAAACCGGAGACAAGAGTCGAACTCTCTCCGGTCGTTCGAGTTTTCACTGTGACCTCGACTGCAAGCGGCGCGGCGGGACGTCGCGTCCATCGATGTCCCTATTATCACTGCTTAAAGTTCCATACCTTATTCTATTATTGACATAACTCTCGTCATGCATCAAGTTACATGGCGCTTTGCTTTTTAATATTCTACGTATTTAGGTACGTAATTAGGTAGAATGTTGGTATCACATTCATACTATATCCCACTAAAAATAATATACAGACGAAGCTATAACGAGCCTAAAACACTAGGAATGTGGCAATAAAGAAAAAAGACAAACGGTAAAAAAATATGGAAGAAGATTGCTGAACGAACCAAAACCCATAAGGGGTTGTAGCTCAGAAAATGGTGATGATAATGCTGAATTCGTAATGTTATCATGAAGTAACTCAAAATGTAAGTTGTTTCTCTGGTATGGAAAGTCGACCTTCTCTTTACTAAATGTACCAAACATTTTGGCCGACGTCGTAGCAAAATACAAAATTATGAATTATCGTAAAAGCTGACCTGAAACGTTGTTTTTCAGTCTGAAAAAAAACTTTTATATAAAACAGTAAAACATTATGCTAAAAGCTTCACGGCAAAAAGCAACTGGTTTTATTAAATAGGTAAAACTATATTCTAAATACACACATCTTTACAGGGTGCGCCTGAAATACATATATGTATACAAAGCTTAACCAAATATAATAGATAGGAATATGTTTTTTTCCCGAGGTTGACATGGTTAAAGACTGAGGACCTCTAGCCCGAGGTCTGTAAGTCAACCGAATTTACTAGCATAATAGTAAAAATGGTATGAAATTTCAAAATGTTATAAGTGTCATATGTCATGTTTAAAATAAGAATCTGTAAGTAACATCAAGGATTGCCTGAATGTATGGTTGGTCAGAAGTTATTTGTAGTTGCATGGTTACCATGAGTCGAGGGAGAAATAATTCGAAAAATCCCTTGGGAGTTATGAGTAGCTTTTCATATTTTGTATCTATGCCGAAAATGAACAATATCATGTTGCTAGTAAATAAAATTCTTTATCTATCTAAATGCGCGTCATTAAGACAGTGTTCCTCTGCAAACTTATTAAAAACAACTAAGTTCGCTTGTAGCGATAGAGTTTGGAGAATTTTTGGTATGCACTCCATACGAATGGAAATCCTGTTTTGATATGATATCAGTTATTATCAGTAGAGAGCGGATTTCCAGCTTTCATGCTTTTTGTAATGGTTAATAGCAGCTCAGAACTTTTGATAGTGTGTCACTAACTAGAAAATCAGAATTATTTGACATATACATTTTTCACTTTCTTTTATGATTTTAGGCATATTTAATTTTATATGCATGTTTAACTCTTTTTGTTTTTTTAAGTATACTGTTTTAAATATTATTATAAATATGACGCAATTTGCACTTAATTAACGTATTTTTATGTTTATTTTTACCATTTTATGGAGAATTAAAATAATTCACATATTTAGTACTGTTTTTTAATCGTATCGTATCCCGTAATAAGTTGTGCAAATCGCTATATACCCATGATTCATCGGCTATGAATCAAAACAAGTAATAAAGGTTCTAATCGCAACACTGCGACTTGTCACATTAAAATTAAAAATGCTAATACAACATAGGGGCTACGCACTCTTCCTAAGCTGTTGGGAACAAGTTTAGTACCCTGACGCAACTACAGATCATGCTAGGTCAGACAAATAGACAAACTTCTTTCTTTATCTGCATCGATGCGCGTGCGTTTTGGACCTCGAGGTTCCTAAGATTGTTGACACAGGGCTACCGTTCATGTGAAAGGCTTGTAGTTTGAAAAATCTTTCGTGCAAAGGCCATATTATTTTGGCGTTCCTTGTGAACTGCGCCTGCGAATTTGCTTCTGCATCTCTAATATAAATAGCCACGCTCGCATCTCTTTCTTTCGAACGTCGCCGATAGGGAATTTTATTTTCCAAATGCGCAACCTTGACGATAAGAGCGTTTCTCGACTTTTGGTATTCGAGTTTCTTGGTTCTCACGCCAGCTTTTGGTTGAGGCAGCCTAGGCGAAGAATCGATCGTGCCCTGGTAAAAGAGATTTTGTCACTTATGAGTCCCAGAGTAGGCTGTGCATTTTAGCGATTCTTATTGTTTTACACAAGCAATCGCTAGAGCACACTTAAAGAAGCGTTGCACCTGTCTCTTGTCACCTAAGAACTAGTATATGAACAACTTTAGCAGTGTTGTTAGATATTTTTGTTTTCTTTAGATATTGATTGTCTCAGACAAACACTTCGCGCAGTCTCCAAACACAGTCTTCTGCCTGTAAACCATCCTCACTGTCCTCATTTTAAAAAGAAAATATTTGGGCTAATTATGCTTTTTGCCTGCGGTTCAAGTTCAGTAAAAAGCATTTTTAGCTCAAATGTTTTTCGTGAAAGATGAACTCTAACTTCAGCTAGAAATTAAATATTTCAAATAGCCCGCCCTAACGGTAAAATAAAAATATAGATGAAATTTCAAAAACAGGAGCTTTCAGTAGTGTGATGCAATTACAGAGGGCTGTAAAAATGTTGTCCCAAAGTGTAGTGAAGGAGAAGCCCATCTTTTTTTGTTCTTGTCTTTGATGCAACTATAGTGTTACTGCAACTGCCGACGAGTACGTACCTGCTGTGTTAATTTATGTTTTAAAATGCCTAAATCAAAAACAACGCCTGGTTAGGGATTTTCTCGAACTCAAAAGTAAAAATCTGGTGTGATGCACGCACACAACTTTAGAGTGATCTTATAATTAGCCAAAAACTTTATTTTTAATTTTTAAGCATTTGCAAAAAAATTTCAAAAATTACAAATTCTACAGAACCTGTACAAAATAGAGCATTAGTGCAATAGACAAATTTTTTCTAGAATTATTAAGCTGAATTCAAAAATACAATAATATACCGGGTGTTCTATTCTACAAGAGTAAACACCATACTTACGGTTATGCGATTTTCTTCAAAAGCTTGCTGTCGCATCTAGATAGTACATAATACTTATATATGAAGTCTTAACGCCATACCTCTCTTCGTTTTCGAGATATTCTGTTTAGAGACAGACTGACAGACACACACACAGGCACAGAGACAGGCACACAGACAGACAGACAGACCAATAAACGCAAACATGTTTTTTGGGTTCAGGGGACTCTAAAACGTGAAGATCTGTTGAAAACTCAGTTTCAAATTTTTGGGGTGAATCCAATACTTCCTTTATCGCAAAAGGAAGTAAAAACAGCAAAATATATTTTAGAACTTGCGTATAAACTATAAGTAACTTACTGTTGGAAAAGAAATTAGTAATTAAAAGCAATATTTTTTAGATTCCAAGTGACAAGAAGTAAAATGTGCTTCAACATGTGATAAAAGCTTTGCCCATAGAACGAAAAAAGAAATTTGAAGCGTCAAGAAATAAACAACAGACTGTACAAGAATCTATTGCAACCCCCTATCGTCAAGATGAGCAATTGCAATTTAATTTTAAATTATGTAGGATGAGGGTTCAGTCCAACATATCTCAAAAAAGTTTCAAAATAGTCCAGTTCAACTATTTTTACAAAAATATTGCAGCAGGCATATTCCAGCTGAAAGTACCTGTGCAAAAATTGAACGCTGAACCGGTATATCGAAGATATTAAACAAAATATCGGAACTAACTATACATGGTTCGATGTTAATGAAACTATGGACAGTTACGGAAGATATGTGGCAAGCTTAATTCTCGGCATCTTAAATGAAGATATTCTTACTAAGGGATATGTTGTCAACTGCAAAGAGTTACCTAAAACAAACAGTGACACAATTACATGGTTTGTAAATGACATCTTGTTATCTTCCAAATGTCGTACCTCGGAACAAAATTTTGCTGGTGATTTCGGACGCCGCTGCATATATTCTTAAAGCGGGTAAAACTTTGAAAATGTCTTATGAAAAACTGTTTCAAGTCACACGTCTTGCGCATGGACAGAATAGGGTAGCAGAAATTATACGACTGCAGATTCCATCTGTTAATAAGTTAATTACAAATGGCAAAAAAATGTTAAGGCCCCTTTGAAGGTGCAGTATTTTAAGGAAAAGTTTCCTGAGGTGCCCTTACCCCCTGAACCAATTTTAACTAGATGAGGAACATGGCTGAAAGCGGCTTTGTTTTATTGTCAGTACATTAAAGAATTTAAAGAAAGTTACAGAATTTCCTGAAGTCCCTTCACAGTCAGTATCAGTAAAGGATTGTTTTGGGGTTTTAAACATACGGAGCTATGTCGAAATTTGGCTTTTATTAAACAGAACTATAGCTTTATCAGTGAACGATAACGAAACTTGAGAAGCAGAGCATTTCTGTAGTTAAAACAGTAAAACTAAACAAAACGCAAGTGCTGTGCAGAGATCAGTTAGGCAGATTGGGTTCTAGGTAAATTGCTCGAATGCAATTGCTCGAAAACGAATTGCTCGAAATCAGTTGCTCGAAAGTCAATTGCTCGAATGTGACTTTGCTCGAATTGCAAGTTTCTCGAACAGCAATTTCTCGATTATCTGTTGCTCGAAAAAAAATAAAGTTGTAAAATAGCCTTAACTTGAATCAGTTAATATCAAATATAAAAAATAACACAAATTACAAATTATAACCGTTATTAATAAAAAATAGGTATAGGTATGTGATTAAGTTAAAAATTATAAAAACCAAATATTATATGGATTTAATATGATATGTTATGTGCTATTTCACGGACATAATCAGAGCTGGGCAGTAATTAATTACTTTTTAATTAAATTACTAATTAAATTCCTTTTTGTTTATTTGCCTTGGAATTGAATTACTTTTCAAAATGCGGTAATTGTAATTGGGAATTGATATCTTTGTTAGAAAGTACTTGAAAATTACTTTTTAAAAGTAATTAATTACTGCATTCAATTACTCAATTACTTTCGTGTAATTAAATTACTCTAAAGTATTTAAATTACTTTATAGGTATTTGAATTACTTGAGGTAATTGAAATTACTCGAGGTAATTGAATTACTTTGTGGTATTTCAATTACTGAATGACTGACCTCGATAGGGTGCTAAATCTCCAGAACGCATAAACAAGATAAGGTATTATTAAGTTACATATTAAGCAAATCGAAGGGTTTCCCCGCGCAATATACGCCTAATTTATTATTTCCTCTGACGAGCCGAATAACAGCAACTTCTGCATTTTGTATGACGCGTCCACGAATATTAGTGCGTGTATCTGTAGCTTGTAACAGTGACACTAAAATTTATTGTGAGAGACACTATGTGTAAGACGCTATAAGAATATTTGCGGTAAGTACATTACAGATTACAATACCTACGGTAAAATAATAATTTTTCCCGCTGTTAATCATGTAAGTCAGTGATATAGCCTTAGTAACACGACTCACGAAAACTAATCCTGATGACAGGTGGCAGACCAAACGATTTTTTCAAAAATCTAGGAAAGTTTCGATAAGCAGCGGGAAAAATATAATAAGATAACTCGGAATGTATCGCCTATTAAAATTTTCGGCAGGCAACAAGCCGCGACTTCGTATTGGCTTGTACTTGCCTACCTCAAATGTTAATAGGTCCTTACAGTCCTTGTTACTTAAATAGCTATTAAATAGCTTCGTTAGACGATATTGATTCATAATGATTATTTATTCATTTCAATTTGCTTGTTTTAAACGATCTGTGCAAGTGTAACAGACGTTAAGTCCAGAAAATTACGTTTTTGAGTGAGGAATTGAATTAAACGGACAAAATCCGATAACAACATTTAAACAGCGGAAAACACATATATAAAATGTACCTAATTGCAAAATCCCATGTCTGGTTGACTCAAAAATGCATTATGGCGTATGGTAATTTTAAAACGCCGCCGCATAAGTTTACCGCATTCTAGCATTGAACATTTTGTAAATTATCCATTTTTTGTCGCTTTCTTGCCTTGTAATGCTCATATTCTTCTTTGTATACTGGCACTAGTGCCAGTTAGCTTCGATTATTATTAAAAACCCCCTTGCTAATTACGAGACCTTCAAATATTGGCTTCTTAATGATTTTACACAAAATTCTATTTAGTTTTTTAAAAGAACAGTGTATAGTGACCCAATTTACGTAATTTCAGATATTTTATTGCCAAAATCAATAGGTATTATTAAAGATGTTAATAACATTTTGAAATTTGAAGTAAAAATATGAAAGCAACCTGAGCAATTTAATTGTCGAGCGTTCACAGTAATTTTCTTATTCGGTGTGTTCAAAAAGAAATTACTTAAGGGTTGGCCATGAAATATAAAAGTATTGGCAACAGCAAGCTTTAGAATTCATTAACATAATCACTGTTGTTGCTGTCATAAGTTTATATTATACGCTGATATCGCGATTGAAAATTCTAAAATATGCCATATTCAACCTTGATGTAATTTCTTTTTGAACACATAGTATAAAGGTCACTTAAATGTAAAAAAGACTTCATTGTTACGTGCTTGAGCAAATGTCTTTTGTTTTTGGATCTAAAGTACGAATTCTTATTTCAATCAGCAGTTTTCAACTAGGTTTATCAGTCATCTGTCAACTTTCAACGGTCCCTGATCAACACCAAATTGATATTTTGTTTTAAAATTTCAGAAGTTACCTAATACATTTTTAATAACTATTTGTATTACTAGGGAGGAAAATGTATCATTCCCTTCCGCAGATGTAGTTTAGTTCTTCAGAGTTTGCGAGAACAGTACCTAATCCATTTATTGTAATCATGCAAGGGATGAAATGACGTTTTAGTCCAGAGTATACATACAGCACGTTTACATTTTATGATGAGACTATCTCTTGTAATCAGCTGCATTCAAAAATATTTAAATATGAAAACCAGGAGGCTAGTTGATTTATTATTAATAATAATCACATTGTCTCCAGTCTCTAATGGCAACGGCAGTCAATGTATTATATTCCCTCCCACTGCCATTGGAAACCAACCAGGGACCCACAAGTATATTTTCCCTGTACCCCTAACAGGCGACAGAAAATGTCACTTTCGTATAAAGGGGTAAAAGTATTTTCGAACAAAAAATGCTAAAGTTGCGCCAATTGGATCGTTCTTCTACAAAATCTAAATAGAAATTTGCTGTCAAACACTTAAGAAATCCAATGCTCCATCATGTATACTTAGGTAAGTTACATATTTTCGTCATTCATCCTCATGTTAAGCGTAACAGATTGTTCTACAAGTTAAGAAAAGTGAAAGTTTTTCAACGTTTAATTTACGAGCAAGTGATGCAAAGGGAGTGGATTAATTTATCACGAACATGGAAAAATCACTCTTATAACATATTCAGCGTGCCATTTTTTCTAATATCATTACAAAATCTACCCAAAATTAAATTCGACATTTCTTCATATTCAAAAAATTTCTTTTAATCGGCAGTGAAGAACGTCGAAATCGTCAAATAAAATACGAGAAATCGGCAGTGAAGTAATCCATTGTTTTACAACTTTTTGTAGGCGGCTGGGCGATAGGTAAACGTCAACCGACGTCAACGTAACCTAAAAAATTTGGTCAAAATGTAGGAACTTCGCGATTTCTCGATTTAAAAAAACAATGTACCCCTGGGCACTGGAAGTTCCATTTCAATCTTTGTGTGGTTTATTTGCTTTGGCCCTTCGGGCCTCGGCAACTAAATACACAATCGTGATAAAAAGCTCAACTTCAGTGATAACTTATGTGGAAACTAATATAAAAAAATATATAGATTTGAACTTCCAAGTCCCTATACCTTCTTACTGAAGGGACTTTGTACTAAAGTATATTAGGTTTAATCGGTTTATTATAACCTAAGGAATCTATGCCAAATCGGTGTCCCATTTTTTTTGGGACACCTTGTATAATTGTTATCTTTGAATTTATTTATTTACTTACATCTTACATCAAAACAAACTAAAAACTTTTGGTTTTGGTGAACGGTGCATGTAGCTAGAAGATTTAATTATCAAAAAACCTTCAAGAGTGATAAAGTATTAGGTTACTATAGTTAACAAAACATAAAAATGAAGCATTTTTAGATAACGATTACGAATCGACACGACACTAATGATAGTTGCAACTTGCAAGAAAATTCCACTAAATACAGCTATATGACAATAATTGTTATTGAAAGTAATTGAAAAAGTAATTGATGTTGTACAATTACAATTACTAAGTAATTGGTAATTGAATTACTATTTCCTGTGAGTAATTGAATCTCTGGTAATTAAATTACTACATTGGGCGGTAATTAGTAATTAGTAATTAATTACTTTTTAAAAGTAATTTGCCCAGCTCTGGACATAATTATATATATTTCTGTCATATCCATAATTATTTACTAATCTTAAAAGTCTCTGTGCACTATCACGATATATTCTTCGACTTATGGTGTGTTGTTGACCGCTGACATATTGTTCTATCCGTAATTCGTTCAAACTGAGTTCCCTCTAATGCCGAAATAAATTTCCAGATGTTAAGACCACATAAATTCGAGCAAAACGTTTTCGAGAAATTGCGGTTCGAGGAACTTGTATTTCGAGAAAAGTTACATTCGAGCAATTTGATTTTCGAGCAACTGATTTCGAGCAATTGATTTCGAGCAATTGCATTCTAGGAATTTGCCGGAGACGGGCATATTTTAGCTCGAAAATTAGATAAATTTCTAATGAAAATACTGGATATGAACTAATAAAGCACGTGTTTTACAAGATGAATTTGTAGAGGAATTGGAAATCGATTCTTCAATTATATCAAAGTTTAAACTTGTACCAGCAACAAGCGTAGATGTTTCTGCAATTTCAAAATATACTCAGTGACCGACCTCATAATTTTACGATGAATCATTATTTAGAGCAACACGTTGTAATATACTGTTTCAAGGAGCAAGGATAATTTTTTTATTAGAATTAAAATATTTTCTGCTTTTTTATATTTTTTGTGCTTTATTGTAAAGTATTTATGCCTTTCCAAACGTTTACTTTCCAGTTTTTATACCTATAAATCCGCTCTCTAATTATCGGCATATTACTAGTACACGAAACATACGCGTGACGGCGCAGATCAGAGCATAACCTTTCAATGGGTAAGCTATATTTGTTAAAAATATATGTTGATTTTTTTTTGGTCATAACTTTTTTATACATATATGTATGTTACAGAGTAGACAGGACAAAACAATATATTGTAATGATAGAACCATAAGAGTGTTAGAATTAAAGTTAGAAAATATTAAGGGATTACAATGGTTAAAAATAATTTGGATTTATTCATGTATAAGGTGGGAATATGAATGGAAAATAGCTATTTGAAAAACCGATGGATTTGAAAATAAAAAAATATTGTATAAATTCCAGTTTGAAGCGAATGACAAATACTTAATTTGAAATAAAATAGAAATTTAGTAGGTTTAACTCAAATATATTAAGACTAGAGTGTATGAAAACAGATTTGATATAGTTAGGAATTTTTTTTAAATTATTTATAATAAAAAATTTTGAAAATGTAAAATGAATTTGATGTGATTAAAAATATTTAAAATAACCCTGTTTTTATTGAGAAATGTTTTGACTAATAAAAAAGAGTATACTTAAAATCTACGTGGTGAATAAAAATTGAATTTTAAAATAACAAGAAGAAGCAAAGACTTAACTAATGAAGATTATTGGTATGTGGTAAAAAACTAATAGACAGCAGAATTATTCTACAAAAGTAAATCATTGAAGAAATATAATGCGTCAATTTTATTGGAAAAGTTCATTTGACATATTATTAATCAAAGTGGATTACGTCAAGCTGTTTGGTTCTAAGTGGAACTTCCAGAGGGTAGCAGATACGGTAGCAAGTAGATGTCTGCAGGTTTGCTATGTTGACTGAATGCTGTAGAAAAGGTGGAGTTTGCTGATTTTGGACGGTTAGGACGTCTTGTCTGTCTGTGAACCGTGCATTACGGGAAGGTGAATAATAATTATTATTGACATTCCAATACATAATAGGGCAAATTTGTAATTTAAGAAACAGATTAATATCAATATACTTGAAGATTCAGTTCAGAAATATGTCGCTCAAACGAGGGGCTTGATATTTGTGGGGTAGAACCTTAAATAAATAAATTTGCCATATTTAAAAAGCTCAAACGTGAGGTTCATTGTGATTGTTAGCCAGCTTAGACGATCATATTTATGTAATTAAAGTATGGGGCTTAGTATTTGTGAGACAACCTTAATTAAATACAACACCTTGTTTGTCATATCATTTTAATATTGAGGTTGAGATTGACTAGGACGTATTAGGGGTACAACCATAAACAAATGTGCCATATTTAATTGTTTTGGAAATTAACAAAAATACAATAAGACAGGACAAGCATTAATAATTCAATTAAGATGATAAGAAGATTAATTGTAAATAATTGTTGAACAAAATAAATGGATTTATATTTTAATAAAAAGTTTTAGTCAAAGTAAATTATATTGAGAATTTAAAACAAAATATGGCTGATAAACGGATTACACGAAAAAGTACAAGGACAGAAAAGGAAAAAGGAGAGGAATAGGAAGAAATGGAAGTGGTAGGGAGTGGTGCTGATGTAGAAATGGAAGAAGAACAGCAAGAGGTAGGTGTACAAGGAGATTAGGTAAGAATACAGGTAGAAGAACAGACAGCAAAAGAGGACAGCATAAAACAGTTAATGGTAATGATGCACGAAAATGAGAAGAAGGCTGAAGAAAGTAAGAAAGATGCAGCAGAGTGGAAGAGAGATTTACAACAGTCAATGCAGAAAAATGCAGAGGAAAGTAAGAAAGATTTACAAGTTATCAGGAAAGATTTAGAAGATTCAATACATGATATTGCAGAGAAGCTAACGCAGGAAAGTAAGAAGGATGCAGAAGAAAGGAAAACAGATTACAGGAAGCAAGTCGGAAGAATACAGAAGAAATGAAGATTAATGTAGGCAAGATGGAAGCTTCCTTGAACAAGTTAAAGAAAGAATTTAACAAAGCACAACTGGAAAATTATCAAGAACTGCAATTACAAATCAATAATATTTGTTTGAAATTAGAAAATTATAAGAGAAAATTAAGAATGAAGTGAGACTGAAAAGGCAAGGAGAAAACAAACAACTAGAGGAAACTTTGAAACAAACAATAAGAGAAAAGTTAAATAAGAATAAAGAAGAGTTTGAAGGAAAACTAGAGGGGATGAAGTCAACAATAGAAGAACGTATAAGAACATAAAAAGAGTGTATCGATGAAAGAGTTGATTTAATGGAAAGGAAGACAGGGGAAAATAAAATGGTAATGCAGGGAGAAATTTCAAAGAATGAAAGGAATATTAATTTATTAACAGACAAAAATTCAACGAAATTTAAGTAGGTAGAAGAGAGGTTAAGAAGAATACAAGATGGTACTGAAAATTTAAATGGTAACCAAAGAATAAATAATATGGGAGTTCAAACAGACACGATACCTATTTTCGAGGGTAGAATAGGAGAACAACCTATGACATATTTAGTGAAATTAGATGACATAATCAAGACAGTTAATGATGATAACAAGTGGTTACAAATAATTAATATGACTCTAAAAAGTAATGCAGATGTCTGGCATAGTATAATAAAATTAAAGTGTAACAATTATGAAGAATTTAGGAAATTACTTCTTGAGCAATATTGAAGTAATACACATCAAGCGCAAGTAAGAACGCAATTGACAACAGGAAGGTATACAGAAAGAGGTAGGACGCGTGAAATCTATGTGATATATAATTTCAATAAAGCACAGCATTTAACACCTAAATTGGCTGAAGAAAAAATAGTGCAACATCTATCCCGACGTTTAGAACGGGGAAATTACAAGAGCTTTTGCTGTACAAAACATTAAAACTATGAAAGATTTCTTAGAAATAGTAAGAAATTATGATATGGCAATTTTTAATAATAGGGATAACAGCAGAGGCCCAAATTTTCAAAATTATAGTAAAAGAAAATTTGAGGATGTACAACAAAATAAATTTGATTTTGGCAGAAACAATTATAATAATTACAGATCAGGTGAAAGAAGTTTTAACACAAATAACTATAATAGGAATTTTGATAGATGGAGAAGCTATCGGAATAGGAATAATTTTAATAATCATGAAAGAAATTACAATTACAACTATGGAAGGAACTACCAGAATACGAATGATCATAATAAACTATGATAGGAAAAGATACAATGCGATGATTGATGAGAAGAATAAGGAGAAAATGAACCAAGAAGACACAAGAAATAAATATTCCAATCGTCAATTATGTAAACACTGTATATAGACAAGATTACAATAAAGAGAGACCGATGCAAGAAAATTGGATAGACGTAGCTGAGGTTTATGAAGAATCCTCAGATAATAAAAAAACTTCAATTTTAATTAATTTAATTAATAACATCACGGATTGTAACACTAATTTTGAGAATAATGGGAAATTTTTACTAGAAGAAGAGGAGGAAGAAAATCAAATTTCAACTTTACCATTCATAAAAGTCAATTTATAATAACGAATATCTAGCCATCAATAGATAGTGGTACAGTGGCTTCATTAATAAAAGAGGAAATAATTTTAAAGATTTTAGATGTCTTAATTAAACATAATTAAAGTTAATACGATAGATTTGTTATCTGCAACCAAAGGAAAAATATCAACTACTAACAGAATGTTAAATACTAAAATAATTATTAATCAATGGGAAAGTGTTGTGAGATTGCTCATAGTGAAAGCCCTGAGTGTGGATATTGTATTGGAATCGATGTAATTCAACAAATGGGAATAAAAATAGATGGGGAGCAAAAATGCATTCATCTAAAGGGGTTAATGAAATCTTGGACAGAACCCAAAAGTGGCTGCCAAGAAAATAAGTGTTGCCAAGTCAAGTGTACTGGAAACGCAATAGAGTGGAATGAAGGTATAATAATTAATAATAATACAATATTGAATATAAAGAATGATTATAATGATAGAGCGGTATTGTTGAATGATTTGAAACTCGGTGAGAAAAATCTACTTTTTAAGGGCAGAATATTAGAAATAATTTACAGAAACATAAAAATTATTAATGAAAGAGTAGGTCAAGCAGAGAAATACATTCACAGGTTACACGTTAACGAATCACAGAGTTTTAATAGTAAGTCGTATCCGAATTTTAAAGAAAAGTTTGTGCTTCGTACGGATGCTTCCGATCAAGCAATAGTAGCTGAGTTGATTCAAATACAAGAAGGGATAGAAGTACCAATATGTTTTAATTCAAGGATTCTGAAAGGGTATGAAACAGAGGCGTAACTTCAGATTTCGCCCCCCCCCCCCCCCACCGGCGCGAAAATTAGTTGCCAGCCCCTTATAGGTCCTTCATAAAATAAAGTGGCAAAAACATCAACAATAATAATACATATAATAAATAATAATAATAAGATTAGGCACTACAAAACAATGTCTCCACTAAAATGGTTAAAAAATGTGCTTACGCCTAGCCTTAATGTTTGCAAAATATGTAATAACCTCTTGCAATTCCATTTTATCAGCTATCTCCGATTCAGTGGACAATAAAGAAAGGTTTCCAATCTTTCCAGGTGTATACTGTTTCTGACATAATTTTTAATTTAGAGAAGCTTCTTTCACCTGAAGCGACCGAAACAGATAATGTTAAAAACAATTACAGTGCTGTGGCAATTTCAGGAAAACTTAATGATAAATTCCAATTATCAACTATTAAAAACTTAGAAAATTGTTTGACGCTTTTAAACTCTTTTAGTTTATCTAGATTATAACATCGTCTGCCTGTTGCAGGTCTAACTCAAAAAGTATTTGTTGAACCGAGAAAATTTCGGTATTACGAATGTTGGGATATTTTTAGCCCTAGTTACTTTCGATTTTAAAAATTATTTAGTGTCACAACGTCCAGTTGCGAGGGATGTTCTGAGTTGAGCTCTTTAGATTTTTTAACTAAATTTCGTATTAAAGCTGTTCTTCCGTTTTTGAAACAACTTTGTTAAATAACATTCTTCCCAAAAATGTAAAATAAGGGTACTTCGATTAAAGTTGATTTTACATTTTTTAATTTTGAAACTCCCTGTGTGCTTTATAATAAGTTTGATCACAGGTTGTGACTTCTCAAGACAAACAAAATTTTTTGTCAAAAATTACTTTTTTTAGAAGAATCACCAATGAGAAAGTTTACAAGAGTGCGGTAGGTCATCCTGTATATTCAGTTTAGTAAATCAAATTACGTAAAAGCTGGGGTACTCGACCACATACTGTATGTATGCACAACTTACGTGTTTCACAATTTAAAATTTTAATTTTCGAGTATTTTACGTTGAAATGTTGAAATGCTATTGGTAAAAATGCCTGTACTATCACAAATGTAGTAATACATTAATGTCTCCAAAAGGGATAATTAACTTTCAGGAATTAGCGTTTAAGGCAAAGAACAACATGCTATATTATTTACGAGTGAATAATCATGGCATATACTGCATTTTTTAGAAAAATGTACTTTTTCCGCCAATCGTACTAGAACTGACACATTATTGACAAAATTTGTTGAGCAAAGTCAAACATTCCATTATAGTCCAAGAGCCAGCAACGGATTTCTTACAGTATTTTTAACAAGTCTGTAACTGTTATGGAAGCTCCCTTTGAATATACTGAGAAGGAAACCCGAAGTCTGGCAAGCCTGCGGTGGTGGTTTTAGCCCCCTTGCGCCCTTAAAGGACGGAAAAAAATAATGTGTCAAAACTGACACAGAACCTAGGAATAATATGTTGGTAACACTGTAAGTCTATGTCAAATTCGAGGTTAGCAGGCTAGATTTTGCGTCAGTCTGTGTCAAAACTGACAGAAAACCTAACCTGGTAACCTCGAATTTGACAGACTTACAGTGCCACCAACTTATTATTGACACGTTTGAATTTCCACAGCCCGCTGAGGATCCGCTTTTTTGGATCTCTCGATATTTTACAGTAAATGGTTAAGTTTATTATGCAACTTTATGTGAATCTGGGGTAAACTTACCACCGGCGAAAGCGTCTGTCAATCTTTTTACTTACATAAGATATGATTACTTTAACATAGCAAAGAGCCACACTTGTTATTATACATTTTTCTTATAATTTTTTTCCATCCTTCAAGGACGCAAGGGGGCCAAAACCACCACCACAGGCTTGCCAGACTTCGATTTCCCTAATCAGTATATTCAAAGGGACCTTCCATAACAGTTACAGACTTGTTAAAAATACTGTAAGCAAACCCGTTGCTGGCTCTTGGACTATTACATCAGCCGTTGCTAGGTATATATATATATATATATAAGCGAGTATTTTTACAGCTTAGTGCCGTCTCTCGCATCTCAAGCGCCAATAATTTTTATCTTGCCAATCTTCGTCGTTTAGTCCACGGCTTTCCATCGCCTCTTGAACCTCCTGATTCCAATTTCTCGGTGGGCGTCCTCTTTTTCGTCTTTCCCAGGGTATCCAACTCCACGCTATTTGCGGCCATCTGTTGGGATTCATCCTCCGCATATGGCCATACCACTTTAATCGTTTCTCCTCTATTTCTTTCAAAACGTTGCTAGGTAATTTACAATAAAACTGTACAGGAATAATATTCCCGGGCTAGACAGGGAATATGCGAGTACTATTTCCTAATTTTTTTAATTACTCGTATCGAAAAGCGTAACATTCCCAGACTCCTGTGTTGTTGGGCTCGGCATTCGCCTCGCCCAACAATATTCACAGTTGTCCGGGAATGTTACGCTTTTCGTCCTAGATACACAATGTACTATTGTATTCCAAATAGCAATAGCCAAGGACTAGAAAGTTATGTAAATATTAAGCAGTGAAGAACTAAAGTAGATCTTTATTATAAAATTGACAAGCACGACCGCTGATTAAATTTCCTTCGCTTACAGTAGTTGTTATTTATTTGTTAAACAAGCACTGGACGATTACAGCTGTAACTCGGACTTGTATGTATTTTATGCCGACTTTTGTATCACTGTATTTTTCATTCGTTTCCCTGTTTCACGTTCATATGTAAACGAGTCATATCTGGCAGTATAGCTAGCTATAAGCTATGTAATACTCTGGAGTGGTTAACTGATATATCCCGATTGCTGGAACGTTTTAAAGCCTACTTTATTATAAATTAATTCTTTAATATATTTTACAAAATTTAATTAGCTCATACAAATTGAGTTTACTCTCAATGACTGAATATGAAGATATGTAGTACCATACTGTAACAGATAATTTAAAAATTGTTAAAATATTTTACAACAGATGATAATGAATCTTTCCATTTAAAATTCCATTATGTGAAAAACAAAGTAATTCGTATTGAAACGGAACTTATGAAATTGTACCTTATTGTTTTTAACCATTTTCATAATACGTTTTGTGGTATACGTTATCAATTTTAATTAATTATAACGACCATATGTTTTAAATTTACTTTTATTACTACCTGCTACATGTATACTACATTTAAAAATCATTCTATGGATAGAATTGGTTATAATTTTTCATACAAAGATGAATCTTAAAATTATTATTATTATTGATAATAAGAAATGCAAACACTATTAAAT
The DNA here is from genome assembly GCA_940337035.1 of Agriotes lineatus. Classification (NCBI taxonomy): domain Eukaryota; kingdom Metazoa; phylum Arthropoda; class Insecta; order Coleoptera; family Elateridae; genus Agriotes; species Agriotes lineatus. The sequence continues at coordinate 143,361 of CALNHX010001627.1, read as the reverse complement.
CAGAACAGGAAAGGTCAGGATGCATTTCCCGTTTGTATAACGTGGCCATTAGTTACGTCAGTTATACAACTGGAGGCAAATCAAAACCATATCGGAATGAAAATTCCAGAACACTGGAAATAGCAGACTTTTATTGGGGCATAAAATTCTAATAAAATTTTACTAGGTTTACAAAACAGCTACAGTTGTTCATTGTGAGTTATGTTCAGAAGCGTGACAATTAATTGCGCATAGAATGTTTTCTACTGCCTTTTCAAATCGCAAAGTTTAACGTATGTTAAGATTGGAAGATTTTGTTGTGTTGAAATTAATATTCATTATTATTAGTATTATAGTTTAACCTTAAAGTTACATGGACAATTTAATTCGTCATAAAAAATGTACCAAAAAATTCTAGTTTATTTTAAGCACTCCTATAATAAAAATTAATACGTTATATCTTGGTCGGGAATTTAATTTAAAATATGGCCCCGGATGGTAGTACTAAAAGTGTAGTTAACTCTCGAATAGCAGCTACTCAAAAACTATTTTTGTAACTCCATTTTCAAGACTATTTGAATACAATCAAATCCATAAAAATTATACGAAACAGAATTGTTGTACGACAATGAAATAAGTATCATACATTGTGCCTTGCCACGTACGGAACAAAAAATGTAGATTTGTACAGTAAGCAGCAGGAAAGAAAATACAAATGTTTTTATTAAAAGATGTAAAATCTAGCTTTGGGGTTTTTTAAACCTTGTCCTGAGAAGACTATTCATCTATCGTTTGTCGTTTTTAAAATTGCACAATTAGTTTTTTTTAAGAAATGTATTATAGCACAGAACATAACTTATTCTTTACACGTATGTATGTATTACCTGATTACATGTAACCTCTGTTGTCTACCAGTGTAGAGGCTAGTTCGTTGAACGCTTGCGGCTATCGGTGCAGTGCTCAACTTGCTCCGGTTTCGGGTTACAAAGTTGGAGCGCGCCTTTTGAGCTTAAGTAGCAACCATTGGTTATGCATGTGTGTGTTGGTGAAGAGTTGACCTCGTTGCTCTACTTCTTAAGTCTGTATCTTGAGTAGATCACAGTTAATTTGGGGCCCAACTGTGAATAACCTCGCCCAACCTGATATCGATCGTCAAGGCTGCGGAAAATTTCGTGTGATTTTTCAGTTTTTTTATTTTTTCAAAAACGGCTCTAATGATTTTTTTTCAAACAGTTTTATTGCATTTTTAATGTGAATTGATGTGAGATAGGAGATTTTCCAGTTGAATACCTCTAAAATGGGTTTCTCTTTTTTTGATTAACTCCTATTTTAAATAGAACACCGGGTGTATTATTACATTTTTGAATTTGGTTTTAAATTTTCCAGAAAATTTGTCTTTTCAACTAACTCTCTACTTTGTACGGTTTCTGTAGAATTTGTAATTTTTGACAAGTGCTTAAAAATTAAAAATCAAATTTTTGGCTAATTATAAGATTACTGTAAAAGGAAGTTTTGTGCTTGTATCACACCAGATTTTTTTGTTAGTTGTTAGTCGATAGCCAGTTATCATTTCTAGTTTAACAAAAGTATATAAAACATTCTTAAAGCTTCAAAAACGTAATAGCTCTTTAAAAAGGAAATTGCTGTTATTAAGTATGTAAAAGCAGTTTTTATTTGCTTTTGCTTGCAAAAGCACAAACGTCTCTTCCTTGCGTAACAGCAAGCTCTAGTTTTAATGCTTTTATTAGTAAACGAAAGTAACAAACTTCCGATCCCAAACTCGGCGTTTGCCTTGCCCTAGTTTATCCGGCGTAAGGTGTAGTGCTGTAATTATCGAGCAATTTCAGCGTAATGAGTCTATACAAGTACCCTGTTTTACAGACTTGACACATTCGTTAGAGAGATAACGTCATTGTAGCCTCATTATACTCAAATTTCCGTTTTTATTGCAAACGCTAGGTTCAATGTCTAAAAGATATGCGTGCGTATTACGCATGGTAAATGATTCATACCCGTATTAATTATTTGGCTTGTCGGCTGTGGTTCAGCAATGTAATTACTAAATTACATTTACCTAAAGTTTTGGGTGTTTCCCGAAATAGCTATAGCCTAGTATCTCTGTGTGAATAACCTCTTTATTGCATATTTGAAATATGTGCTAGGGCATTTTTAGGTCAGCTTAAAATTGAGTTGGTGTTTGTATAAATGGAAATAGTTTTAGTTACATTTGTATTACTTTAAGCTATCAGTTTGATATTTCTGTTAAGCCAACATCGGCCATTGGTGCTTTCTAAATGTTCATGTCCGTATTCCGCTGTATGAATCTAGATATGAAAAGAATTTGACAAGCAGTCCAAAGGTGCAGTAATGGAATATTCTTGTTGCTTGAAATCTTGGGATCGCAGATTAGATTAGATTAAATAAAAAACACAGTCTTAACTAAATATTTAGTGGATTTTCTTGTACATCGTGCGGGTTGTAAATAAGAAATATTTTTTTCTATTTATTATATTAGGCTTTTTTAAAATAGATTCCTTTTAAATGTTAATTTTAGAAATATTCGTTACGAAATGTTTGGTGGTTTCTTAATACTTTTCAGAGATGTGCCATACAGATCTGTTTTACCCAAAATGTATCATACAAAATAAGTATATCCAGCATAATATGTAGACAAAGAACAAATGCATCACTCATAAAAACACTTTTTATTATTTTTAAAAATTACACATTTCACTTTTACCAAAATTTTTAACTGAAACTTGAATACTTTTTTACATGTTTCAGGGGTTATGCTGCATTTAATTCATTAATAAGCTTTAAATTCTACTTTAAATGCTAAATACCAACGATTTTACAATTTCTCCACTCAAAAACATTGTATAGACGTTATATACAAAGTGTATGAAAAATAGTGAATATGTTTTATAATTATTTCAGTAAATATCCATTTTTTCGAAAAATATTTTAAAAGGTTGTTTAGCCTTTCAATTTTGTTAATGTAAGATACCCATATACAGTGCATCCAAGATAAGGAGGACCAGTATGAGCATCTCGTTAATAGTTAGAGTTAAATGGGAAAATAATTGCGCATTTAGAGGAATAAACAAAATGATGCTCAAAAATTCTTGATATTTTTCGTTTTTAAGTTATATTTAAAAACCAAATTTTAGGATTTTGAATTCTATTTTTTTTCTGTCGTTAATATTAAAGTTATAGCGAAACTAATATAACTTCTTTATAGCAACTTTTTATTGACTTAAATATTACATGCTCAATTTTTTTATTCGACGTTTTGTCTTAGAGGAACCATCAGAAACTTTTTTTATTCTGAATTTAACAACGTACGACACATTATAGTTTAATTACGTTTTGAGTCTTTTTTGACCACCATCAAGAAATTTTGGGTACGCATCTGTGTCTTACAATTTCATACGCTGTTTCAGCTTTTGTAATTTAAAAAAAAATCATTGAACTACACTCAATCTTTTTTATATCTAACTAGTATACAGATTGTCTGCAGGTACTAGGTACACACGGTAACTAGATACAGAGATGGTTTGTTTGTCTGAAAATTTGAAACTGTCTCTGTATCCAATTACCGTGTGTACCTAGTACCTGTAGACAATCTATAATATATAAGCCTTTCTTCATCAGCCCTACCTACTTTTAAGTATTTAAACTGCGATCTATAGCTTGGCCATATCTCCAAAAATTTCCCCATCACTTTCTCCGGGTTTGATTTTAAAAGTTAATTTGGATCTGAAGGAGATTATTGAGTCAGTAAAAACTATAGGTTACGCCGATGAAAAAAAAGTTTCCCACTAAGTGGAAAAAATGTTTGCATAAAGACCGCTATTCCATTTCATCTTCTATTCTATAGGTTCCGGGTGGTGTAGCTTGAACAAGCTTCCACGTTCGATCAGCAGAGTTAAGCAACGTTGTTTCTGGTCAGAACTTGGATGGGAGTTCCATGGCTGCTTCTCTCGGCGCCTCGTGATATTGCTGTCACGGAAATAGTTGGTCCCGGATGTCATAATAACATCATAACAGTCGTTAGTGGGTTTGGAAGTGCCCATAAAATGTACAGCGACGCCTATAATTGGCCTAACGGCTGTTGGCTGAGTACCAAAATAAAATAAAAATAATTCAACCCTCATGTACTATTCTAGTAATTTTTTACAAGAAGGGTTGTTCCTGTTGTACGGACTAACTCCTATAAAATTTCAAGTTTCTACGTCTTTTGGAAGGGGTTGAAACGTGAAAAGTTGAGTTTTCTTAAAGCCGCCATATTGAATTTTCCAGATTTGAGATTTTCTTATCAAGGTTAGGGTCCAAGGAAGTCGGTCATATTTTTTGCAACAGACTCATTTCATCCCCTATAGTTCAACTCACATGTCTTACTTTCGTAATTTTTGACTCTAAGGGATGTTCCTGTGGTATCGACTAACTAAAAATTACGAATTTCTACGTCTTTTGAAAGAGGTCGAAACGTGAAAAGCTGACTTTTTTTAAGGCCGCTATAATGAATTTGCCATATTGAATTTTACAGATTTGGGATTTATCCCACCAACCTTAGGTCCCAAGAAATTTTTGTTCGAAATTTCAAGTTTGTAGACGATTTGGAAGTGCAATAATACGTCACCTTTTTTTGTGACAGACATGAGTAGATTTTATGCATATTAATTTTAATTATTGGTTGCAAGTAAGAAAAATAATTAATAATAGTAATTTATTATACAAGACGATAAAGTTAAATTTTATCCACGAGTGAATCGTTTAACGTCGAGACGAAGTCGAGACGTTAATGATTCAAGAGTGGATAGAAATAACTTTATCGTCGTGTATAATACAATATTTTTTTCTATAGCAAGAACTTTAACAATTTCAAAAGAAAATAATGACAGTCAATTACATTTCAAAATGTCAGTAGCTAGATTGGGTTGCTACGATAATACGAAGCTGTCATATTTAATTTAAACAAAAGTTAGAAAATTAAATTACTTTATCTATCGTTGATGTTAAAGTGCTACTTTATCTACCCTTGCTGTTAAAGTAAAACTTGACCTTTTGTTTTGAGTTGATAAAAGCACACTTTAACATGTGCTATAGAAAAAATTAATTAATTGCTATTTAAAATTATTAGTATTCCAAGACCATACATGATTATTAAGGATTAAAAACATCCAGAATTTTAACTCACATAAAGCATTTCTTAAACAGCACCACACCAAAGAGCATATAATTAAACAATTTTACCAATCTGTTAGGTGATTCTAGTGACAAGTACCTACTGCAAGCAGTAGTATAACGCCAGAAATGCTGAATAATGTTTTAGATTCTACAGTTAGAAGATGCTATTTCTGCTTAGGAAATGACGACGAAGATTATGAGAAACACAGGTCCGTATCTTAAACATTCCTTGATAATGATCAAAAAAGGCTTGAAATGTAATTAAACCATAATTCGTCGTAAATTGTGGAATGCAGAATAAAATGAGCTTCTAAAATTTGACATCAGAAAATCAGAACCGTATTTAACAAAATTAAGTTGATGATGATTGCCAACGACGAAACGTCCAAAAAACATGATAACTTATACTTTAAGTGCATGAAATGTTGCTATACAGCAGTCTTGTCAGTTTTGCTCTAACTTTAGTACCTATTAACGCAAAAAAATGTAATTAAATATCCGAAAATTCGGTTCCTTTAAGATACCTAACTCAAAAATGAACAATCATATCAAGAATTTCTAGGCGCCATTTTGTTATCTTTAGTTAGGTAACTTTTTTCCCATTTAACCAAATTTGTATCTCTTACTATTAACGAGATCCCCACACTGGCCCTTCTTATCTTGGACACACTGTATACCTATATTATAGTTTTTTTCTCTTTTTAATGATGCACAGCTTTAATACACTTATTTAAGTAGAGTTTGAGAAAAAAGAGAAAAGTACCCACAAGTTTACCATAATCGTCATTTGTAATTGTTTTTATTTGTTGAAACGACTGACCGTATTTTAGAAATATCAACATAAACAATTGAGGTTAAGGTGACTATTGCTTGTATATCTTAAGTGAACTTGTATGAAAGTTTTGCATCATTGAAAATAGAAAAGAAATTTCCACCAAATGAGCAGAATACAGGGGTACAGAGCCATTTAAAAAAATTAAAGTTTTATTCGATGCATTTTGCTTTTCAAAAAATATATAATTAAATATTGGCCTCTGATGGAACAATAAATTTTGGGAAACTTTTAAGTCTTATTTGTAATAGTAGAGCTTTATATACAATTTCGACATTATTTTTGCAAGTTTTTAAGCATTAAGCCTAAGACTGTTGCCATATTTTCCAAATATAGTGAAGGCTATAATATAAAACCAAGTAAACATGTGTTATTATAGTTCTACTAGCAACCAGTGAGACAAATGTCTCATTTAATAAAACAAAAAAGACCGTCCCGGACGGACCCACGTCCCGGACGGACGGAAATCACGTGATTTCTCGAAAACCGGAAGTGTCACGTGACTGAAATTCGGTTCCTGAGCTGACATGACCATTCCACACATATAACTTTCATAACTTTTTTCTCTATCTCTTACGGTTTGGCTGCTGAAACAGCGTCCCGGACGGACCAGCGTCCCGGACGGACGGAAATCACATGATTTCTCGAAAACCGGAAGTGTCACGTGACTGAAATTCGGTTCCTGACCTGACATGACCATTCCAAACATATAACTTTAATAACTTTTTTCTCTATCTCTTACGGTTTGGCTGCTGAAACAGCGTCCCGGACGGACCAGCGTCCCGGCCGTCCGGCAATCACATGATTTCTCGAAAACCGGAAGTGTCACGTGACTGAAATTCGGTTCCTGACCTGACATGACCATTCCAAACATATAACTTTAATAACTTTTTTCTCTATCTCTTACGGTTTGGCTGCTGAAACAGCGTCCCGGACACACAAAACAGCGTCCCAGATAAGCCTATTATATATATGGATTATTGCATAAAACGGCTAAAATCGTTTCAAAATATCCAAGTTAATATAATAATAATAATAGCGTTATTATTAGAGATATTAATGTCTAGCAATGATGGCCACAAGAAAATAAGCAGCAAAATAGCTTCGAATGCAGAGAACTTAAACAAAATCTGAGCTAACCCATGTCACTATATCTATTAATGATTCATTATCACAAGACAGTTACGTAAAATGGTTAAAAGTGATATTTTCAGTTCATTTCAGAAAGTGTCAGAACTATTATATCCCTAATTTTATAACATACGCATTTTGAATAATGCTTGAATTTCATATATGACTTAATATTTTATATTTATTGATTTATTTCAGCTTTTAATCTGTGATAAAAATAACTTATCTAGTAGATCTTTTTTATGGTTACCAAATTGAAATAAATTACCACTTGCATGTAATCAGTATCAACTGTATAATTTTGAAATAGAAAAAATGAACATCACCAATAATGTATGTTGTAGCTCTTTACTATATTTAAAAGGTATTGCGAAAGTAGTATTAGAATGGTAAACTACTGACACAGCACTAATGAAAATGGTAGAGGGGATTGACTTTGAAGAGAAAGAATTTCGAGAAGAGCAGTTGCGCGAGGTGAAGCCTTTCTGATATTTGTTTATCATTTCGTCAAATTTCTACTTAATATTCTTAATATATGATATATTAACATAATAACTTTAATTATAATAATAATCAACCAGTCTTTATAGATATTATAATTAAGAATAAACGTAGCAGGGTCGTGTCATCACAATTTGTACATAATAATCTCTGCTTTCTTAACGCCAAATTATAACAGATACATTTCTAAAATATTGAATAAAACTATGTATAATATGTAAGTGCAGTTTTCTGTAATATCATAAATATTATTATTTACTATTGTGTTTGAGTCTGTAGCATTTACACGTTTACATGACTTGTTTATATAATTTACCTTAAACAGAATGATAAGCTAATCATTAAAGATGCCCAAGAACTAACTATGCTAATTATTTATTTTGTATACGAAGGAATCGGACAGGTAAAGTAAAAGTTTACACTTGCAAAATCACACTCACTTTCAAAATCTGCTGTATAAATAAAACACACACTCAAGTAACTAAATAAGTAAAAACAAATTAAAATTCTAAATTGGTAAACAAGTTAACATGAATTTTGCATTCAGTTAGCAAGTGATAGTTTTCGGACGAGTAATCGGAAAAGTTCACTGGAAGTTGCTTTCACCCAGGGAACTCTTTTACATATTTACCCGATTTTCTACCGGAAATGCATATTCGGGTATTATAACTTTTACAAAAGTCTAAGAATTATGTATTTATTTTAAATGTAAGAAGTTGAACTATGGACTTATTATATCAGCTTATAATTATAAGTTTCACACTAAAAGTATCGGAATAGAATAAAATAAACTTAGCGTTATATTCAACGACCATAACTAGTAAATGAATAAAATATTTAACTTTAACAGGTCCAAACAAGTGTTTGCAAAATATAATCTAGATGAAATGTTTGTGTTAGAAAAACTTCAATACATATAAATTATAAGTAGGTCTATATTTAATGGACTTGCCATTTATAAAAAATCAATTAACTGCAAATGTTTATAGACTTATTAGAGGTATCTAAAAATGTTGCTTTAATAATAATGAACTGCTTATTCGCTTGATCAACTCGAGAGGAGTTCGTAAACCAAACTGCGCAGAGCATATGCATTATTTAAGAACAATTGCATAGTGTTTTCCCGTATACTCAAATCATGTAACTGTTCTAAAACGCACTATTTCAAAGTCTACACTGAAAATGTCTCCATTTTTTCTTGGCTAAAATACAACCGTTATCAGAAAAAAGTTGGAAGCCATCTCTAGTAAAAACAAAAACAGCAACAATTTTCAAGAAAGCTGCAGATACTGTTCGAAGATCCAGTAATTCGTGATAGAGAAACAACGAAATGTTCCTACCAACCCCATGCTTCACAAGAGTATCAATACAGTTATTCGCAACATAGGTAAGATATTAATAATATATAGGGTGGTCAAAAAATTGCGTATAAGCTTCAGGTAGAGCGATTCTTTAATTAATTCTGAGTCGAAAATCTTAGTACTGAAATGTTGCATTGGTCTTCATGAGCCCTCACGAACGGTAGATAAAAACTTATTTTTTAGGTACCTTTCCTGTTTTTTTTATTTGCAAGTTATTGTCAGATCAACAATGAAATTGTTATACATGACATATTTAATACAGACAAAGAGTAACAATAAATAGCGGGACAAGACTATTTATAACGTCTTGATTACAATACTCGTTTTTAATTTAGCATAAGATCTTGAGGTAACCTTCGTGTCAGTCTAGCTGTCTAGCATGTATGTTCTGTTGGCACAAATTGTAGTGGAGGACACCGTCACATGCACTCGCGTTTTGGAAGAACATTTTGGCACTTTCACGAATGAAGTCTTGCACAGATGATACTCATAGTTCACAATGCAGTTTATTATTACGAATGAACCACGGCGCGTTCACTGCAATTCGCAACACTTTGTTTGTAGTTGGTTAATGTTCGTTTAAATGTAGTACTGGACAAGCGTATAGAACTAGTGGGCGTAATAGGGTTTTGTACATTAAGATAGTGCATTCGGGTTTCAATGATGACTTGCGATTTATTAATGGGTATAATAGTCTCAATCTGTTGTTAACTTGCAATAGTTTATGGTTTATGTGGAAGCTCAAGTGAGACGTGTGTCCAAATAAACTCCAAGATAGTTTACGGCTAGATCTGTTGGATTTCAGGGTATAGATTTTCCTTCAATTGTGATATTGAGTGGCGTAGTTATTTTCCTTAGTGTGAAGATTTTACTTTGACATCTGGAGGGATTTATTTGCATATTCCAGGTTTTGAACCATTTGTTAATTGTATCTTTTGCATGTTGTAATTGTTGTACTGCGTCTTGTAAGTCCGTACTTTGCGCGATTATCGCCGTGTCATCAGCAAATGTGGCTATGGAAGCTGTGGTAGCTGGAATATCTGATGTGTAGATGTTGAAAAGTAGAGGCCCAAGTATACTTCCTTGAGAAACTCCAGCATGTATTGTTTTACTGTTAGATGTGTAAGAGTTGATCTTGACGGAATAGGTTCTCTCTTTCAGGAATGAGAAGACGATTGCTTGCAAATAACTTGGTACGTTGATATCGAGGAGCTTATTTTTTAGGTCTTCGATCCACACCTTGTCGAAGGCCTGCGCTACATCTAAGAAGAGGATTGTAGTGTCGCACTTACTTTCAAATCCTTTTTCAATTATTTCGCTAATTCTCTGGAGTTGATGACAGGTTGAATGCTTTCTCCTGAAGCCAAATTGACAGGGTGGTAGTATGTTTTGGGTGTCCACAAATTTCAGTAATCGAGTATGAATAATTTTCTCTAGAATTTTGGAAAGTGTAGTAAGTAGACTTATTGGCCAATAACTCATAATATCTTCTTTCTTTTTTCCTGGTTTAGCGAACATGAGGATATGAGCATGCTTCCAGTTTCGAGGAAAGTAGCCTTGCGGAGACATGCATTAAATATTGAGGTTAGATATACCACGCACTTTTTGGTTAGATGTTGTAAAATTGTGTTGGGTATAAGATCGTGGCCTGGTAATTTTCGTTTAGGCAAAGCGATTATAATTTGGGTTATTTCACTCGGAGATGTAGGGTGGATATTTTCCATGATAACCGGATGGTTCCGCTCAATATGGTTAAGTACGTGAAGTGCATGTGTGGGATTGCAGATAATTAATGGTGTGAAAACATGTTCAAGATGTGTAGCAAAGGCTTCTGATTTTTCATTATCTGTTCAGAAGACATCGTTTCCATTAGTTAAAGGTAACGACGAATTATCGTCATGCTGTTTTAATATTCTCTTTGTGGATTTCCACATTCCTGGATCGCCGGGACCGATGCCTGCAATGTATCTTCGATATGACTTTAGTCTGAATTCATCCAGCTCTTTTTTGAGACGATGAGTGAGCCTGTTTAGTAGTCTTTTTGTTTCTGGGTTTTTAGTTCTCTGTAATTGGCGTCTAGTTTCACTTCTTGCTTTAATTAGACTCAGTACGTGGTTGGGGGGATAATTATAGTTTGGGAATGTAGGGTTTCCAGAAGTTGTGACTGATGACTTCACAGCACTTACACGTTGTAATATTGGTAACGGCAGCATCTAAGTCTTCTTGGGTTTCGCATATCTTCGGCTTTCGAAGGTGGTCATCTAATCTCTCTTGAAAGGTGTCCCAATCAATTGGTCCATTGATGAGTCTTTGAAGAGGTTGTTTTATTTGGGGCGTACTGATGAAAGATACTAATACGGGCAAGTGGTCAGAGTTGAGTTCCATTATTACTCTCTGGTTAATCTCTTTTGAAAAAAAATTCTGAAGAACAATATTTAGTATGTCTGGCTGGTAATCTGCACGGTAGGGCAAGCAGGTGTACTCATACGGAGGTATAATTTGAAATGCGTATGTAGCTGAATATTTCTCAAGCTTAATTCCTTCGGGGTTAGTCGCTCGACATCCCCATGTATTATGTTTGAAATTAATATCTTCTATCACTAATATCTGGGCATTTGTGTCAAATAAAGTCTTCATATCATTTTTGTCAAGTTTTTTGTTTGGTTGCCTATATACGCTGAAGATGGCAAGATGGCTTTGGCCACTTAATCTCACGTTGACTCCAATAGATTCTACAGTAATATTTAAGATATCGGGAATACAAGCATGTTCCAATTTTTCTTAATGATGATAGCTACTCCTCCTGAAGCTATTCTGGAATTTCTATTTTTGCGATATACGCTATATCCTGGTATTTTAAAATTATCATTGCTATGCAAGTTTGTTTCAGAAATACAGGCTATATCAACATTGTACCTGACAAAGAACACTATAAATACTGATCGTTATCCAATTTAGGATAGTTAAGTTTTCTATCACTCGTTGTGATTTAGGATCCATTGAGAAATAAGGGTAAAAGAGTGGTTGTAATGAAGGTTTTAATTTGTGGAAGATGAGGGGTTATTAAATCTATAATAATTTTGAACTTGAGGACTATGAATATTCTTCTGCTAGTGTTGCTGTAAGAATGGGGTTGGTGTATAAGACATTTTTAACTTTATTGGTATATGTCTGAATTGGGTTAACGCGGGAGCTATTTATAATCGGCCTACTTTTCAAGCGTTTTTGTTGCAGTTCTATATGGTGGCTACATCCGCGATAGCTTGCTGCATGATCACCGCCGCAGTTGGCGCATGTTGTTTAGTTATGGGCTGCTTGGTGCACTCGCCGTGGTTGTGGTTACCAGCGCATTTCACACACCTTGGAGTGAGAGTGCAATAATTTTTTGTGTGCCCATAACGTTGGCATCGATGGCATTGTGGTAAATTAGCGGATTTTTTCCTCATTTCCACAGTCACAATCGAATGATATAGTGACTTCAGGGTGAACATTTTTTGCCCTTGTCGTTGTTGGTTAGGTCTACTGCGCACACAGGAAGAGGCTTTTTATCTCTTGTCAGCAATCATGTAACATTGATAACAGGCAAGATTTTTAATTCTTCTTTAATTTCATTAATAGTTAGTGATAGCGGAATTTTCTGTTTTAAATGTGTTAAAGTATCAATAATGCTATAGGCACACAGATTGTACGAGGAAACACGGTTCATCGACAATTACCACAATTAACTTTGCTTATGACAACTTGGCAATTTAAAATTAAGCCAAAAATATTTAAAATTCAACGAAAGCTCAAGATTTACTATAAACCATTTTATTGTAAAAACTATAAAGTAATAGTTATTCTATAGGAATAAAATTACCTAACTTTTACATTCAATCTTAATCAATACAGGAAAATACACTTGAGGGCGATACAAATAGATCAACCTGAGACGTTCAGTAATAGACAAGTATTTGGCAAATATATATATATATATATAGATTTAGAACAATCCATAAACCATGTAAAAAAGTCAACTATCCCAGTAGGCACCATCCAATTTCGCTTCTATTGCATATACGGGTATTTTTAAAATCTTCCAGAGAATGATACAGGACCCTCACCTCGTACCATAACGAGCTGATTTTCATCCTTTATCAAATACTCAAACTAATAATCGAAGATGCGCATCAAAAAGGAAAAACAACAGCAGTCGTTTGCGTTGACCTAAGGCTGTCCGAAGATCTTGAGCTCTTCTTTTTCATGTGCAGCATTCTCTCGATTCTCAGCCAATCTGAAGTTTTCTAGCATTGTGGATGCCAGTCTAGTCTAGAATATTTCTGAGCTATCTGTCTTCTACCAGCTTCAATTTTATCTTTCAGAATCAGGTAACCGATTTTTTTCTCTCTAGAGGATATGTCAAGATATGCAATAATTCTGAGTTTGATTGGAACAAGTTGCTGTGGCTTGATGTTTGCTATTAGCAAAACGTGTGTGTTAGTTCCCCGATTTTTCCATGGTATTCTAAGCATTATGCGGCGAATCTACATCTCTCTTCTAATCGATGTAGGAAGTTTACCTTCATTGTTCACGCTTCTACGCAGTAAAGTGGGACCAAATAGCATATAAAATACTTGACCATACGCTCTTGCAGCCTTCATAATTTACATGATGAGGTTGACTTGACTAAGCATCTTTGTTGAACGCCTTCCCATATATTTTTTCAAAAAACTCCCAATACAAAGAGAGCTTCTTGTGTTCCCATGACATTCACGAATTCTAATTGTGCATCATTCAAGTCAAATTCGCATTTTGTTCTCATCTGCGCACTCAATATTCGAAGAAATGTTTATGGTAGATGGCTCGTAAAACTAATCAAGCGATAGCCACTGCATTTTCTGGGGTGTGGTTTCTTCGAGATTATCACGAATTCTAGCCAGTTTTCTGGTATTTTACTGGAGTTATAAATTGGGTTAAACAAATTTGTTATAATGTCACTGTTACTATTACTAGTTAATTTTAGTATTGGATTTCTTCTGTGCTCGCATCCTTTTTATTCTGTGATATTGCAAAAGCGTTTCTGACTTGTTTTATTATTTTAGGCCCTACAGAACTATTTTTTGTCACTATAAGATCTTTTCTGTTTCGGCGGAATAGTTTTCTATGCACGACTTCCATGGTTTGTTATCGCTTCCTTTCTTTCAAGATCTTCTGTTTCTTTGCATTTTTGTGTGATCCAACATTATTATCTCTTTTCTAATAGTCTTTTGGATACGTTTACTTTCTGTGATGTTCAATTTTGCTAGTCTACGTTGTTCCATTAAGTGTAGTATGTTATCGGTCATCCAGGTTTTGTACTTCATTTTCCCTGTAATTATTAGGTTTTTCGAAATATACTATTCAGCATGCGCTTCAAGAAACAGAACAGCTACTACAAAAGAAAGCAGAACGCTAGGACTAGAGATAAATTTAAATAAAACGAAGGTGGTGATAGTAGGTAGAGGGAAAAAGCTACAAGATTTATATACCTTATCAGACATCGAAACCGACAGCTTAACTTTTTATAAGATCTGGAGCTTTGATAAATAATAATCAGGAAAACTGCGAATCAGAAATTAAAAGTTACATACAAAGAATATGGGCGAGCAAATAAAGCTAAAATTAGTGAATGCTCTAGTATTCGCAATATTTATGTATGGCGTAGAAACCTGGTCAATAAGAGAAACGAATAGAAAAATAATTTACTCGTTTGAGATCTGGTGCCAAAGAAGATTATTGCGCATTCCATGGACAGCACGATGTATAAATATATCCGTCTTTCAAGAAATAGGGATAAGTGACCAACGCATTCTCCAATACTAGGGACATATAAACAGAATCAAGGGGACAATTTGGAAAAACTGATCACACAAGAAAAAAAGAAAGTGCCAAATGTGCTTCAAACATTGGCAATTGGCATTAATGCTGGACTTAACACCCTTTTCCGTATTTTCTAATTTATCTGTTAACTTCTTGTTGAACTTTTTCAGAAGCGGTTATTTAATTTAGAACGGGTCCGGTTGTTTTTAAACCAACATGTAGGTCAGCTATCAGATGCAGTGTCAGCATCAGGAAACGTAGTTATATAATCTATATGATTTTAAACTGGTTCTTCTAGGTTTGTTTCTGTTGGGAATTTCCATCTGTAGAGTTTGCTCTCGCGAAGTTTAATAAGGTGTTAGTGATTATTACACACAACTGCCACATGACCGATATCGTCCAATGAGAACCATGCATTTTTTGAAAATCGACCAATCCCTAACTGATCACCTGATAAGCTGCCTAGGGAAACTTATCAACCGATAAGCTCCCTACTGCTAATTATCGACCCCGTAGACGGTGTCATAATTAGAAATAGAAATACAAGAAACAAGCAATTTGAGTCTTTTTGCATTATTAGATCAATTTTAAATCATAATTCGTATACGGGTTTTGTGTAATAATCTTCAAAATATAAACGCGGGCAACACACATATAATTTTGCCCGTGCCAAGAGTCATCGTGCTGGTTGCCTTTAGAAAACTGCCCTCGGGCAAGCCGTCTGGACAGTTTTCATGGTAACCAGCACTCGACCCTTGGCGTGTGCAAAATTTTTGGTAAGTATGTCTCGCCCTTGTTATATTACTATTAATAATTTTGCTTTTTATACAGAATTAGAAGAGCCCGTCTTCTATTTTATTGCTTGTAGATACCTAATTCGTAATGTAACGTCGTTGAAATCACATATGATCGTCAGTTTTGTTTAGTTTAACCAGAACTCTTTCAAGTATGTCACTGCATGTTTCAACATCATATTTTTTATCTGATCTGGGCGATACATTTGTAGTGTTTTTATTTTAAATGGTTGGTCCTGTAGTTGGAGCATTTCTAGTCTGTTCAGTAAACATAAAAACACAAAGTGCCCTTTGATTTCCGAAATGTCATGAGTCATGGGTGTACTTCCAAAATTGACCTTTTTTAGAAATGTACTTACAAAAAGTTACAAAAACAAATAGGTTAATGGTGTGAAATTTACTTAGTATCTGCCATAAGTGTTGTAAGTAATTACCTTCAAGGATATTATACAAATACTGTGTTGGATACTATTGACGTACTGTTTATTAATAGGTATTTTTATTACATTTTATAAAAGTTTAGGCAAGAATTTCTCGAAAAATATCTACTTTGACACTGAAATAATGAGAAATATCAATTGCCATTTTTAAATTCAAACCCACCTTTATGCAGGTGCGGAAACATCTGCAAAACAAAATACATAATCCCTAGTACAAAAATTGTATGCATTAGCTAACTTCAAAAAAATTAAATGTTTTTGTGTTGACTGAATGACTTATAGACGTATATTTTTGTATTATGAGGAAACAATGTCTCTTGCAGCTGTAATGATAATGCCCCTAAGCATCGCTATCGAAGTAATATAATATAGTTCCAGGTTTTTGTTGGCGTATTCCTGCTCCCGGCCATCGAAGTTCGCTTATCCCTAGTACATGAATTCCCATCTTGAGCAAAGTTACCTAATTTTGCTGTGGCATATAAACTCTTTACGTTCCAGGTGCCCAGAGGAAGTTTAGATTTTACTCTGTCAAGCCGGAAGATTTCTTGCAGTTCTTGCTCATTAAGAGTTGCCCTGGACCAGGGGCCATTGGTATTTAATTTCTCTCAATTTGATATCTTGAAAAGATTTAGATATAGATTGTTTTCCGTTTCTTTTCCCTGTTTCTCCCAGTCGCTTCTAACATGCTGTTTGCAACCTCTCACCGTAAGCTATACGCGAGCCTCATTTGCATCATTTGTTTAAATATCTAGAAGCATTCTCTATTGGCCATTAGGACGCGCCATCTCGGGTTACCTTTTCTAATTCTTCTAGTTCTGTTTATTCAAATTTAATTTGCCTCCTTCCATGCGGAAATGCAACACCTCTTCCACTTCTTTGGGTATGTTACCTAAGCTCTTCTATGGCTCTTGGAGCCTACCTAGAAGACAAAACCAGTCATCAAAAGTATGGCACTACCCTACTATTACTCCACCAGTGAGTGCACTTGCCCATTTTGATATAAACGTAGGGTGATCACGGTATGTTGCCAGCCTCTGCACATAAAGCTTGATGTTTGCTCCTAATCTATAATATAATTTTCCTTAATGTGTGTTTGTCTGTGTGTCTGTGGCACAAAATAAAATCTCACGTTCCGGCTTCACAGATGTTTATATTTGTTTAGGTTTTGTTTTTCTTATCTTAGCTCTCGGATCGAAGCTTGACCTTTCGCGTATCCTATTCCACGTGCGCGCCGATTCAAGACTCGCAGCGCGTAGCGCGCGGTTTGCTTGTATGCTATTAACTTGTTTATGAGTATTTTTCGTTATTTTGATAAAGCTGTAGAAAAAAACCTTGTATGAGAAATACTCCGGTACCTTCAACTGTTTTTCTTTTCATTCTCTTGTACCAAAGTGTCATATCGTGACTAGATACATAAATAGCTATTATGTATGGCTTTAAAACCAGTAAATTCATTATTGCTGTTAGTATTATATTTTTGTATAGTTAGTTTTTACCTATTTTTAAAAAAATTTTAATTGTTGTATTTATAATATAGTCTATAAACTTATGACAAAAACCGCCAGACAAAGTTCTATCAATATTATCTTTCTAATAATCGGTGTTGTTGTTTGCGTAATAAACAGGCTAGTGGCAACATTAAATACTTTTTAATTAATAGTATGTACTACTATTAAGTAAGAAGTTGACGTTTTTGTGCATAATATATTCTAGCAAGAAAAAGCTACACTGAAAAAATTTAAATTAACTCCAAGCAAGCAGAATGTTTGTGTATTTTACAAAACTTTTCATATCAGCGTGCTGGTTTCAGATACATGACGTAGACATTTCTTTGCAAAGTGCACCATTTCACGGCACAACGATGT
Source organism: Agriotes lineatus (assembly GCA_940337035.1). Taxonomy (NCBI): domain Eukaryota; kingdom Metazoa; phylum Arthropoda; class Insecta; order Coleoptera; family Elateridae; genus Agriotes; species Agriotes lineatus. Next base: position 125,430 of record CALNHX010001627.1, on the reverse strand, counting down.
GCTTTTCGTATCTTTATGAGCACATTGCCTAAGCTGAATTGAAGGTTGTTTAATGAACCTAGAAGTTTTCGCAGTTATTTTACTCATCTTGTGACAAAACTCGGAACTAAACTCTGTTCATACAAAGAAAACTAATTTTTGCTCCACATTTACATTTCCTTCCACGGGAGAGAATACTAAAACTTTATGAGTTAGTAGGTCAAATAAAAGCTTACACCACGTGCTCATTATTATTTTATAAGCATTTAAATCATTAGTTATACATTTGAAAACAATAATGTATAAACATATATTTATTATTTCTTTTCAATAAATACCGTTTTAACAGATTATGCCAAACAGCGAAGATTTTAAAAGCTGTTCTTTCATAGAATTATCATTGATTTATTTATACAATATATGTAACATATTATGTAACGCGAAATAAGCTATAAGCTATAAGCTAAACAAATAAATACTTAACCTTGCAATGTACTCTATCAATTAGAGTGAGTAAATTACAGTATCGTTCTAAAATATGTTGATAAATGCCTTGTCTAGAAATATGAAAACAGAATATATTTTAAAAATTTGCATTACTAACCATCCAATAGAGCAGAAAAATAACTGCTATTTATACTCGTATTTGACTAATGTTTAATACAATTTTATTTTTTCACTCTAAACAGCCCAATGATTAGTATAGCAGTATGGTGTTGATTCAAATTTTAGAAATAGCAAGAACTTTAACATGCCAAATTAAACTGTTGTAAATACTGGCTCCTCTAATTATTTTAGACCAAAATAGCCAAGATATAATTTGTTTAGCTTTAAAAACTGTATATAATGCATAATTTAGATTTTTGAATATTACAAATATCTATATATATAAAAATGAATTTCTATTTCCCTTGGTCACGCCAGAACTTGAAAACGACTTTACCGATTTCATTCATCTTTTTTTTTAAGTTTTCTAATACTTCGTAGAAGGTTCTTACCGAAAGAAAAATTAAGAAAATCCAAATGGAAAGCCGGAAAATTGGAAAATATCGAAAGTGTGTTGTTTCTATTTACAGTCACACATGTGCTTAATGGTTTGAAGGGTTTTCTCCATAATGTCATAAACCGCATCAGGTAACCGAAGGCGGAAGAGATAAGACACTAATAGCAATTTATGTAATTCCAAATGCTTTACATAAGTCGTCGCAGCCAGTCAGTCAGTCAGTTAGACGTTCAAATTTGGTTTGTGCACAAGTGATTGTGAAAACAATTCCGTGTCGTTTTATAGTGTCTGTTACAATGACAAAGGCACGACGAGCTAACATAGGTCGTCGAAGACAGTCAGCTGCGCGGGTATCTACTTTACGTGGGAACCGCAATGATGACCAGCGCGCTACGGATAATGAATATAGTCGTATTAGCATGTTTTTAAAATGAAAGAAATCGAAAATTCGAATATCGGAAAAACGTTTGCTGAACCCGCTAATAGCAGGCAAATCAATGTTCGGGCAGGACAACGTCTGTCGGGTTCGCTACCCCTTAGGGGGTGAAATGGGGTAAATAAGCCTAAAAATCGATATGGGTGTCGTTATTGAGGTTTTTTGGGACGTTGATTGCGAAAACGGCATTTATTTTTAAGTCCAAGACGATGGACATGACATAAAATTAAAACTTTATAATGGATAAACGGGGTTTCAGAGACAAATTATTTTTGGACAGAACAACGTTTTCCGGGAGGGGACGGGACGGGAAGGGACTAGACGGAAAGGGACGGGATGGGACAGGAAGGGACGGGGCGGGACGGGACGGGACTGAACTGGACGGGACGGGACGGGACGGGAAGGGATGGGATGGGACGGGACGGGACGGGAAGGGATGGAATGGGATGGTAGGGGAGGAGACGGGACGGGATGGGACGGGACGGGACGGGATGGGACGGTACCGGACGAAGACGGGACGGAGACGGGACGGTACGGGACGGGGACGGGGATGGATGGGATGGGATAAGATGGGATGGGATCACAGAAAATAATTAATCATTATTTAATACCAAATAAACTGCTCAAGTACAGGTCTAAAGAGTAGCTTCAGCACTGCGAAAACATTAAGTATTATAGTGCACCCAGAATGTGTAGTTCAAAACGTGACCACCGAACTTCTGTAGATGGCGCCAAGTGGACAAGCCGCCACTGTGCTACAATGCTTGGAAATTTTGCAAAGTGGAAAATCGCCACCTTTCGCCAAAACCAAATAGCGCATGAAGGTGCTCGGGACCTTAGCAACAACTTTGCCCCCTTTCAAAATTTCGATATCTGTAGCCGTTCGAAAGTTACAGGCGATCCAGACAGACAGACAGACGGACGGACGGACGAACAAAACGTTCGCAAAAGTACGCTGAAGCTACTAATAACGAACCTCGCTCGTACGAAGTCGCTGGTTACAGCTAGAAAATGGCATACCTATATTTTTAAGTCCAAGACGATGTACATGATATAAAATTAAAACTCTGTAGTGGTTAAACGGGGTTTCAGAGACAAATTATTTTTGGACAGAACAACGTTTGCCTGGCCAGCTAGTTATGAATATTTCTTGAAAATAAGAAATCTAATCAAAAGTCAGAGATAGAGTTAATATTGGCTGGTCATGACTGGCAACTAAAAACAATCATTGTTTGCTAAATAATACCTGATATTCATGTTTTGGAAAAATTTTTGTTAAAGCGATATATTTTTGTCACTATAATATTTAAATAATAAAATTTCGTTTATAAAGTGGTATTACACTGGAAATTTTTTGCGAAATATTAGAGACCTACTTGCAGGGATTTTTACGACACGCGAAATGCATTCTACCACAACTAGAATTGTTACACATTTTGCAACTGCTGGAAGTGTTAATATACTATGCAAATGTAATTATGCAGTACATGCATTATATGCAGTTTTAAAAACTAAACCATTTATCTTTTAGCTATTTTGCTGTAAAATAATTAAAGGAGCCAATATTTACAACAGTTTAATTTCGCATGTTAAAGGCCTGTGTTTCAAATCCTAATCAGTCCCCTGTAGAGAGTGAAAAATTAGTCAAGATATATTGCTCTGCGATCTATTTGCAACACTGATAATACGACGCAATGAACTCAAACAGATAAACGGCAACATATATTTTTACTTTCCTTGTCTAAAAGACGAAGGAAGTATTGCAATCGCGAAAAAATCAATTTCCGAGATTTCAGCAGATCTTCACGTTTCAGGGTTGCTAGATGACCAACAACAGGTTTTCTCAATTTCGTCTGTCTGTCTGTCTGTATATCTGATATAACTAAAAAACTATTTGTTGGATGAGAATGATATTTTGCATGCGGATTGTATGCCTTCCGGGCATAAAACCGTGACAAGTTCGATACACTATAAATGTACAGGGCGAGCACCTTAAAATTTGTTTTCCCTATATTTGCTGTAACTCAAGAACTATTACTTAAATGAAAGTAATATTTTGCAAATAGCTCAGGTTTTTACTCTTGGCGAAAAATGGCATATTTTGAACATAATATCTACTATTTTTGCTTTAACTACGAAATAGATGAAAGTAATCATTTTTCCATTGCTCAGGCTTTGCCCTTGACCAAAATGTGCTCAACAGATACGGGGTAAATCTTATAAAAATATAAAAAGGACATAAAGGGGCAACGAATAAGTGCGTTATGTTCAATGTAGCCGCGCACACGAAGGCGAGAAGTGCAAGGTGGTCACATGCGATGAGCAGGTGGACTGCTTGCGGGCTGCTGCCAAACGTTAGATCCGCATTCGCAGGCTCGTTCGTGAACACTGCAGTTCGAATCCCATCGCCGGTAATATTTTTTTATTTGAAACCGACGTAGTTCCCATTGCCAAGTGTTTTATTTTATTATTTCAGTATTATTAGAACCGTTGAGGTATTTTAGACCTAATTATCTTTGATTTTTAGAGTTGTTTAGTGCCGCATTATCTATTTGCGAGAAAAGTTCTGAATAAAGTCCTTTACAGATTTTTTTAATTCTGCAATCGTATTTGAAAATCAGCCAATAATAATATAATACACTAAACTATCTATTTCACCTAGTTTTAACGGAAAGTGGAAAGTGATTATTGTCTATGAAAATAATTTTATATAAGATAGGTATCCTTTAAGAACCTGTTCTTTTATAATTTCTTCCAGTAGCTTTTGAAGAATGTGTTTATATGCATTTTCTATTTTTAATTCGCGAATTAACTCATACATTTTTAAAAATATTATTAATTGAGAAGATTAGATAAAGGTCTTCTGTTGAAATTGTCTAGATATTGAAACAAGTTATGTGATGTTCCATGTTCCATGTCCCATGTTACTAAAACTGAGTTTTATGCAACTAAGTTCTACCCAATGCACTGCTCAAAGTTCTATTTCATTCACTGCGGATGGGGTTCAATCTGCACGAAATTGTTTGAGAATTTCTGGTATCACGCTGCAAATAGAGGGCTTTCAACGTATTGTTACCACACACTAGATACGACAGTGTTTTGTATTTACGTAACAATCGGATCAATTACGCTGTGTGTGTACGGTGTACGTTATTACTCACGTTTAAATTTATTGGTTGTGTGTGTACACTGAGCTAATGGAAATATTTCCAGTTTTAAAGTAAATCTTCCAGTTGTGCAATAAGTATAAACTTTATAGAATTTTGAATTTTTAAATATTTCTTATAGTTAATCTAATCTATATACATATATAAAGGAAAGTCACAACCCTGACTAATCAACGCAGAACCGAAACCACTGGCACTAAAAACTTGAAATTTGGGCGGAAGGTTCAATTTGTTACGTAAGGTAGTGCTAAGAAGGGATTTTTTTGAAATTCGACCCCTAAGAAGGTGAAAAGGGGTAAAATGTGTTTTCACGAATTCCTCAATGTCTCTTACACCCGATAAGATATCGATTTGGTGTTTACTTGCAAAGATTAACAATGCAAATACCTAGAAACGTATTTTAGGATTTTGCCCTAATCAACCCCTAAAGGTGTAAATCTGGATTGGGGGTGAATTAAAGAACTCTTCATATCTCCTATGTTTATTGAGTTAGAACATTTTGTTTTGACAGATAGATGTATTTTTAAAATATTTAGAAAGGGGTTTAAGGGAATTTGAAAATGTTAACCCTAATGGGGTGAAAAAGGGTAAACTGTGTTTTTACGAATTCCTGAGTATCTCTTAGACCCGATAAAATAGCGACTTGGTGGTTGCTTGCATAGGTGTCCAATAGAAGTATCTAAAAACACAATTCAGGATTTTGCCTTAATCGACCCCTAAAGGTGCAAATCTGGATTTGGGGAATTAAAGAACCCGTTGTAACTCCTAGGTTATTGGTTATTGAGTTAGAACATTCCTCTTTTTGGCATATAGATGTATTCTTAAAATATTTAGAAAATGATTTAAGGGATTTTACAATTTTACCCCTAAGGGGGTGAAAAGGGATAAACTGTATGTTCACGAATTCCTCAATATCTCTTAGACCCGATAAGATATCGACTTGGCGTTTGCTTGCATAAGTATCCAATACAAGTGTCTAAAAACGCATTTCAGGATTTTCCTAAATCAACCCCTAAAGGTGCAAATCTGGATTCGGGGTGAATTAAAGAACCCTTCGTATCTCCTATGTTTATTCAGCTAGAGCATTCTTTTTTCACATATAAACGTATTCTGAAAATATTTAGAAAGCGATTTAAGGGATTTTAAAATGTTACCCCTAAGGGGGTGAAAAGGGGTAAACTGTATTTTAGCCAATTCCTCAATATCTCTTAGACCCGATAAGATATCGACTTGGTATTTGCCTACATAGATATCGAATACAAATGTCTAAATACACGTTTCAGGATTTTCCCAAATCAACCCCTAAAGGTGCAAATCTGGATTTGGGGTGAATTAAAGAACCCTTCGTATCTCCTATGTTTATTGAGTTAGAACATTGTTTTTTTGGCATACAGATGTATTCTTAAAATATTTAGAAAGGGGTTTAAGGGATTTTAATGTTACCCCTAAAGCGGTAAAAAGGGAAAACTGAAAAGGGACATGCTGTTAAATTTATTAATTTTTTTTCGCTGTGGGTTTATTTCAGGATAATGTGAGCTAAAAGAATTTTTCAAAATTCCACCTCTAAGGGATGAAAAGGAGTAAACTGTGTTTTCACGAATTACTCAATATCTCAGAATATATATAGGATTTCTGAATTTCCACCCCCAAGTGGTGGAAATGGGTATCTTGCTATAATTTATGAATACAACATTTAGTTTGTACATATTTTAATTTTATCTCATTGTTATACTAAAACTATAGTTTTATCAATATACATATACAAGAACGACAATTACGTACACATTTCCAGGGGGTACGTGAAGCATAAAAGAGTTGTGGAGGATTTTTTTCGGAAGAATTTTGTTTCCTTTTTCCTACAATATTGTTTTGCGGCGTTTGTTAGTTTAGCGTATTGAGTGAGGGGGAGAATTTATTTGAGATTTAGAAAAAAAAACATTTGTTGCCCGTACGAAGAACGGGCATCTTGCTAGTATATTATAAAGAAATACTAAGGGCCGGTTGCAGAAAGCAATGTTAAATCTGGTGTTAGCTAACGTCGCGTCAAAGTGAACAAAATCGCATCAAATTTTGTTTACTAATGTATTAGTTACCATAAGCATTTGAGATTTGATTCGTTTTTGTTTACTTTGACGTCGCGTTAGCTAACACCAGACTAATTAACATTGCTTTCTGCAACCGGCCCTAAGGGCCGGTTCTACAATGCAAGTATATCGGGTGACAATGAGATTAGGGCCATGTTTATATCTTCTTTATTTATGAATCGATTTGGATACAATTTTATACCAAGATACTAGACATAATTTCTGATTGGCCGATAGATATAGTAAAAATGGCTCACTTTCGGTTTTACCGGAAATGATACTAACTTTGATTTTTTAAATGAAACACCCTATGTCTTTATGTTTTTCTGAATCTAAGAGTCAAACTACATATAATAGTCTTGCCAATTTTTTTTTCTTTTAAACAAAATAATTAATTTTTCAACTTTTATTTTTTACCATAGAAGGCCTTCTAATTCACTCTAGCAACTTTTAATAATAGCTATTTTATCCATAAGGTCAATAACAAACCTTGAATAAAAGAATATAATTTGCTAAGCTCGTTTTTTAAGAAAAAGTCACTTTTTTAAATGGCACCTACTAAGGGCCATCTTGCCATTACACAGAAAATTTAATTACCAATCTAACAATATGCAACATGCACTACTTTATCTTTATCTGAAACTAAAAATTAATTAATTAATTATTTTTTAAATCTATTTAAAAAACCAAAATTCGTGTCACTTCCGGTTTCCCACTAACTTTGGTTATTTAAATAGATCACTCTATATGTTTTATGTTTTTCGGAATCTACGAATCAAACTACATACAACAGTGTTGCCAAATGTGCTTAGGTGTGATTAGTTATTACATAAAAATATTTAAAACAATAACGAATTAATCAATTTTCAGTTTCAGATAAAGATAAAGTAGTGCATGATGCATATCGTTAGATTGGTAATTAAATTTTCTGCCTAATGGCTAGATGGCCCTTAGTAGGTGCCATTTAAAAAAAGTGACGTTTTCTTAAAAAACGAGTTTCGCAAACTATCTTCTTTTGTTAAAGGTTTGTTATTGACCTTATTGATTAAATAGCTATTATTAAGAGTTGCTAGTGTGAATTAGAATAGCTTTTTCCAGGTCAAGGCCTTCTATGGTAAAATATAAAAATTGAAAAATTATTTTTTTGTTTAAAAAAATTTTAATTTGTCAAGACTATTATATGTAATTTGACTCGTAGATTCAGAAAAACATAAAATATACAGGGTGTTCTATTTAAAAAATCAAAGTTAGTATCATTTCCGGTAAAACCGGAAGTCAGCTATTTTTACTATATCTATCGGCCAATCAGAAATTATGTCTAGTACCTTGGTATGAAATTTTATCCAATCGATTCATAAATAAAGAAGATATAAGCATGGCCCTAGTCTCGTTGTCACCCGGTATACCTGGAATAAGCTATCGGAGGTATAATTGTCATAGTTTCCTTTGTTACAGCAATCGTTTCTAGGATATTTATTCCCCGGATAGCTTTATCCTTGATTTATAAATGATATTATGTGCATTTTAATAAAGAACATATAGTACTCGCCCGTGATTCATACATAGTGAGATACAAAATTATCAGTAGTAATACCTCACATGAATGATAAACTACTTATTTTTTTTGTGAAACACGGGTGTTAGCTGTTGTGACAACAGCAGACACAAGTGCTTCACAGCACAAAATTGTCTGTAATTTCTCAATCCGTAGAGTGTTTATTTCATAATAATAATTTTTTCACGTGATAAAATTACCGGGATAATTTTTTAAATCCACACTTTATTGGTTAAATTTAAACAAATAAATGATTTCTATTGGATGCAATTTTATGAGCTAAATTCTCAAAATTATATTTTATCAAAGAACAAATCCTGAGTAAACAGCTATTTCATCATAGTTTCTCTAATCACTTTACTCTGTATTTTCAACGTTACCCTTTCATTGTCAGCTTTGCTAAGTGTTCCATATGGAATTGAAGTCTGGCCATCAAACCGCAAATGTATAAGTGATAAGGGAGTTACATGGGACCCTTGGGGTTTATCAAAGATAACATTATAGTATTGGAATAAGGTTATGTATTTTTTGTCTTCATATAAATAATCCCTGCTTTACTTTATCAGGGAATCAAATACAACAGATACCCGTAATTTCATTGTTTAATTGTCTGCATGGATCCATTGCTTTCGTGGAATATGCATATCGATAATAATATATCGAAAAATATCTCGAAAACTTATTTTTAATAAGACAACTAATTATATGGTGCTGTTTCAAAAGATTATGAAAAATCTGGTGTGATACACCCACACAACTTCCTTTTACAGTGATCTTATAATTAGGCAAAAATTTGATTTTAAGTTTTTTTAAGCATTTGTCAAAAATTTTCAAAAATTACAAATCTTACAAAAACGGTACAAAATAGAGTGTTAGTTCAAGAAACAAATTTTCTCTATAATTTTAAGCTGAATTCAAAAATGTAATAATATACCGGGTGTTCTATTTAAAATAGGAGTTAATAAAAAAATAGAAAAAACAACAAAAGAAACCCATTTTAGAAGTATTCAACTGGAAAATCACCTATCTCACATCAATACAAATTAAAAATGTAATAAAAATGTAAAGTTTAAAAAAATCGTTCCAAAAGTAAACACCTACTTCCGGCTATGCGATTTTCTTCAAAAGCTTGCTGTGGCATCTACATAGTACAAAAAACTTATATATGAAGTTTCAACGCCATACCTCTTTCCGTTTTTGAGATATTCTGTTCACAAACAGACACACAGACAGACCAATGAAAAAAAATATGTTTTTTGTGATCAGGGGACTCTAAAACGTGAAGATCTGTTGAAAGCTCAATTTCGAATTTTTGGGGTGAATCCAATACTTCCTTTATTGTAAAGGGAAGTAAAAACAGCTTACCATTCTCTAATTGCATCATTGCTGAGTTATGCTGTAATATGCTGGGGGCCCTCGTCAAGCTCCTCACGTGTTTTTAAACTTCAACGTAAAGCTGTAAGGATCATTACTGGTTTGTCCTACAGAAGTGATGTAAAAGCAAAATTTATTGAATTGCGTATTTTAGCTTTCCCGTGTATCTATATTTATTACTGTTTACTCTATGTTAAAGGTAACATGCATCTTTTTACTACCTACAAGAATGTTCACTCTTATAATACTAGGAATAATGTCAAAATTAGACCATATTTTTACAGACTAAATGCGGATCGCAATGGCTTTATCTATTATGGGCTGTATTTTTTAACTGTCTGCCTGGCCACATGAGGGAACTTCCAATGCCAAAGTTTAAAGTTACACTAAAAACATTTTTAATAAATAACGCTTTATTCAACATGAATGAATTTTTAACTTTTAATTTCAATAACCGGCTCTAAGCATGTTTTACGTACTGAATTAGAAATAAATATATATAATTAAATGTGAACGGTATATATTGTATGTATTTGGTGTAGCATTTGCCAAAATTATCTCCATGGTGTACTTGAATGACATTTGAAATGATTAAAAAAGAATTCCTTGAGGCACGGCAGACTCGAAGCTAAAACTTCACTAGGAATTTATTGCATTGTTACCAAAAAACTTTTGATTTACGTTTAGATGGAACATTTTTAGATCTCTGGGAATAAATCAAAATCTTCATTATTCCAGTTTCTGGGCGTCCAGAAAATTTTAAGACAGCTCTACTGAACATTTTCCCTCCAAGACTTCAGTTGAGTAAGTCAAATTTAGACTTGCTTGTACTCTGATATCTCGTAAGTACTTGGCTTACGTTAAAAACGATCAACATAAAAACAACTTTCCAGTTAAGCGCGTTTGTCGATAAACAGATATGCACCCGAAATAAATTTCAGCCTGCGTGCAGGCCTTATCTGTTTCTAAAATTAGATTGCAACCCCTAAAACCAACACAGGTCCCTAATAAGCCATCTCATCTGTTATCACTTCTGTCACTTCTCATTAGTTTAGTTAAGCCTATCATCGCACTGTAATATAAGTTCAGACACTGATACCACTAAAGAGCAGCTGTTGAAGAAACGGCTCTTACAGCATAGTAAATCAGAGGAAGCGACAAAATGTGGGTAGAGGCTAGAAAGTTAATTCACAAAATGCAGCATGTTTAATTTAAACAGGAAGAGACCGTTAGAATGATGGATGAACTAGGTAATCATTTTATTAATATATATTTTTGGAGTGGCTAATATATTTAAATCGTAAGTTACAATGCAGTATAACATGCTTAAAGAGCTACTACTCTTAAACGATCAATGCTTCATAAAGTGTTTTAAATATTAAGAAACAAAAAATATTAAAATGGAAGGAGCACATATCTATAGATTTTATTATTGGGTTAAGGACATTTATATGCTAAAAATGAACACTAATTGTTATTGCTTATGTATTAAAATTGTGAATGTTTGCTTAAAATTTAAAAACGTTTTTATTAAAGATCGTAAAAGCCTACTATTAGAATAGAATATATTAAACTATTAAACGGATGCTAGTAGTAAATTATGTGATTTTCCGGCGGTGCCACCATTATGACGCCATATTCCATATATGGCATGATTGTTCCCGTCTCTGAGATGACAATACTAGCGCAGTTGTCACTACATAGTAAAGTGTTATAAATTCATTATAAACTTAACGAAGATATTAATATTTATTGTAAAATATATTTTTAGACGACCACGTATGAAAGTAACATTATCGCGACAGCAGCCTACTACAGAAAGTTGACAATTTCATACACTAGCACGATATTATATCGTGCTAGTCATATCGTAACGGCACAAAGTTATTCACATCACGGCCTGCTTAATTGTGTGACAAACGTCACTTTGACGTATGTCACACAATTAAGCAGACCGTGATTTAAATAATACAGACGCTTTCGCTTTATTCGTTGCTCTGCTTCCAACAAGCTCTAATTTTTATAATTGTACCAATAATAATATAACGATCAATTTTGCAAACGAAATATAAACAATTCTTAAAAATAGAATTTACTTTGAGTGGTCGTCTAAGAAATAGTGTTCATAACTCGCCCGAAAGTGCAAATATCTGTGCTCGTGTTTTAGATCCACTCGGGCTTCGCTTCGCTACGCCCTCGTTTGTCTAATCAACACTCGCACGATATTTGCTACTTTCGACGCTTGTCATGAAAATAACTATTTCATACTTCGCTGCAGAAAGTGCTCACTTTTGGCATTCACATGCATGCGGAAAGTTACTTTCTGCACTCTAATAATAATCATACTATGATTAGATAAAACTGGCAAATGTCAAATTAAAAAACGAAATTTTTTGCTGAACGCAAAATTCGTATAATTAAGGCACTCGCTATCGCTCGCGCTCCAACTTTTATACTCATTTTATAATAAAGCCCTTTCCGCAGTGGTATTATAATATACTGTATTAAATTGCATAAAGATTCATATTTAAACATGTGGTTGGTCGATTGAACTTCTATGCTTTGTTATATCGTGTGTTTAAAAAAAAACTCATTCACAGCATGCCATGATCAAATTGAAGTTTGCTATAACTTGACAGATACCCATTGAAGCAAATGAACTAAATTAAATATTAATTTTGAACTATTTTTCTGAAAATATACAAAACACTAAATAATTTTTTTTATTGATTGTAATGATTAATACACTCGTTGTTGTTGTGTAAATGCCATCTTATTTTCCGTTTTGCTTGATACAAGTAAACTTAATGAAGTGTAAACTTTTGCGTGTCACACTGACAGATGTTTTCATAAACAAGATGCAATCTGACATTCACCTACAGACTTAAGTTAAGACATGACTAGATTTTCTATCTTTCTTTCCAAGGCCTACCCTAAATGAGTTTTTTTTTGTAACACACGTTAGAAAGGTATTGATTTACAAAAATAAAGTTCATTTATTATACTTCCAGATCCAGGCCCTACTGATTGCTATCAAACCTTGGAGAACAAGGAATTTCGCTGCAGATTTATGTCGTATCTACGATCTCTTTTAGCAAGTTCTTGCATCCTGCGATGATGAAATTACAGCAAACGACGTTTTAATGGAGATACACGGACTCAAGTTATTTCAAGCCATTACACAAAGATCACAGCGAACGAGATATGTCTAAGAATTTGAGATTAAGCTGTTTGGAAGTCGGAACACCACTTCATGTGAGCCTTCACTAAATAGAAATGAAATGAAACCGAACGTTCTCTCATAAATTACTGCCTTTCACTAATGATAAGCAAAATCCATTTTAATAAATACTGCATAATTATTGTAAAAACTGTTTTAGAAACATTCATGATTTTTAAATTTCAGGGATTTATAATATACCAATTTATATTTCTATTAATTAACTGTGAGTTCTTGAAAGCAACTAATTATTCATTTATATAAGTCTAACCCCTTACTTATTTAGATTATTAAGTAAAATTTTAAATTAAAACAAATAAATAAAATTTTGAATTCTCGAAAAATATCGTGTGTATGTTTCGAATACATACATATTTATAATGATGTGGCAGTTCAACCATTACTAAAAGAACTAGCAGACTCAATTTTAATTTTTAACTGTAATGTGTAATACTAACACACATTTTTAAGAGTGAAGTATTTGCTATTTGGAGACAAAAATAGGAAAAAGAGAAAGGTGTATAAAGAATTTATGAAGCTAACAGTCTAGACTGGATGTGCGTGCAATAATTATGAACCTAAAAATAGAAATTGCATTGAAGTTCGTGGAATACGCTTGCGACTGAACCCTCTTAATTTCAGTTTGATGCAAATAATGCCAATTAGTTGAATATCTTAATTATATCCTGATTTTGGTTTGCCATAGTCTTTGCCAAAATACTATCACCATTTAAAAATATATGACTCAATTTATCCAAATCCTGGATCAATATTACTCTTAATTATGTACCTAAACTAAAAAATTTACAAAAAATGGCAAGTGCAAAATTCCTCTAATTCCCGCGAATATCTAAATCGGTATAATTAACAAGTAACTGTCAAATAGTAAAGTATTACTCAAGATTTGAAAAAAATAAACATTATTGCAATTCATGTTTAGCATGTATTTCCAAAATTTTGAAATAGAATATAAAAACCAGCCATTCGTTAATTTTCGTGTTGAACGTTTAGATGTGATAACTGTAATATAAACAGTGATAATTTGTATGTAAGTTGTCCGTAAACAATTATATTGATTACAAAATGCATTAAATCAATATCAGCTTAAGCATCCCTATAAACCTACTAACGAAAGCAAAACAAAACCGAGTGTAAGTATTGTAATTAAAGAATTATAATATACCGTAATTAGAAATTCAGTTGCAAATCCCAATTTTTTTAAAAGTACAGTTAGAAATGTTAGCAAGCAACATTTAGTTATTTTTCGAGCTTTTTACTTCCTTCGTCTTTTAGAGGTAATCGCGAAAAAATCACCTTCCGAGATTTCTTCTCCAGATCTTCACGTTTCAGGGTCTCTAAATGACGAAAAACAGGTTTTCTCAATTCCGTATATCTGTCTATTGAGAAGAGGACAATATTTTGCATACACATTATATATCTATCTGACATGAAACCGAGAAAATTTCAGACAAATATATACAGGGTGAGCACCTTAAAAAATAACATTTTGTTTATTTCTGATTTAACTTAGCAATAGATGCAACTAATAATTTTTACATAAAGTAGGCTTTATTTTTGCCGAAAATGAGACCCAATAGATACAAAATAAATGTTGTACGATACAAAAAGATGCAACGGATTAGTTCGTTACGTTAAATACAGCTGTAACGCAGGAATTCGAACGGTCGCGGTGGCTCTGGCAGCTAAAGCGTAAACTACCGCCGAACAAAAAAGTCGAATGAGCAGGTTCATTCACAGGCGCTGAATTCGAGTCGCATCACCGGTTTTATTATTATTTTTGCTTTAACTGAAATTCAGGAAAGTAACAATTTGCACATAGTTCAGACTTTTCTCTTGACGAGAATCCAACAAATACAGCGTACGTGCTCTTTCTGGTTTACAGAGCAAGAGATGTCAAAGAAGGTTCTATTTAAGGCATGTACTGAAGTAGTGCTCCGTAGCGCAGGTAGAAATAGCCCATTATCCTTGTAATATCCCACAAAACCTTGGGATTGCATACGCATCCGCCTGCCCTTCCAATTCGACCACCGGCAATGCTTTTTTATTTGAAAATTTATGTAATTAATTTTTGAAATTATTTAGTGCCACAATGTTCACGATGGAAGTCCTCGGTAAAGCCCTTTACAGATTTTTTAGTAATATATTTTACGCATTGCACAATGTACCTGATGCACGATATAACAATCGGAATTTGGTTTGTTCGTGTATAATGCTTATAGTCCTAGTTGATAACTTACCTATTATTTCACATAGTCTCTAATAAATAATACGATAGGATAACTATTTATGACTTGTGTACGTATAGATACAAATCGCCATATTAATTGTGGTGGCTTTAAATCAACGCGACGGAAAAATAAATTTACTTTATCACTGTCGGATAGCGATATAAGCAATAAATTGTTAAGCGAGTGGATGGATTAATTAATATATAATATGTACATTTCATTTTCAATATCTAATAATGCTCTACTCTACAGTTTCGATGCATTCGAATTATGTAAATGCGATGTTTAATAGTCTAATATCTAAAATAGTACAAGACGTAAATGTTCACCAATGCACTGGGCCATTTCACAAAATATTATCACATAATCAATTAACACTAGATCAATCCAAGACCCAAGTGTGTGTATTCCTTCTTCAAAATAAAAAAGCAAACAGAAAGCTAGGAGTCACATGGGAGAGGCAGAATTAGAGAACTTCGGAAATCCAAAATCTCTTAGGGTTACATATAAAAAGCTCTGCATGAATACAAAACATAGTACAAGTATCCTCCCGCAATAATATACGAAAACTCAATGGCAATACGATGATAGGACCATTAGTGTTGGCACTTCGTTATTTCTCCACATGCCAATCATTACGTTGAACAATGAAAGATCCCCTCGGCTTGTAAAGCCTGAAACTGAATGAAGTGTGCTGTAGGCAAAACAAAATATACTTCGCCAAATGGAATTACCTCAAAGAACAATCTACCTTATGTATTACTATGTATGAGTAATAATTTTATGACTAAAAGTATACTTAATGACTCTTATCTTATGGGTCGGGTCTCTACATCCTAGCAAGTATTATTAAATTAGAGAAAACTAATCCAAACCCATTTGCTATCAAATTACGCTTTCGTAATAATTTTAAAAACTAAAAGCTTTGAATAATACGCATTTAACTAATGGGAGTGTTTCTATGCGGAAATTATAACTCATGGGACCTCAAGTAAAAAATATGGCTTTACAACCTAACAAATTGTGCCAAACAACTTCGCTTTTCTTCAAGAAATAATTCGGATCTACGTCATTACACGTTTTCTTGGCGACAACAAAAGCGTAAGTAAATAAATGCCACAAAACAAAACACTTAAGGGGCGCTCTTACAAGAAGTCGATATAAAATAGTCGTCACTTTACAATTTTAAAAATAATGCTTCCGAGAATCACTGTCCTGACCTGTTCTGCTTCTTCTGCGATACATAATAGGGCTACAATGCACAGCGCAGTAATTCCCACGTCGCTGTTAGCCCCTGCGCTGATGAATATGGTTGAAATAACCCACACCTTGCTGCACCACTTAGTTTTTTTCCCCGTCCTAGGGCTCCAAACTGCTCCAGGACAAATCGCTGCCTCGTTCACACTCTCCTCACATTTCAATTACTCTGCCTGCTCGTCCAAAAACTACCTCGAAAACCCCAACTTCCACAGTTTACATAAGACACTCCCAATAAATTATACAACTTTTAACGAAAACTGGGGTATTTATTTATTGATCATTTTAGTTTTAATTTGGGGAAGCCAAACAGAACAGCCATCAAGCTTAGCTTTCTCTCCCCAATTGTTTTGTTTACAGATTTTATTATTGTCATGACAATCCAAAGCCTACGCTGATTACATTTGTTTACCGCAAAGCTAATATGATTTCAATACAGTTTTTAACAAAATTATTGTCACATCCATGGCAATATTGTACAAAGATGAAATTACAAATCAGCACATTATGGAAGATTTTTAGATATTATTTGACATTCCTAAAAATGTTAAAAATGATATCCATAGCAGTATATGTCCAACCAAGCCCAACACCTAAGCAACTGTCTGCCATGTCCAGCAAATTGCTCTTTGGAAGATCTCCATTTTGAAAGAGAAAATATCATTCAAGTATCGCGTTTTTTGGTCGACCATCATTTAATGAATAGAACAGTATGAATTTAATCATGCTATTTCTTTGAGTATTTCGCCACACTACAAAATCAAAAATATTAGACCATAAACGGTCCGAAGACAAATCCACTTCTGTTTTCAACAATTAACTAATTAAAGTAAAAATTAACTAGGAAAACTTAGCTTACTTTACTAGAAAACTAGCAGAGTGCCACTAACCTCCCAAGGAAACAGCTTGACACTGACAGCCGACTACTGATATCTTTGAACGGATGGCCCCGTGAGAAAATCCTCGACTCTCAGGCGGATGGCCCGGGTTCGATTCGCGGTGGACTGTATAGACGGATTTTAAAAATCGTACGCTCCCCGGCTACCACACGAACACCTGTGGTAGTCGTTAACTCCTAACAAGGGACCCTTCCTCAATTTTGACGGACAAGACTAGCCACCTATCCGGCTTACGAGTTAGTTAAGAGGGCTCATAGAACCACAACTGTGTGGAATAAACAGGCCACTGGCCTAATATAAGAGGAATATCGGAGGAAGATAATGTATATATACCCAACTTGTTAGAATATTCGACCTCGTTAAGCCGTTTTGCTGTCAGTTCAACTTTGTTGTCATTAACGAAATTAGTTAAAAATATTCTGCCCGAATTTTTCCTGGATTCGGCCCTGTACTAGCTACATTTTAAATATAATTTGGCCCAAACAATGATGCGTTCACGGTCCGTAGAATTCGTCCCGTAAGCGTTCTCTTTTTAAATTCAAAACAAACATAGATATTGTAATTCCTTTCTTGATAAATATTCCCCCTTTCATATATCAATTGCGTTGTTTCGCGACTGCCCGGCGTCGTAATCACCACTTCTTTAAATTCGTATGCATCAAATCTATTCTGAACAACCCTTCCTTGTTCCACGCACAAAGAAATTAGGCTCTGGGATTACATTTGTTTTGGCAATAGCGCATTATGCTACCCTTGGACATTTCCTGTTATTGACTTCAACGCCCGAAGTTCGTAAAAGCTGACCTTGTATTAATATTTTTGGGATCCGCTGTATAAGCCAGAAATTCCTTCTAGAACGCTCCTTGATGACCAAGCTTTGTGTGAAGGAAATAAGAATTGATAACTCCTTAGGGAATGATGCATTTAAAATTAGTGGTTTTGAGTCCGAAATTTTCTTCCATTGTATCCGTCGCGCGTAGCCCGTTTTGAAATGAATGAATTAATAGCAAGCTTCCGACCAAGAACGTTTTAGAAGAACGCGACCCCCGGGCCTCGGCCGGGGGGGGCTTCGCTATTTTTGTGAGCTTTTGTTAACGCATTAATGAACTTTTGTCTGCGCTATTTTTGTGAGTGCCCTGTAGCAAGTTTCGGTGCCTTTTTTTAGTAAATCGGCGTGTTGATTTCTTCTGAACTTAAGCGAGTCAAGCTCAAACCTTCGAAGCATTTACTGTTGGTGTTTTGGAATTGCGTGTGCGGGCAGATGTAGTGAAGTAACTCGGCGTTGATACGAATGGCCGATTCGTCTCCTATAGTGTACTTTCCGGGGAAAGATATTTGCATTAATTGCACATTCGACTAGAGACGACATCTTTAAGCCATAACTAACTTTTCTCTGTTAAGTGGGGAAAACCATTGCTGTTTGCAAATCTGTGTGTCAACGCCGTGCCTCTTGTAATTATTGGGAGCCCGCCCGCGCAATAGTGTAGTATTTGCTGTCATTCCTCCCACAACCGTTGAGGGATTTTTTTTTTCGCAACACCTCGTTACGCTGCACCCGAGCTTCTTCGAAGGCCGTCACCTTTTGTTCTTGATTACTGGGGATTCCCTGAACTTTTGTCCCAACAACTCCGTTTGCACTGCAGCCCTCCCTGCCAAGTGACTTCACCAGGACCTCGTTCACCGCTCCCGCCAAAGAAACACGCTTTGGGGCTAAGGTAAAATTGTTTACAGTAAATATGTGTTTTCGCTTTGTTTAATTATGTACCGTGTGAAGTGATATCGACCATCTGTCGTGCGCTATTGAAGTTTATATTGGACATTGCGTACGCCCGTTTGATTGAATTATTCAAATAATTATTATACGCAGGGGCGTCACTCCTGTGATTTTGTTCTGCTTATTTGTTAATGATACTTAGATTAAGTTAACTTTTGCTAGGGGACCCCGAAATTCCAGTTAGGATGTACCCTTTGTATTAAATTTAAACTCACCACTGGGTGGGCTATTAAACCTAAATCTTTGCTAATTTCAGTCTAGTTATTTGTTGTTGCTGAACCCTTTAGTCATTAGTTAATTACTGCAAAAGCCTGTTGTAATTAAGTGTGAACCCAAAGCCTGCTCTTCAAGTAAGAACGCCCCTAGATTTGGGCTTGTCAGTGTTTTTTTTATTGCTCTAGAGGGTGTGGCTACAAGGTAAGGCATTTGTCGCAAGGCCACACCGTGTATACACCAACAGGCCCGAAGGAACTTGGTGGAGGGGACGCTGTAGTGAAGTGCAGTTACGTGGAGGACTTCCCCATAGGCTACGTGTGTGTTCTTGTTTCTAACACGTTTGCCATTCCTTATCTAGAAAAAAGTGGCGCTCTAGGCATCTATTTTAAGCAATCTTTAGGGTAAGTGCCGCCGGTTTTTCTTTGAGCTTTCGAACCACGCCTTCCCGACTGAGTTTTTAGTGCGAGTAATCGGAGCAACAACATCTACTCCAACACATTAAGATCTGTGTTTTTGGTAAAGCCGGCGATCCCTGTAGGTTGTACCCGATTTTGGACCTTTATTATGATCAATGTCGATCTGAGGAATTAAAACTGTAACAGATCTAAGTGGCTATCCCAACGTGTGGCTCGTTTTTGTCGATAACGCTTTTAGGGCATTGTTTTTGTGTTTCTTTTCTTGTCACACAGCTTCATTTTAGTGTTTGGCATTAACGTCATATAGTTTTTTCCAGTATTTTGCATGAAAACTTGACTTTTTAGGACTTTGAAATTTGGAAACGTGTTTTTTTCATATCAGGACGCGTATCCTATATGTTTTCTTTTATCAAATGAGTTCCTTGCTATCCCTTCGATAAACCAAACATTGTTTTTCCCGGGATTTTTCGCGGGATTTTTGTGTTTTTTCGGGTTTAAGATTTCAACATTTTCTTTTCCGTGCTAGGGCATATTTTGAAGCCAGTCTTTTGATGTTAATCGTTTCTTTTAGTATGGATCTTTAAGCAAACCGTGTTTTTTTAGTCTTTTGCGTGAAAACTCTGAAATTTTTGGAAGGTATCGATTTTTTTTTTTTTTAATTCGTTCATTGTTGATTGTGTTTAGCCTTCAGCTAAGTTGAAATTTTATTGTGCTGTTCCGAATTTAAGTTAAAGTTAGTAGAGTTCATCGACATTGATGCTTTTAGATTACCGATGGTGACTTTTTTGTTTATTGTTATCCTTTGATGTGGTGCCGCGTTGTTGTTCGTTGACGAGTTGGAAATCCTTTCGTTTCCTTATTCTTTATTGGTCCGTTGTTAGGATGTGGTTTTGTGTTGGTGTGTTTGTGAGATCCGCGTATGCGAATTTTTAAGGTCTCTCAAACCATCTTAGTTGGATTGGCGTAGTTTTTTTGATTGACTTCTATTTCGTTTTCATTTCTATCGTGTATCGCCCAACTTCGTTTTCTGATTTCATCGCGTGCATCATCACTTGTCGTAGTGTCTTGTACACTTTTTGTCGTACCCCTTTCGTTTATTGACTTAGTTGTTTATCGTGTTGGAGTATGTTGCGATTTAGTCGCCTGTTGTTGTTTTGTTTTAGTGACTTCTAGGCCAGCGTAAAATTTTCTTGGGATCGGTGTTTTGTACCGTTGCTGTCCACGCTCTGAAGGTTGAGGTGGGGCAAATTCTGCTTTATTGCACATCTGTTTGAAGACGCCGCTTAAGTAATCCCGCTTGTGTTCTCGTGTAGTGTGAGAGCGTTGCATCTTTGCAAATTCTGGTTACGCTGTGCCATTCTGAAGCCTAGAATAATTCTTTTTCGATCAAGACTCCATCGTTCCGTTATTTATTGACGATCTGTCGTCACCTACCGAATTTTCTTTTGATGACTTTAGGTTGTCACTTTAGGTGTCTTTGCCCTTTGGATTTTGGGAAAGGCAATCTCGTTGAAGACTTTTGATGGCTTTAGGTCATGCATCGTATTCCTGCCCTTTGGACTTTGGGAGGAGCGATTTTGTTGTTAGCTTTTGAGCTTCATGTGACGCCAGGGCCCGGTGTTCGCACGTTGTGACTTTAGTGAATTTTATGTTGACATTTGTTGGAGACTTTGTTTTTCCGGATTTTCTTTTGGTGTTCGGTGTTGGAGTCATTTTCGGTCTCGCATTTTGCGAATTCATAGACGATTTGGCTTTCGGCATCGTCATCAATTGAGGATTTCGGTGGACTTAGTTTTCTTTTATATTACTCCCGATCATTGACCATTTTTGACAATTTCTGTCACAACCTTTTTGTCCTTTCTTTCCCTGTTGGTGTTCCTGCTGTGGGACTCACACAATGCGCTGATCCCGTGACGCGCAGCGTGCCCTCTTCAGATCAGCTTTTGGGGTTAGATCTTGGACTTCTTCTTCTTTTTTTATGTGTTTGTAGTTCTTACAAATACTCCCCGAGTTCCCTTGGTCGGTTGGACGGAATTGTGCTCGGGCGTAAGACGTTCCCCGATTTTGACAATCCCGCATTAATGACTTTTCCCGGATTTGACATTTATTATTGAAGTTTTCGTATTTTCTACCGGCGTATCCGGTCTTTTATAATCCTTATCTCTTCTCACTCTTTTATTTTGACGCTATCCGTCGTAGTGTGGTTGGGATCCTGAGTAGTGACGGCTATCTCAATCCGCACCCTAGGTTAAGCTATTCTTCTAGCAACTCTCTCGGTCGTCTCAAGGACCAATTTGGGAAATTGATCTCTAGTAAGGGGGGTGTTAGAATATTCGACCTCGTTAAGCCGTTTTGCTGTCAGTTCAACTTTGTTGTCATTAACGAAATTAGTTAAACAAATTCTGCCCGAATTTTTCCTGGATTCGGCCCTGTACTAGCTACATTTTAAATATAATTTGGCCCAAACAATGATGCGTTCACGGTCCGTAGAATTCGTCCCGTAAGCGTTCTCTTTTTAAATTCAAAACAAACATAGATATTGTAATTCCTTTCTTGATAAATATTCCCCCTTTCATATATCAATTGCGTTGTTTCGCGACTGCCCGGCGTCGTAATCACCACTTCTTTAAATTCGTATGCATCAAATCTATTCTGAACAACCCTTCCTTGTTCCACGCACAAAGAAATTAGGCTCTGGGATTACATTTGTTTTGGCAATAGCGCATTATGCTACCCTTGGACATTTCCTGTTATTGACTTCAACGCCCGAAGTTCGTAAAAGCTGACCTTGTATTAATATTTTTGGGATCCGCTGTATAAGCCAGAAATTCCTTCTAGAACGCTCCTTGATGACCAAGCTTTGTGTGAAGGAAATAAGAATTGATAACTCCTTAGGGAATGATGCATTTAAAATTAGTGGTTTTGAGTCCGAAATTTTCTTCCATTGTATCCGTCGCGCGTAGCCCGTTTTGAAATGAATGAATTAATAGCAAGCTTCCGACCAAGAACGTTTTAGAAGAACGCGACCCCCGGGCCTCGGCCGGGGGGGGCTTCGCTATTTTTGTGAGCTTTTGTTAACGCATTAATGAACTTTTGTCTGCGCTATTTTTGTGAGTGCCCTGTAGCAAGTTTCGGTGCCTTTTTTTAGTAAATCGGCGTGTTGATTTCTTCTGAACTTAAGCGAGTCAAGCTCAAACCTTCGAAGCATTTACTGTTGGTGTTTTGGAATTGCGTGTGCGGGCAGATGTAGTGAAGTAACTCGGCGTTGATACGAATGGCCGATTCGTCTCCTATAGTGTACTTTCCGGGGAAAGATATTTGCATTAATTGCACATTCGACTAGAGACGACATCTTTAAGCCATAACTAACTTTTCTCTGTTAAGTGGGGAAAACCATTGCTGTTTGCAAATCTGTGTGTCAACGCCGTGCCTCTTGTAATTATTGGGAGCCCGCCCGCGCAATAGTGTAGTATTTGCTGTCATTCCTCCCACAACCGTTGAGGGATTTTTTTTTTCGCAACACCTCGTTACGCTGCACCCGAGCTTCTTCGAAGGCCGTCACCTTTTGTTCCTGATTACTGGGGATTCCCTGAACTTTTGTCCCAACAACTCCGTTTGCACTGCAGCCCTCCCTGCCAAGTGACTTCACCAGGACCTCGTTCACCGCTCCCGCCAAAGAAACACGCTTTGGGGCTAAGGTAAAATTGTTTACAGTAAATATGTGTTTTCGCTTTGTTTAATTATGTGCCGTGTGAAGTGATATCGACCATCTGTCGTGCGCTATTGAAGTTTATATTGGACATTGCGTACGCCCGTTTGATTGAATTATTCAAATAATTATTATACGCAGGGGCGTCACTCCTGTGATTTTGTTCTGCTTATTTGTTAATGATACTTAGATTAAGTTAACTTTTGCTAGGGGACCCCGAAATTCCAGTTAGGATGTACCCTTTGTATTAAATTTAAACTCACCACTGGGTGGGCTATTAAACCTAAATCTTTGCTAATTTCAGTCTAGTTATTTGTTGTTGCTGAACCCTTTAGTCATTAGTTAATTACGGCAAAAGCCTGTTGTAATTAAGTGTGAACCCAAAGCCTGCTCTTCAAGTAAGAACGCCCCTAGATTTGGGCTTGTCAGTGTTTTTTTTATTGCTCTAGAGGGTGTGGCTACAAGGTAAGTCATTTGTCGCAAGGCCACACCGTGTATACACCAACAGGCCCGAAGGAACTTGGTGGAGGGGACGCTGTAGTGGAGTGCAGTTACGTGGAGGACTTCCCCATAGGCTACGTGTGTGTTCTTGTTTCTAACACGTTTGCCATTCCTTATCTAGAAACAAGTGGCGCTCTAGGCATCTATTTTAAGCAATCTTTAGGGTAAGTGCCGCCGGTTTTTCTTTGAGCTTTCGAACCACGCCTTCCCGACTGAGTTTTTAGTGCGAGTAATCGGAGCAACAACATCTACTCCAACACATTAAGATCTGTGTTTTTGGTAAAGCCGGCGATCCCTGTAGGTTGTACCCGATTTTGGACCTTTATTATGATCAATGTCGATCTGAGGAATTAAAACTGTAACAAACTATTATTTAAATCAACTGAATGTGTGGACAAGCATTTGCCTTTGCTCAGGAAAATATACGCAGTTTCTTTAATTTTTTACGTTTAGTTGATATCGATCCTTTGGATAAAATAAATGTTTGCGTCGAAATATACCCAAAAAAATAAACTGATTATTGAAGCACCACAAAACAGTTTCAGAGATTATCACTATAAAATTACATCTACAGCAGCTTTATATTATACATATATTTAATGTTTCCTGTTTCTTAAAATACATGTGTGTATGTTGTTCTGCCAGTTGCCGTTTGTTAATTTTCTGCGTCTCTCGTTTCCCAATTTGGAAAGAGAAGTGAATTAGCTCATCCGTATTTATTGGGAAACCGAGGTTTTCTTTTATCATCACTAATTCGACGCATAGGTAGGATAAGTAACAATTGTCATTTTACCCGCTCTTTCGCTTTGGCGGCTGTTCTAACGTTGGCGAAAATTTCAGTTGGTTTTCCTAGCCGTTCTAGTACGCTGCTCCTTTACTATGGTTTGATGTTTATAACCTCATTTCTCGGGGATCATGTGTACATCATCTTTGCCGTGGCGTTTCTATGCACTGATAATCCTATGTTCAAAGAATCGACTTGATTACCTTCTGCGCAAAGTCCCCGTCCGCAGTTGTTTGCATCAAGCGTTCTTGGTATCTTGCGATCAGATGCCAGAAAGTACCTGAGGTATCGTTGAGAATTGGCGACTTACACGTAACTATTACCTAATCAACATAACAGGTATCACTACTCTTTACACGGGTTCCTCAAGCCCCTCCAGTTTTATTAGCCTGTATCCATTTCTTTACGTACAGTTTGTTATTTTATATTTATTTTTACCTGTTAGTATGTATTTGTTTGTTTTCGTATAAAGTATTGTCTTTCTATCGAATGGTCTATACTATTTTAATATCTGCAACTTTTAAACTATGTTTGCTCATTTACTAACTGTTGGCCATTATATGAGATGTCAGCGTCTTAGTTACTGCAAACCTATTTATGAGCTGGCTGTAAGCGAGTTCATTTAAGATTGTTATATCAACTATGCTTTTGAGTTTATGAATTCTCGTTCTCTATCTGGGTATATCTTTTGTATTGTCAATATTAGAATTAAATTTCGGCTTCGCGTCTTCTTTGTAGATAAACACCCAGAATAAGTTGGCTTGATATGCCTAACACCTTGTGAACTTAAGCAAGGGTTTGAGTAACAGTTATGTTCTATGGTGGATCATGAAGTCTTACAGACCCATTATTTCGTCCGTGTTATTAGAGTACCTTGTGAACAAGGATACTTAGGCATATTTGGCCTTTTTACTGTTTGTGCACCCATGTCGAATAACGTTTCGCAAGACATTGAAGCTTACATCATCAGAGTCAAAGTTGCTCTGAGCGACTCCAGGTCGTCGTCGAAAAAATCACTGTTGGGAAAAGGCGATCATCTCGTGTCGTATGTCGCGGTTGCTTGCCAATTATTTACAGATAAAAGTTCTGGACTTGAATCTCGCTGATCTTCCCGTTAACAGTTAACATATTATGCGCGTTCATTTTCCTTCACTTTGGATTTCAAACAGTGGACTAATCTATAAACCCAGGGCTTACGGACGCTTTGTGTTTATGGCGTGAGCCAACCCGGAGGGTGGTTAACTTCTCGTGTTTGTACCTTACGTAAGTTTTCCAAGCTATTAAACCCAGCTGTACAGTGAATTCTACAACTACAGTCCAAAGCTAAATTTGGGTGACATCAAGCTCTTGTCTCATCCGACAACTTTCCTCAGTTCAAAGGTACTCATCTGTAATTACATACTAAAGTGTTTGCCGAAATGTAAACATCCCCAGTGAGTTTAAGTTCACTTAATTATCAACTACCTTGGTTTAACTTCATTTTATGTTGTGTATTTAACTTTGTAGCGCTCATTGCACTGCTATATGTTATTACAGAAAAAGGTCCCACGAATTGGCGCCATAAAATTAATACTATAGAAAAATGGTTCTAATATAATTATTTATAGAAAGACAAATACCAATACCTAAAATTTCCGTTTACTACAAAAAAATAAATAACTTTGGATAAACGTACATTTTTATTTGAATTTAAAATAAACAATAAAGCAATCAATTTTAGATCTAATCACACTTTTCACTAAACGTCTTGTTTCAATAAAAAATATGCATGAAACTCGTATCTCAGGGTTATAAATAAGGTAAAAAATTCCCTGGCCTCGCGTAAATTTTATCAGGTTACAATATATAAATAAATAGTACACTTTACACGAATACAAACGAAGAAGTTGTGAAATAAAAAAAAAATTTACTGACCTAGGAATGCACTTTTATTCGTTTACCTCCCTTGCTGTAAAAGGAGCCACTATTCCTTAGCTACTACAGAATCTCCAATACCGCTCTTTTGGCGAACCCGCACAGTTGATGAAAGTGATGCCAAACAGAAAAATCGTTGCTCGGCAGCTCCTCCGTTGCGCTTCATCTCCAAAATCCAGTAAACAGCCAGCCAAATTAAAGGTATTATTTGTAATTATCTTATCTAACGTTGCTAAATACTTTGTTTACCTTTGTTCAAGGTTAATTACCAACGGCTTCATCCAGAAGACACGGTCTTTATAATTGCCACAAAATCAATTAATTTTACAGGTGTGTACACTTCAATATAATTATTCTAACCTCAGTTCAGGGTTGAAAACTATTCAAATATAAACAAATAACCTAATCTCAAATTAGGGTTACAAACAAATATACTTTTGCAACAATAAAATGTGACTGAACTCTTTTCTCAGCCCGAGCTTTTGCTTTTATAGACTGCCAGAAACAAAACACAACACAACCTCAGATTGGGCGATTTGCCATGGAATAAAATTAAACAATTGTTCTGGAACCCTTGTGGGACCCCCAAATTAAACTTACATGTATTATAATAACTATAATTAATAATGAAAAACTGACTATAGTGTGATAATCAAAACGTGTCAAAATTACACATTTTTACTTATATTTATATAATCCGGAAACTTTACAGAAAAAATGAACTTGACTATCATTTTCTACATCTTTTTTTGCTGTTTGTATAGTTTCTTTCGCCACAATTTTGACATTTAATCAAAATTTATTTTTACATATTCTTATGACTAAACCCGTTTGTAGGGTCGAATTAACATTCAAATTGGGTTCTCTGCTCTCTACACCTATTGTACATAAAGTTTTACATGCTTACATAAAGTTTACATTGCGGAATTAAAAAATTCGTTTTTTAAGTCATGGCCTTAGATTTTTGAGAAAATCAGACAAAACACCACAAAGGAACCCAGAGCTAACGTGTGTAAAGGAAATATCGGCCGGAAAACCACCTTTCTGTGCATTTTTAACCCATTCCGATGCAGTTTGGCAAATGCTAAATGATCGTAGAAGAAATTGCAAGAACGGGTGTGAATTTTATATTCAATTATTATTTTTGTGGGTAAATATGGCAAACCCCCTACTAAAAATAATTAGTGGTAACATCCTCTACTAACAGTGTACAAAACTTGTTAAACTATTAGAATAAACATTCAAATTGTTTTAGATTTGAAGCCGGTATGCTAAGCTGTTTAAAACCCAACTTATTTCGGTTGTGTTACTATAAAAATTATTGGCAAAACAAGCCAGACCAGTCAGAAAATAATAAATTTGACAATACTGAGCTTCCGATCTTATTGATTATGATAGTAAATATTAATAAAGTAAAAACTGACCATAATTTAATAGTTACCCAATCTGCTTCGGTCATGAACGAAGTATATGCATCCAGGTAAGAGTTGCATTTCACGGTGGCGCCTTGGCAGTGCATCATAATTTTTACTGTCCTAAGAAAAAGCGGAGTTCACGAGTATCGTAAATCACACCTTTCCGCATGCTAGCTGTAGACGATCGGGGGTTTACTACAGTTGTCTTCACACGAAAACCAACCTGTGGTAAGTGCAGTCCAATGTTTTTGTAAAATCCCATTTATACCGTACCGTTCAGATTTCGGCTTTCGGCTTTCGTACGAGTTACATACATAATTTTTTATTCTACTACTTTGGAAGCGTTTTTTCTAATTATAAAATGACAGTTTAATCGAGGAGGTTGGAACAAATCGAGGAGGTCATGATCATACCGTCAAATGGGAGTGTCAATTTTTATTTCTACCAATGGAAATGGTTGTTAGTTTTTGTTGCTATAGTTATTACTGCCGAAAAGTAAAATGTATAAAAAAGTGAGAGTTTTTGGCCGCCAAACACTGCCGAAATTGATAGCCTTTCGATGCAGTAGAACAAAAAATTATTTCTGATTCGTCTTCCATTTCTTCAAATTCAAAATTTTTGTGCACTGCACAATTTACTCCTGCTCTTGTATATTAGAATATCTCCACTCACTAAATCTTTGCTTTTGGTTTCAGCAAATGCTAATATTTGGAATTCCATTGTTGAGAATGCCTATGATAGTTCATTCTTCTTTCCATTAATTCTTCTAATATTCCAAGTTCTTATTTTGGTATTACATGTTTGCCTTTTCTTATCTTAGTTGTCAAATGTACATCCTGCCTTGTTTTTATATGTTCTATTAGTTTTTTTGGTTTGACGTGTTTGGTTTCTATTTTTTTTTTCAGTTTTTCTGTATTGTGGTTCTATTTCAAGCACGCATTATTTATACAGATTTTTTTATATCTCACCTTGGCAGTATTATCTTTTTCTTATTCTGTTTTCGCCATGTTTCTTAATTCCTTTTGTAATTCTGCCTCTGTTTGCACTAAATTATGTTGAATAAAGCATTGCGATCCTCCCAATTTATTCTTATTTCTCATTATCATTTCCTTTTCTTCCTGCTATTGCCATTGGTAACTTACTCCGTTTAACATTTATCTGTTGCACAGCCTTTATTTTACAACAATATTTAATGTATGAAAAATAAATTTTGCCGCTGTCGATCATGTAAGTCAGTGATACAGCCTTAGTAACAAAACATGTAAGTCGGCGATTATATCTGTTTGCTGCTTTCCCTTGACAACGGAACTTAATATTATTATTAAGTTCCTAGAATAATAAAATTAACAACGCAAGATGCAGACTTACACGTTTTGTTTATAATTCCAAGTGTTTATGTGGCATGTGACACTCACAGGTAACACGACTCACCAAAATTAATTCTGGTGACAGGTGACACACAAAACGATTTTTTTAACTAGGAAAATTTTAATAAGCAGCGAGAAAAATATAATAAGATAACTCGGAATGTATCGCCTATTAACATTTTCGGCAGGCAACAAGCCGCGGCTTCGCCTTGGCTTGTACTTGCCTACCTCAAATGTTAATAGGTCCTTACATTCGTTTGTTACTTAAATAGCTATTAGTGACTGCTGCGCTTCTTTCATTTTCTTTAAAGACAGGTTGCTTGATTACTGGCATTTACTTTACAGCGTTTTAAATTAATATTTCAATTTTTCACACAGTACTGCCGTTTTCGTTAGTACTTACCTACTTTTTTACGTTTTCCATCAGATGCCAATATTTTCAAAATATATCGATTATTCTGTCCCTTTTCACCTAACGCGCCTTGTACGCCAGCAACAGGTGATACACGGTCAAGCATTACTTACTACACCTTTGTGTTATTAATTAATGGAAAGAATACAAAAAAAAAAAAAATGCTTGATACAGAATTTCTCGAAATATTTTCATAGAAACGTTTTTTACATTTATTTTTGGAGCATACTTTTTAAATTGAGCCAAATAGGAATAGTGTCTTAGCCTATTCTTTCTAGTTAAAAATGAGTCCATTTTATAGACACAAAAACCATTGAAGCGTTATCATTGGCTAGTGACATTGAAAAGTAATATTGGCTAGAGCATATTTTAAATGCATGCTAGTAACAAATTAATTAACTTCTCCATACACATATTTTTGTAATTATTGTGACATTCCCTAATTTAACTTAACCGTGGGAAAATAATTGTGATTAATTACTTCCGTTATTAGAGGATACATTTATCTCTTATTTATGATAAATAATAAACTAATAAGTAATAATAATAAAAATTGTCTGTGACTACTAATTTCCAATATTCCCAACCTATTTAGATTACACAATCCATAGAATGAACTTTCATATCATTAACTAATAAAACCTACAAAATAATAAAATTTTAATTACATTAGTTTATGTAAATCTTGTAATAAAACCATAGACTAACAATAAGTCGAATTTGTATATTTGATGCGCATTTCATGTTTGGAATTCCACTTCTGCTGTGCTTGGTACGAAAAGCTGTGGTATGACCAAGATCTCCGCATTTTACATCCCAAATCGACCTTGAAACCTCGACCTTGCATAACAATTCCATAATAATTGACACCGACGTTCTGAGATGGACGAAGTTGTTAATGATTGTGATTTATTATTATTACACAGTCGTCTGTTGGGTGACAACGCCACTTAATAAGGATTTTATTTCACCTTAATAAACGCTTGAGGCACAATTAGTAGTAGGTAATCTCAAATAATGCACTGATACATTTGTTTAAAGTTTGCTGGTTACAGAAAAACAATCTTGAAATAGCATATTATATTAAAGGAAATTTTGCAAACAATAACACGTCACCGTCATTTCTTCACTTAAAGTGTTTATCATATGGCCGACGTCACCTATCAAAATGCAAATACTTGTACTAGTACGATATAAACATGCTCTACAGTAAATAATCGATATTAAAGCGTGTGAGTATCCAATGCGGTAACAAAACTGTAATTTTAAGATTTGCAATCATGTACAAAAGTGATGTAGGTTATTTTGTGACATCAGATTTTCAATTTTTTTTCCTGGAGCTGGAAGTTAGTATCCTCTGTATCCCCGTTATTATTACTCTTAGGTAGTCCTAGCCACAAAAGCTAATTATATGTAAGGTAGGTACTTATCTCTTTATTTTTTAAATCGCACAGCGTATTTCCTTACTTGAGACTAATATGTCGAATCGAATAATCATCGGGGACCCTAAAATGTATTGTGCGCACTAGGTACACACTATTTCTCTATAACCGAATCATGCTAAAAAAATATTACTATAATTAATTCACAATGTTTTCTTCTCCAAGTAGGTTGTTGGTACTAATGCGAAATAACTAGACGTAACAAAATTGAATAGTGGTTATGATTTTTGAAGGTTTGCACTGTTGCCAGTTAAATGGTTGACTGTAATTTCATATAGATTTTGACATTAATACTGCATGCGCCTAGAATTTATCAAACAGTCTCGAAAGTAAAGCAACGCCGGCAGGCGTCCTACCTATAGCGGTAGTAAAATCGCAGCCAGTCTTGCCTTGGAGGGCACGTTAAGCCGTCGGTCCCGATTGTCATTTTGGTGACAGTCGTTAGGTTACGTCAGAGCCACTGAAAACTCTGCATCGGGATTCGTACCACAAGTTATATTGTACAGAAATAAATAACTAAATTCTACCACAATTCATGCATGTAACCTACAAAATAACCTAATAAAAGCATACGTATAACAGCCTACCGGAAGGAAGAAACACTGTAAATGAATTATATTTCGTAAACACTCAAATTTCCTTACTATTCTTCTGGCAACTACGGAAACAGTTATTTTATTTGACTACCTGGTCGTCCTCAGTTCAGTGTCCTTCATAAATTTGGACACATATGGAAAAAACTGTATTTATTTATTTATTTAAACGGAATAAAAGTTAAATATAATTTTGACGACAAAATGAAACTTACATTCAACTGAACTTTTAACAATTTCTACTCATAGTCACACAGATCTGGATTCTGCTTAACTGTATCTGTTAATTTCCTCTTAAACATATTTTCGTTAATTTCAAATATATCTACAGATTCATTTTTTGCAACCACTTTATCATAACACAAACACATTCTTATTACAGGCGATCTTTTTCTTACATTTGTTCTATAGTTTACATAAAACAGTATTCGTGTTCGCGACCTATAGGCGGGAACATAATAGTATATTAAAGTATGAGTAGATAACAAGGTCTTTAAAACACGCGCGAGTTTTCGAACACGACGGCGTAGCCGGAGTGCTCGAAATAGAGCAAGTGTTTTAAAGACCAGTTATCCACGAATACTTTACGCTATTTTTTATTATACCTCCAATACTGGAAATACGCACTAAAAACTTCGAAATAATTTTTGTCGTGATAAATCGAGAGGGCATAATAATATTGTTACTATAGTTACGAGAAATATTTACGTTTTTGTCTCGTCCATGTCCGTTGTTGCATTCAGTCGTTTCTTTGACAACCTTTAAAGCTCGGCGAGCTTTAATCGCCTGTATTCGCACGCTCAGGCGTGCTTTAAACGGCGATTCTGATGCAGGTATAATAAAATAGTATATTAAAGTATGAGTGGATAACAAGGTCTTTAAAACACGCGCGAGTTTTCGAGCACGACGGCGTAGCCGGAGTGCTCGAAATAGAACAAGTGTTTTAAAGACCAGTTATCCACGAATACTTTACGCTATTTTTTATTATACCTGCAATACTGGAAATAAATTACGCACTAAAAACTTAGAAATAATTTTTGTCGTGATAAATCGAGAGGGCATAAGAATATTGCTACTATAGTTACGAGAATTGTTACGTTTTTGTCGCGTCCACGTCCGTTATTGCATTCCGTCGTTTTCTTGACAACCTTTAAAGCTCGGCGAGCTTTAATCGCCTGTTTTCGCACGCTCAGGCGTGCTTTAAACGGCGATTCTGATGCAAGTATAATAAAAAATAATATTTTTGATCGGATGACAGTACAATCTATTTTATCATTTAACAGCTTATACAGAAACATGACCGTTGTGATGACCCTTCTTTGGTTCAATTTAAGCATTTTAAGGCCAAGTCTAATACTCTGATACGAATCAAAATTCGGATATACACCGTGTTTTTTGAAATATAAATATTTAAAAAAATTATTTTGAACTTTCTCCAATGCTTTGGAATGAATGCTAGCACCTGGATCCCATACAGTAACCGCAAATTCTAGCTTTGATCTGACTAAAGAATAATACAAGCTAAAGGGTATCGGTGCTGTTAAATTCATTGCAAGTTCTCATTATAAAACCCAAGGTTCGCATACAGCTATTAACTATTTTTTCAATATGAATATCAAGTTTCAGATTTTGTGTAAAATACACTCTTAAATTCCGCATTGATGTAACCCTTTCTAGTGTTGTATCATTCATTACATAGTCATTTTGGGTTGGCTGTCTACTTAACAAAATAACTCATTATTTTACATTTATCAATATTAAAATATAGTTTATTAGACAAACTCCAATTAACAATAGCATCCAAATCCTGCTGCAAATAAACCACATCATCCGCTTTGGATATTATTAAAAATAATTTCAAATCATCAGCAAAAAGTTGATAGTTACAATATTGAACCACTTCATCAAGATCGTTGATAAATGTAAGAAATAATAGCTGTCCCAAATTACTGCCTTGTGGCACACCTGAAGACATTCATGCAGCTAATTTTTTAAGCATTAAGTCATGATCAACACGATAAAATGCTTTTGCAAAATCGGTGTAGACTACATCTACCTGATCAAAGTTTTCAAATGCATTTGAGATATAATCAACATTCATTGATAGGTTTGTCTGCACAGATCTTGCTTGCATAAAACCATCAGGTCCAGCCAACTTCTTAGATTTGAGTTTCTTTGAGTCACATTTACTTCCACTAATTTGATTTCCTGCATGGACATGGCATCTAAATCATGTTTTAGTTCCACCTGCTGATGGTTGAACGCATATGCTGAATCAGGCCCGTATACTGTTTCTTCCTTCTTAACTATATTACCTTCATATTCATTCTCATTTACCTCATTGGATTTACTTCTTTTATTATTTACAAAATTACAAAATTTTTTTGTAAGTGACTGAATTTCTGATTGTATATTATCTAAATAACTTTGGTATTCAGATCTTATTTTTTTCTTAACAAGAGATCACAACCTCCTAAATTCTTGCATATGATAATTCTTTATTTTTGCGTAATCTATGATAGTCTTTATTCTTTATTAATACTTTTATTTCTGGTGAAAACCATGCTGGATATTTACATTTTTTATAATTCATTTTCGGTACTGTTTGATTAATAATAAATATTAACCATTTAAAGAAAATTTTATTCTTGCTAAAAATTCCTGTCTTCTCAAACTAAAAATGCATTTCCCAAAATGTAAATATCTTCTTTGGTATACAAAGGACGTTAGAAAATATGAAAATGGCTTGAGAATAAAGTATCGTTATTTTTAAAATATCGAAAAATGTTATTTTAAAAAGTCTCCTTAAATATTTGTTTTAACGTTACAATCAAAAATTGTTTTGAATTCTTGTTGATGTTCAGATCGTTTGGTATATTTTTTAAGATACCTGTATTTTTTAATTTGGACACAACAAAATTAACTTTTTAGCACTTATTTTCGATTAACGCAATTTTCTGGTTTCTAAGTAACCCCAACTCGAGTCCAAGTGTCCAAGAGTCTTTAGTGTATCCAATAATAAGTTAACTTTGAAGTACCTCATTTTCCATAAGGTACAGGGTGGCAAAAAAAATAGAAAAAAATAGTAGTTTTTCGAGGTAGGTAGGACTTCATATGTGACACTTTCTTTCAATTCTAAACAACTTTTTCAAATAACATTTTTGTGGATTTTGGAAAATCGAGTTCGTAGGACCAGTTGTATTTTCTTGCATTGGGATTATAACGAAATGATATTACTAAAAAAGTATAGATTATTATGCGTACTACGAATTACATTTAGGAAGAGAATGTAATGTTTTGAAATATGTACATAGCAGAGAGAGCTTAATACTATTTATTACTTCAGTATCAACACTAATGATCGATGTTTGTCTCTAACGCAATTTTTGTTGCCTTTTATGCTTAAAGCGGACCACATAACCTAAACAAATCAACTGACAACTGTAAATTATTTTATTTGACAAGTGAAACAAAACCAAGTTCGCTTGTACCAAATCGATAATAGCGAGTTCCTGTATTGTCAGTATGGTAGAAGGTTCTACGAGTATTAGACATTATTCTAAATTTTAGAAACGATGATTCAACGAATTATACTCTCAGGAAAATATTACAGGACTGGCTCTGTAGACTAATAGACCGGTAAGTAGTTGCCTAAATATTCGAAAGTGCACTGACAACCCTTTACTTCCACAAAGTTCCCGTTTGTCCCCAGTATTCGACGCCAAAGTAAACGCAAAGAGATTAACACCAATTTAACAAAATTATTATGATCGATATACAGGGTGTCTAGAAAACACGGTGTCAAATTTAACGAGGTTACAGGGGGCGTAGAAACATAAAAATTCCGGTGAGTTACACTTTCCTAAAGGGGGTGGTTACATTAGAACTTTTTAACGGACAATAATTTGATTATACATAAATATGCATTGGAAAACCTAATTTATTTAAAAATTTAGCTTTTTTAGTTTTTATGATGCGCATAATGTATTTTACTATTTTACACAAAAACTATTAGCTTTACGGGACAAACTAAGAGAGCTAAATAAGTTTTTAAATAAACCAGGCCACTGCTTTTAAATTATTAATCAAATTCTTGTCCGGAAAAAGTTCTAATAGAAACATTTATAATGGTTGTTAATTTCAACCCCTTTAAAGTCATTTGTAAAAATTAAAAGGCTTTTCATAAATAAGTCTACTGTTGGTAGAACATACTTACCAATTTTCACTTGCCAGTTTTCAGTAAAATGATAAGAGTCGAAGTTTAATTATCTTTTTAGGAGGGTGTAATTCAGTGGGGAGAAATTTAAATGAAAAAGTTTATATGCATCAAGGTGGTACTGAATACACGCGTCTACTTGTACTTTCAGTTCGAGATTTAGATTTGTATTAATTTATACAGAGTGCTGGATCTTCGATGTTCACTTTCTTTAATAGATGTGAGAACGATGAAATTGCCGAAAACTTGGCAACATCTGTGCTGTCGTATAATCTAAACACAAACTGGACATATCTCTATTAGTTTCTGATATGTATAAAGCGAAAAAGCTCAAATTTTGGATTTTTTTTACTTCTGCGAATTTATTCTTTATCTTACATGATTTTTGTTACTCCATTATTAGAACACTTATACTGAATTTAATTATCTTAATAAGATTGATAAAACCATCAATTATCGATTTCCTCAAAAAATAAAAACACTCGACCCTTCGGACTCTAAAGCGCTTACCTATCTTGTAACGTAATCTACTATTACCGCATGAGTTTCCATAAGTAAGTTGCATTTACGAAACCTGAATTGTAGTACAGTAAAATTGTCGTTTTACCTTAAAAAAATTGGCCGTGGCGATTCCTCTTGCCCAGTGGTTTAGGGTCAATAGACAGCCGCCATCTTGAAAACAATTAAATTTGTTTTTTCTCGCAATCCATTGGCCGCGCAGAAAAAGTTATTGGGCAAAAAATGTTGAAAATAGAATGCTACACATTTTTGGTCATTGCCCCGAAAAGTTGGTATTGCGAACGGTAGAATGCGACAAAGTTACCAAAAATCGGTTTCCACCATTCTAGTTATGTGGTGGTGCTTTTCCAAAAATTGCGAATGTGAAAGTTGTAGTGCTTGAAAAAATGTTCACGAATCTGTTTTAATAATGTTATTTATTTAAATAGTCTCCGAGTGACAGCCCTTCAAAGTCCGCGCTTCGTGGGAAATGTATATTGCGGCGCAGAAAAGTAACCATTTCTCTTTTGCGAAGTAAAATCGTCACGTCACTCAAGTAGTTTCAATGTGAATAGGTTTTCAGAACCGACAGAAATTCTACATATTTTTGGTTATTGCCGCGATACCAAGAAATTGGTATAGGTAAAAAAATTTAAATTATGGGAAAATTTGGCCCAGTTAAGATTTTTCAGGTATCTTAATTTTGTACGCACAAAAGAAAATCTTTTTGGTCAATATTCTTACATCATAATTGTAGGACTTTTTAGCAATATTTTAACAGCTTTGGCAATTACAAATTACAAAAAATAGTCGGGAAACACTAACTTAAAAATAAATTATCGATTCATTTCATTTGGCCCATATGATCAAAATATAATTTCGTTCACCTTAACATGTTTTGGTTGAAGTGAAACAAGCTGTTTGTTCTTTAATAACATATAGATAGTCGGGTGTCTGTATTCTTTTTGCAAAAATGGTACGTGGTAAAGCTATTGTCAATTTGTTGAATTTTGGTCATTTCTGTGGCAAAATTTACAAACAATTGCAGTTATCGTATTGAAGTGTATGTAATATTGCAAAACTATAAAACAACAGAATCCATAGCAGAAAAGCCAAATTTGGGACGAACTCCAAATATTACACCAGAAAATTTAAGAGCTTTACCGATCTGAGCCAAATGATATTATTCTGAGCTCGTATATTCCTTTCCCATCATTTTCATTTCTTACCTATACGTACCAATTTTTCCGTATCGCAGCAATGACCAAAGATGTGTAGAATTTTTGTAGATTCTGAAAACCTATTCACGTTCACATTCGCAATTTTCGGAAAAAACCACCCCCACAGAGCTAGAATGGCGGAAACCGATTTTTGATAACCTTGTCTCCCTCTACCGTTCGCAATACCAACTTCTCGGTATCGCGGCAATGACCAGAAATGTATAGAATTTTATTTCCAACATTTTTTGTTCAATAACTTTTTTTGTGCGACCAATGGATCGCGAGAAAAAACAAATTTAATTGTTTTCAAGATGGCGGCTGTTTGGCAAGGGGTGGGTGCACCGCTTTTTGGTTTTACACTTGTCTAATGACCCTAAACCACTGGGCAAGACGAATCGCCGGGGCCAATTTTTTTAAGGTGACGGGGTGTTCTCCGAAAATTTTACTGTACTATTGTAAGTAATGAGAAATTTCTATAAAGTTGAAACAAGTTATTTGTCAATGAACAAACATCATTTTTCACAATTCAAAATTATATTATATTATAGCAACAATAAGTATTTAAGTTATTCCAATCTTGCAAAAAACTATATGCATCGCGAACGGCAAGGTTTACAGTTTTTTATACTTAATATACTATAAGGGGTGTCGTTTTCTAGCAAAGAAAAGAGAGATATGTATGAAATTTATTATTCTTTAAATAAAAGTGTGTAAGCGCTCCAAAAAGATATCTAGAACAAACTACATCAATGCTATTTTTCACATATACACAGACATATACGGAGATATATCAAATAGTGAAATAGTACCGGGTGGCCATAAATATCTGAGATCCCGGTAGCCATGGAATTAGCTACTTATAAATGTTGGTTAGCATTATATTGCAATTACAATAAGTATTGCTACCTATGTAATGTAATAAAATGCAATAAGAGGAGGGGAATGTGCCCCGGATTCTACAGTTTAGCCTACGACTCGATTAGAAAAATCTCCTGTTCTAACTCCATTACTTATTGCAATCTGTAATAATGTTTGACAGATAGGAATTTTAGGTGTGATGACATTAATGACATTTAGTTTAGTTGGATTCATCACTTTAATAAAGCGGTGTTGATTTCAAAGGTAATGTGATATCAGATATTTATGGCCACCCGGTATATTGTATGTTAAGAGCTGAAAGTGTATTCTTGCCGCTTGCTCATCAATATTGCTGGTTGAGGCGCAGCCGAAACCAACAATCATGCAAAAGCGACAAGAGCACTTTTAGCTCGAAATATACATATTATTTTTTCGACGACAAAGCGAAAATAATCATATCATTTCATTTTATTAAAAATGTTAATCGACAATAAACTTTAAATTACTCGCGTATTGAGGCGATTATTTAAACAAATGACAAGCGTTGTCAAAGAAACATGACCAACCATTATTCTCACGCGGAAACCCAAAACACTCAGCGAACGGCAAAATACCGAAAACACTCGCTCAGCGGCGAATGTCAACTTTTTGTTGCCAAATAACAGAAAAATCTATTTTTGATGTCAGTCGTTGAATAACATATTATATTTATTTTAATTGGTTGTTGAAACACAACTATTTGACTACGAATATCGAAGCAAATATTTTTTATGAAATTTCCTCCGTTCATACTCTTATAGTATAGAAAAATATAACAAACAATATGCTAAAGGTCGCATGGAGCTATACTCCGAGATTAGGTGGACGAACAAAAAACACATTGATTAACATCGATTTCGTTATTTATCAACTTATTTTGATTTATAACAAAACTTATGAAATTTTCCTATATTTGCTTATACCGTCCGACATATCCTGTTTCTATAATAATTGTTTTTAAATTAACCGTCAGTTCTTTAGTAGGATTTACTAAAAAATTGAGTTATGTTTCACACGACCAATAGATTCATCCGAGAATCACCATTATTGCTTTTGATAAGAAATATTTAAACCAAGAAAACGACAGCATCCTACCACTTCAAGCCAATTACATTGCGGCGATGTGATAAAATTTCCGTAGAAGTCTGTCCTTCAGGAGTTTTATCATCCCAGAAGTACAATTTTATTTATTCCGGATGATCTTAATGGCACCAAGCTCATTTTACGCTTAGAGGGATCACATTGTAATTTGTTTCTTCTTGCGCTTCGGGCATTCTGCGCTTGTTTAAGTAGGTATAACGCTATTAAACAGACTTTTTAGAACATTATATGAATTCATGATGTGTTCGCGGAATGTCCTAAGAATCAGCAAGAATAGTATGACACCACGCAGAGGTTTCAGATGTTATTATATTCATTAATCATTATAGTAGCCCTGGTCTTCTAATCACTTGTTCGTTACATCCCGCATGGTTTTGAGCCTTCGTAAACTCGATATTACTACTTTCCTCATGTTTACTGCCAAATCCTTTAGTATCAGTTTTTCTATAAATCGATTTCCATCTAATTCATATTTCCAAGTACAAAAAAGTACATACTAGTATATTATTATACTAGTTTAATAAGAGGACTATTGTAGCACGAGTGCTCCAATGGAACAAGTGCTGCAACGCCTCTTATTAAACCAGTAAAATATACTATTTCATTAATGATTATAATGATTAACCCAACAGGCCTGTGAGCCCATTTACAGAGTTAAATACAGAGTATATAAAGATAAAACTAATGAAGCATGGCTTTCCCTTATTAATGTATATAATTAATTAAATTGTGATAGAATGTGTATGTTTAAGTGTACAACACAAAAATGTCAATAGTTATGGGGTTTATGCAGCTACTGCTAGTTTAAATTGATGCAATGACATGTTAAAAATATCTATATTTGTTTCTAAATAATCTTCCCGTATTTCATTTCCCCCCCGTAATTAACGACCCTAAATATCTGAAGCACTCGACTTTCTCGAAACATTGCCCGTTTATGCTTATATTTGTAATAGTTTCGAACTTCCCAGTGTTTCTTGTTGTTATCATGTACTTAGTTTTTGTGGCATTTACCCTTAAACCCTGTACTGCCGCTGCTTCCTCGAATTATTTATACATTTCTTCTAGCTCTTTCGTGTTTCTACTAATGAGATCTATATCATCCGCATATGCTAGTACTTGGCAATGCCTGTTGAAGATTGTGCCTCCAGGGTTTATTGGTAGGCTTCGTACAACCCTTTCTTGCACAAAATTGAAAAGTGTTGTTGAGAGAGCGTCTCCTTGTCTCAACCCCACCTCTATTTTGAATTCGTCTGAAAATTGGCCCTGAATTCTCACTTTTGCTTTAGTATCTGCTAAGCACATTTTCACTAGGTTAATTAACTTCGGCGGTATTTTAAACTCTTGTAACCCTTTGTATAATTCGCTTCTTATTATGGAGTCGTACGCTTGCTTAAAATCAAAAGACATATGGTATGGTGTAAGTCGGTATTAAATTCATAGAATCTTTCTAAAGTGTGCCTTATTGTAAAGATCTGATCGATAGTCGATCGGTTTTTTCGGAACCCACACTGATAATCTCCTACCGACTTTTCCATATAAACACTTAGTTTTTTCTCAGGTAATTTACTAAATATTTTGTACCCAACGTTTAATAGTGCTATGCCCCTGTAGTTCTCGCATCTCGTCTTATCCTCCTTTTTCTGTAGTGGACATATGATGGCAACCTTCCATTCTTCTGGAATTTCTTCTTCTTCCCAGATTCTTATTATGATGTCGTATATTTCTCTTACAATTAGTGGGCCTCCGTATTTTATCATCTCTATCGTTATACTGTCCTGTCCTGGGGCCTTATAGTTCTTCATTTTCATTATGGTTTCTTCTAGTTCTTCATATGTTGGTGTCTTTGTTTCGATATCCTCTTCTTGCTCCGAAGCCCTTTTCCTTGCATTCTGTTCACTGTTATCTTGTGTACCCAATAGCTCAGCGAAATAATTTCTCCATCTTTGAAAAACCGCCTCTTTGCTGCCTAACAAACATCCATCCTTATCTCTACATAACGTTGTTCTTGGCTGAAAACCTCTCTTTTGATTATTTACTTCCTTATAAAATTGTCTTATATTTCTACTTTGTCCATACTCTTCCATTTTTTCTAGTTGTTGTTGCTAGTACAGTCTCTTTTTTGCTCTGCAAGTCTTCTTTTCTGCTTTTCTTTTCATAATAAATTGATTTATCTTTTCCTCCGTATTGTCCCTCAACATCTCCAACCTGACCTTATTTCGTTCCTGCACTGCTTGTTTACAGTCTTCGTCGTACCATTTCTTGTTTTTTCTTCTTTTCTTTTCTCCCACCATTTCTGTTATTGTTATTGTTATTGCTGTGCTCACTTTTTTCTACCTTTCTTCGACATTTTCCGGTTCGTCTCCTTTTTCATTTCTTGCCCTATCTATTCTTGTTTCTAGGGCTCTCTGATATTCGCTTCTCTTTTCTGCATTAGCAATTAATTCCTCGGTATTACCTATATTGTAGTTGCTGTGTCCCATTTTCGCTTCTTTCTTTAGATATTCTTTGTCTTATCTTTGCTATCACCATAAAGTGGCCAGAATTGATGTTTGCGCCCCTATAGCTTCTGCTATCTAGTATATCTGATGAATGCCTGGCGTCTATCAGTATATGGTCTATTTGGTTTCTCGTTCTTGTGTCCGGGGATATCCATGTTTCTTTGTGAATGTTTCTATGCTCGAATCTCATTGCTTTCCTCGTGTAAACTATGTTTGCCTGCTACTCTTTGGAACACCGCTTCTCTTCCCACTTTCGCATTTAGGTCGCCTAACACAATTTTAATATCATGATTCACTATTTTATCCATGTTCCCTTCTAAAGTTGCGTAAAAGCTTTCCGTTTCCTCGCTTCCCTTGTCCTCAGATGGTGCGTGTACATTAATTAGGGTCATATTAAAAAACTCAGCTTTTAATCTCAGAATCGCCATTCTCTCAGTGACCGCTTTGAAATCCATTATTTTGCTTTTGAATTTTTCACTAATCACGAAACCCACTCCTAATCCTTCCTTCACCTCCCCACTATAACATATTGTATATCCTTCATAATCTATAATTCCTCCATGCTTCCACCTCATTTCTTGTACGGCAGTAATATCTAGTTTGTAGCTCTTTATTTCTTTTATTAAATTTTGTAATGTTCCTATCTCTGCTAACGTTCTTACGTTCCACGTTGCTAACCTAAAATCCCTCCTTTGCTTCTTTTTATTTCCACTTTGTATAACCAATTCATCGCCTTTATCGTCGTCATTATTGTCCGTCCTTTTTCATTCGTTTAATAGTTTTTTTGGTTAGTTTTTGTTATTTTTCTGAATTGTTGATTAAGCTCGTCGTTCTCTGGGGACCGTTCGCTAACCGTACGCTTCTTATCGTCGTTACTTTCATTTCCTACCCTTGCAAAATATTCCGTTCCGTACGCAGTTCCGTTTACAATCAGTTTATCATTTCTAAGAAATGCTCTATGCCCTAGTTGCCTAGCTCGTTTTAAGTGAGGGATCAACCCTTTTCTGTCCTGCTTGACCCTTTTTTGTATAGTCATCGTTAATCCATATATCTGATCTTCTATGCTCATTAAATGTAAGTTTTGAATCAAATAACACTCCAAGATCTCTTGTCCCTGTCTTTCTCTCAATTTCCAGATGTTTCATATTATAACTAAAATTTATGTTTTCAATTTTTCGGCTTTATCTTACAGTAAACTGCATTTAGTCAAAAATAGGCCGAAACTACGGAATAATTCATATAGAAGCAAATAAGGTGTTTTCAGGTGTGTTTCGGTGTCATGAATAGAAGTAGCAAAAGTTCCGAGGATGGGGTTGTACGCTTAAAATTTGGCAACGCCGTAATGGGATGAAATTGGGCTCAAAAATCATTTTTCGCGAATATCTCGGTATTTATCGACTCTACAATAAAAATACATCAGAGCGAAAATAAATATAAGAAAATTGTCTTAAAAAAAGATAGAGAGCTATTTTTTCGTATAGGCAATCGTTTTTGTCAAAAAATTGACTGAAGGATCATACTCGAAGAAAATATTTCATTTGTAGCAGTTTTATCA
Source organism: Agriotes lineatus (assembly GCA_940337035.1). Classification (NCBI taxonomy): domain Eukaryota; kingdom Metazoa; phylum Arthropoda; class Insecta; order Coleoptera; family Elateridae; genus Agriotes; species Agriotes lineatus. Next base: position 81,676 of record CALNHX010001627.1, on the reverse strand, counting down.
CACGGACGCATAAAGTCTGGTGTGGTACACTCACACAACTTCCTTTTCCATTAGCTAAAAATTTGATTTTTAATTTTAAGCGTTTGTCAAAAATTTTCAAAAATTACAAAATCTACAAAAACGGTACAAAATAGAGCGTTAGTTGAAGAAACAAATCTTCTCTAAAATTTAAAGCTGAATTCAAAAATGTAATAATATACCGGGTGTTCTAATTAAAATAGGAGTTGATAAAAATTTTTAAAAAAGAACCCCATTTTAGAAGTATTCAACTGGAAAATCACCTATCTCACAAATACACATTAAAAATGTAATAAAAATGTAAAGTTTAAAAAGAAATCGGTGGAGCCGTTTTTGAAAAATCGAAAAAAACTGAAAAATCATAAGCGTAAACACCTACTTCCAGTTATGCGATTTTCTTCGAAAGCTTGCTGTCTCATCTACATAGTACACAAAACTAATATATTAAGTTTCAACTGGTCCCGGGTGGTGTAGCTTAAACAAGCGTCCACACTCGATCAGTAGAGTTAAGCAACGCTCTTTCTGGTCAGAACTTGGATGGGAGTTCCACGGTTACATCTCTCGGCGCCTCGTGATACGGCTGTCACGGAAATAGTTGGTCCCGGCTCTCATAACAACATCATGTTAGTCGTTAGTGGGGTTGGAAGTCCCCATAAATGCACAGTGACGCCTATAATTGGCCTAACGGCTGTTGGCTGAGTGCGAAATAAATAAATAAATTTAAAAAAACGCCATACCTCTTTTAGTTTTTGAGATAGAGACAGATATAGTCACACACACAGACAGACCAATGAACAAAAACATGTTTTTTGGGTTCAGGGGACTCGAAAACGTGAAGAGCTGTCAAAAACTCAATTTCGAATTTTTGGGGGCGAATCCAATAGTACTTCCTTTATCGTAAAAGGAAGTAAAAAACCATTATTCTATTACAAGTACCATGAGATCATTTAAAAACGGGACAGAGAGTGTCATGGAATTTCTGTTTTAGATTCAAACTTTGGTTAACAGCCATTCGAAGATGTTGAAGCATCGAACGTCATCGAAGAAGTAACATGGTTATTTGTTGGAAAAATTCCTGAAATTATAAACAGAGGGCGAGTCCTTCGCTGATTTTACTAGCAGTCAGTAAACTGAACACCATTTATTGACGACACTTTCATTTGTACTCCTCCCACGTGAGAAACCTTCTTTTGATTTCGATGATTTCTTCAAAGATTGCAATTATCATATCAGTATATGTTCCACAGAAATATTTATCAGAGCGCTTAAGTAAGCAAAAGTCGTTGGTGAACTTCTGAAAACCTGCATTCTCCATTGAATTTACTAGACCTTTCATCACTTGCGCATATAAATGTGCAGATTTTGGGTAGAGAAAATGTCCAGCCGCATGAAAATACGGAATAATTTGTTTTACACAGGTCAAATGTTGCTCCCACTTTCCCATCCTTTCCGTTCGTAAGAATTCTTTTGCGCTGGTAATCATTTTGAACTATTGCACTCACAGTTGTGCAGTGGGCCCTCTGTTTTTTCAGCAATTTTTTCAACAAATATCCATTTTACTTCTTCGATGAAGTTTGATGCTTTAACATCTTCGAATGGCTGTTAACCAAAGTTTGAATCTAAAACAAAAATTGCATGGCATTCTTTGTCCCGTTTTTAAATGATCTCACGGTACTTGTAATAGAATAATGGTTTTTTTCACACATTTCATGCGTCCGTGTGATAAAACGGCTACAAATGAAATATTTTCTTTCAGTCGATTTTTTGACAAAAACGATCGCCTATACGAAAAATGACCTTCTATCTTTTTTTAGACAATTTTCTTACCTTTATTTTCGTTCTGATATATTTTTATCGTAACGTCGAAAGATACCGAGATATTCGCAAAAAATTATTTTTGAGCCCAGTTTCAGCCCATTACAGCGTTGCCAAATTTTAAACGTACAGCCCCATCCTCAGGACTTTTGCTACTTCTATTCAGGACACCGCAACACACCTGAAAACACCTTATTTGCTTCTATCTGAATTATTCCGTAGTTTTGGCCTCAATGCAGTGGACTATTATGACCAAACATTTATTTATATTAAAGTGCAATTGATTTTTTAGAGACCATTCACAAATAGCTTTTAAATCTTGCTGTAACAGCTGACAATCATCACTGGTTTTTATTACTTTGAATAGTTTTAAATCATGAGCATACATTAGAAGTTTAGAGTGTTTTATATAACATTGAATATCGTTTACAAATATCAAAAACAGAAGTGGCCCCAGGTTAGAACCCTGAGGTACTCGTGAGGTGACGATGTAGTCCTCAGAAGCATAACCCATACATTCTACATGTCGTGATGCACTTTATCAAATGCCTTGGAAAAGTCAGTATATATAACATCAAGTTGTTTTTTGCTTTCCAAAGCATCTGAGGCAGTTTGCATAAAGTTGCATAGGTTAGTTATAGTAGACCAACCTTGAAAAAAAACCATGTTGATTAATTGAGATAATATTATTAATTTGTCTGTAAATATTTCTGAATAAGATACTTTCAAAAATTTTTGCAAATACACTTAGTATTGATATGGGTCTGTAATTCTGAATCATACTACGTTTACCCTGTTTATGAATCGGACACACCTTTGATGTTTTCCAGTAACTTGGAAACACACCCTGCACAATGGAGGCGCTAAAAATTTTAAGTAAAGGTGCTATTCAAAAATCAAAACAACCCTTAATTATATAAGTTGGTACCTCATCTGGTCCCTGTCGTGTAAGATTGGTTGCATAACTTGTCAATGTGTTTGATATGTCTTTTTTACTTTTGAACATAGGAATTTTACATGCAGGTAATTTGTATGTTCAGAGATAAAAATTACACACATAGAGACCAGCCTTTTAACCCACCACATAAATGGCCTTATTCTATTTAAGATAATTTTTGCATTTTTCAACTTAAATTGTAGATAAATAAGTTACAAAAGAAGAAAATGCGTGTAATGTCTTTAATAAAAAAAAAGAACGAAGAGAAACAGCTTTTGCTAGAGCGAATAACAGTTGAAGTGTTTAAAATTATGTACACAATAGGTAAAAATAAATAAACGTTTCTAATAATACTGGTGCTAAAAAGACACACTTAGTAAAGCAAATTACATTAATTCACAAGGAAAAAACCATCGCAGTAGGTGGGATTCGAACCTGCGCTCCCTGTAAGAATTCCATTGCTACTCGGACGTTTTGCGATAGACAGACACAACAAGCCTTTATATACCGTGTGTCTGACGACTACGAAACATAGTGAAATTTTGTTAAGGATCCAGGTCATCTTTGCACAGTCTGCATTGTAAAGCGATGCTCTGTGGAATCTGGCTCTTTGTGTGCATAAAATGCATTCATCTACATCGTCCTCTTCAAGCTAATTATAACTTAAATTATTCTGTTCTGAATATGTTATACTGTATGCTTAGTTTTCGCTTACAATGCCATTTTATGAATTTCCCTATGTTCCATATGCCGTCAGACACACTGTATATAAGAATAGGTATAATATAATCTATAGAAGCTTCGTATAAGCCACTGCGTTTTTTTTACTGTAGAATCGTACCATCCACTTTTTACTGTAAAAGATTACACATTTTTATGTACCTAGTAACTCAACATATTAGTTATTGCATATGCGAACTGACTGCTTTAAGTGGACACTTCTGGCCGAAAGCTTTAGAAAAATAGTCATTTGCAGTACAAAACTAAATCGAAGCAAAATCCTTGTAATATGTTATTTCAACATTAAAATCTAATGAAGACATCATGAAATAAAGTATACTCTAGAACGTTATGTAAATAATGAGTCTAGCTGATAGATTTTTGCAGATTCGGTAAAACTAAGTAGTTTTGGGCTAACTGCTACTAGTAAGCGTGGCATAATTAATCCACAAATACAGTACAATCTATTATTAGGTGTTACAAAAACAGGTAAACACACCTTTTGTTAATTTATGGATTTAGCACATTACATATTTTACTCGCTTAATAATGTGAATTCAGATAACAACCAAATTAGAACAGTATCATATTAATAGCCAACTAAATAGTTTACACAGATCCAGTGTAGTAGGGCGGTGAGAAAAATTATTATTACCACAAGTTACTAAAATTACATAGGAATTACTGAAATAGAAATACAAAAAGTGCGTAAAGTATAAATATTTTACACAAAAAATAATAAACAGTGGATTCCAAGAATCTGAAAGTTAACTCTTTATTTTATATTAGACCCCAGCTGCACTATAACAATTATTATAGAATACATTACGAAGCAAGTAATATGAAGTCATGCATAGAACTCTTTCGAATTTTTTAGAGGAACTTTGCAACTATTTTCATCCGTGGTTCGTCCTGTTTTTCTAAAAATTCTATTAAAGGTCCTATAAATATGAGATGTCATATATATATACATCATAGTCCAGTTACATTAGACGGAAAACTGCAGCATCTGCCAAAAAAATTCAAGTGAGCTGAAATTTTGCATACACCTTTATTTTGACATTACAAATAATGTGTTAAAAGTCTCCATCGATATCGCGCTTGCGTTTTGAGTTATTCAAGGTCAAAGGTCACAGAAATAAGTTTTTCGCAAATATTTCGCTTTCTATGGGCCGTATGACTTTTCTAGTTATTACAAAAAATGAAGGTTAGGGAATTCTCTACAAAAAATTATACAGGTTTTTTACGTACAACTAACCATTCAGTAAATAACACACTGTTAAGTTTTGCAGACGGGATTTACTTCCTTTACTGGATTCACCCCAAAAATTTTAAATTGAGTTTTCAACAGATCTTTACGTTTTAAAGTCCCCTGAACCCAAAATATGTTTTTGTTCATTGGTCTGTGTGTCTGTCTGTCGGTCTGTCTGAAAACAGAATATCTCAAAAACGAAAAGATGTATGGCATTGAAACTTCATATGAGTTTTGTGTACTATCTAGATGCGACAGCAAGCGTTTTAAGAAAATCGCATAACCGGAAGTATGGTGTATACTCTTGTGATTTTTCACTAGAATTTTTTTGGCAGACGAATTCTAATGTAACTATCATATAAATAAAGGAGAACGATTCAAACGTGTGTGCCCGTCACGACAATTGCAGACGCGATGTCCCCCAATTGCGTTTGCATGCATTTCGCCGTCGCCTCGATTTCGCCACCGGGGCGGAGCCCCGAAGGCCCCCTTGGAGAGGGGCGGAACCCCGTGAGCTCCTTTGGAGAGGGGCCGAGCCCCGTCAGTCCCCTTGAAGAGGGGTGAAGCCCAAGGGACCCTTGGAAAGAGGCGTAGCCCCAAGGACCTCTTTGGAGGAGGGAGGAGCCCCGGGGGCCCCCTTGGAAAGGGGCGGAACCCCGAGGGCCTCTTTGGAGAGGGACGGAGCTCCAAGGGCCCCCTTGGAGATGTGCGGAGCTCCGAGGGCCCCCTTGGAGATGGGCGGAGCCCCAAGAGCCCCCTTGGAGAGGGGCAGAGCACCGAGGGCCCCTTGGAGAAGGGCGGAGCCTTGTGAGTTCCCTTGGAGAGGGGCGAAGCCTTGAGGGCTTCCTTCTTTGGTCAGGGGGAGGAAGGGGAGGGGTGTGTAACAGAACGGAGTGTAGTAATTTGAAGATTCGAAAAAGTTTCTCAGACGGAGAGAGCTAGAATAATTATTAGCAAGTTACTGGAAAATTATATTATCCGTGAATACCAATCAGCGTATGCTTTGTTACGATACTTTTGGAGTGTCCCCCGTAGTATTGAACTTCTGCTAGCTAAATTTTTGAACTTGAATATTTATGGTTGGCTTTTGTCAATTTTTGCATGCTTTAAACTAGGTATAATTAGCTGTACCTTATTTTTAATTATTTTCCTATAATTATCAAGCAGTTTGGTAAGCAACTCTTCGAATAATTACCCATATTTTACTAATTAAATTTATTTTGGTCATATTCCTACAGATATTTGTATATGGCGCTTAGGCAACCCCTGTTACAAATTATTCTGCACTATTCTATTTGTTGCTAGATAAAGGATATCACTTCTTGCAGTCAAATTTTTCAGGCTGTTTTTTTCGCATCTTCTGGCCCAAAAATTTTGGAAAGTTTTGATAACTGGTAGCTGGTGGATTTTTGAGGTCTTTCCCATTTTAAACTTGGTGCAGGCTGCTAGTGCCTCGGCCGTGTGCTTAAATTTTTGAGCTAATTAGTATAGCTCAGCTCCGTTTTGATTTTTCGGAGGATCTGAAAAAGCACATGTGCCCTTAAGACGTTCGTAATTGATTTGGTTATACGTACGTCCTTCGCAACTGCGGATTCGTCTGAGGCCAGCATTGCTTCTGCTCTTTCTTCTGGCTCAATTCCAGCGTGAGGTAAGATAAGGCCAGTTTCTTCTTATTTGGGACTTATTTGGGCGTTGTGCGTTATAGCCATTTACTGTCGGACACCATTCCCTGCGGGATTCGATTTGCTGTGGATTTCGATTTACTGTGGATTTGGATTTATTGTGGGATGCCATTTCCTGTCGGCTACGACCTTGGGAGAGTTCGGACGCTTCCTGCGAGAGGTTGAACTCCCCCCTGAAGAGGCTTAGCACTCCTTGTTCGGCTGCACTCTGCGGGCATCCAAACCGTCGATTTGGGCCCCTGAAACCATCGAATTGTCCAGGAGCTTTACAAATTCCCTGGTAGCTACGCTGGAGGGGTAGCACTGCACTCACCTGTGATACAATCACCGCCTCCTGGATCCGCTGGGCCTCCCGCTGTGTCTGCCGGAACCTCCATCGCTTCTGCCGTCCTCGGCCCTCCGCAATCCACAGGTTGGGAGCTGACATGTTTTTACTACGGCCAAGAAACTGATATAGCTATTTGCGCCTGGTGCATTTTATAGTTAGTTATTGGAATCTCGTCTCATTTACAGATAGGGCATGTAGGATATTTTTGGCACAGTAATGCTTCGTCGAGTTAGATGTTAGTGCATGCTTTTGTATAATTTTAATGCGTTATTGTGGTAGGGCTATTGCAAATTTTGAGCGCCCATTTTGTGCAGGCTACTGACCTTTATTGAATCTTTAATCGAGCTCACTCGAATCGGTAAAAACAGCCCTATGGCTCAATCCGGTAGGAGCCTTCCGTTTCGGATTGGCCTCGAACCACGGCGTCTCCGTGGGGGCCTGCGAGGACCTTGTTTAGGAGGTTCCGCTGCTGCGGGAGGCCGCCGCGCCCCATAGAACTCCCCTGCAAATTGTATGTTAGATCATCCGCGCTAGTAGTTCAGTTTTAAGGCAGTACTTACCGCGTTTTGCCTACTGTTTGCTCGATATCTTCGGGTTTGTGTCGACGCCATTTGCATGTCGGTCGCTGAGGTCTGACGTCATTTTTAGCGTATCGTGGCTAGAGAACCGATTTCGGTAGCCGATTGCCTTACTTAGGAGTCGCGTGAGCCCGCTAAATTATTTTGTCGGAACTCTGTTTGCGGCGTTCGCGATTTTTCCGCGTTATTGTAATTTATTTGCGAGTTTACGTAGGTACAAGTTTGCCGAAGGTTTATTCAAGCGATTGCTTTAGCGTTCATTTATGCACCTGATGTATTTCCACTAAGAAAACTGCTCTGTGACTATATGGGCATAAACCCTCGTAATTTTAACATTAGAAATTTTGGATTAATTACTTTAGAATCTTTCTGAGCTGATATTCGGGGTTTCGCATCAGCTGAGCGCTTGCATAACCTGGCCCTGCTATATCCTGCCTCACAGGGATTAATTTCTTTTTTTTTAATTTAATACTCGCTACGCTCCGTTTTAACCGCGCAATGTTTTAATGTGTTAGCCCATTCACAGGTCATAGTCATTGTTGCTCGTGGGCTACTATTTGCTCGATATTTATATTTATATCTGTATTTATATTTATTATTGCATGTCGCATACTGTGTGTTTTCTTTGGTGTTGCTAGAAATATTGCCTGCTGTGATTTATATATATACTTGTGTTAGCCTTGCACTATAGTACGCACCAATATTTAAAATAAAGCTGTGATCTATTCATTGGTTGTTGATTTGTTTATTTTTGACTTGCTGGTTTTTATCCTCGACCTTGTGTAAGGTCCGGCACAAGGAATTGGATCTGAGTCTAGGACCTGGCGCCCACTCCTTTTTTTTGTATTCTCTTTCAGCATAGCTGGAACCCTGCGACCCTCGCGGCGAGCTAGCCCAATTAGGCCGATAGTTACCAGCCGGCAAAATAACTAATATAACTTTCGCCAAAAGGTAAGGCCGACCGTCTATCTTCCCTTACAGCTTCTTAAATATTATTGGTTAAGAAGACCAATTGGGGAGACAGAAGGTGTATTAATTATCGAAAACTGAATCGGCTCACTGTCAAAGGTCATAGCCCATTACCAAGAGTAAATGGCCAAATCTATCGTTTGCGTTATGTTTACCCCACCAGCTTAGACCTAACGAACGAATATTACTAAATATCAACTGAGATATCTTCCAAAATCAGTGGCAGCTGTAGTATCACCAGATGGACATTACGATTACAAGCGTTTGCTTCTTAGTCCTTCAAAGGCGCATCTCTGTTTCAAGGATTAATCAGCAAAGTTTTGGCTCCTGTATGAGAGGTAGCTGCGGTTTATCGCAATGACATCGTTTTCACAGCAAGGTGGATTCTCGAAACATCGAAAATTTAGAAATAGTCTGCTCAGAGAAGAATGCCTCACGTTGAATCTTGAGAAGTGGAAGTGTTGTTTTCTAACATCAACAATCAGCCAAAAACTTATAGTTTGAATGGTCGAATCCTATTTTCGTAACGGCCATCGAGTTGATGGAATATGGCGGTACTCAATCCATGATTGTTTTGAAGAGTTTTGGCAGGAATTTCCAAATCTTGCGTTGCATTATAACACTTTTCGTTGTTCTTTGACTCACTGCGTTGAAGTTTTTCGTGGGACTGGATCCGTTTTACGCAATGGCAGCGATCATTCTCCGAGAAGAACGGCAGAAGTAATTGAATATGTAAGACAGATTATGGAAGATGCCCCTCAAACCTTTGTACGCTATTTGTCTCAACAAGTTGGCATTTGGCAACTGCCACAAAATATTAAAGAAAGACATCCACGCCTATCCCTACCGTTTGCAGGCTGTACAACAGTTACACAGCTGATTATCCACTTGTCGAATATTGTCAGTGGTTCCTAAATAACCTCAATGACGACTTATTGGAGAACACTTTTTCCACGGACGAGGCCTGGTTTTATTTAGATGAATACATTCATTCTCAAAACATGCGTTGGTGGATTTCAGAAAGCCTAATTTTATGGTAGAGACACATCTTCATCTTCAAAAAATAGAAGTGTGGACAGCTATTTCAAGGCGTAGAATAATTGAGTCATACTTTTTTAAGGTAAAAGTCAGACAAAAGTGTTTATTAATGGTAGGTTCTTCCGGGATTTGAACTTGACGTTTCGCTGCTCGACTGTCAGCTCCTTCAGAAGTTTTCTAAAGACCCTTTGTAAAGTGCCTTTGACTCCTGGTTATATACCGAGGAGTTGTTACGGTTGGCTGCTCATGTAGATCTTGTATGTTATTGGAACTTGTCGTTTTTCCACTTGGTTGCTCATGTGAAACTTGTTTATGGATGGATTGGTTTGGCAGAGCTACCTTCTATGTGGTACTAAGGCGATAGCCGTCTTCTCGAATAAAATTGTTTGGATTTTTAATAATTTTTAGGGATTTCCGAATAACACGAGGGAAGTATTTTTTAGTCTTGGCTAGTATGTTTACGGAGTCGTAATTTATTTTGTGGCCCCTGGACCTAATAAGTGTTCTGAAATGGATGATTTTTGTGTGTTTCCAAATCGTCTGTGGCTCTGGTGTTCTTTTATTTCATTTTACATGCTTCTTCCCGTTCGTGCGACGTAGGATTTGCCCCAAGTATATTGGAGCTGGTAAACGCCTTCTGTCTGTAGTCTGGGCAAAGAATCTTTGTTGGAGGGGATCAATTGTTTGACCTTCCTTATTGTACCATAGCGGAACTCGATGTTTTTCTTATCTAAGACCTGTATTATTCTGTCGGATACTCCAGTTTAGGTTTAGGTTCTTTCGGTTTTATGGTGTATTGGGACACTTTCCTGATGTCTCGTCGACTGTAGCCATTCCTGTGTAAAGCCTTTTCCACAAGTCTCAGTGTGGGTCTTCTTTCAATACACTGTATGGCTTAATCTGTTGTTAGCGGTTCGTTTCACTAACACGTCCAGGAAAGTTAGGCGTCCATTTTCTTCAGTTTCCATAGTGAACCTTATTTTGGCATGTTGGTTGTTTTGACACAGATTGACGCAAAACCTAAACTGCTAACTTCGAATTTGACATAGACTTACAGTGCCACTAACACAAACAAATATTTCAAAGCCAAGCTTGATTTCATTTTCGTTTGCTCACATGTTATATAAAATTGATAAAATATGTCAAACAAAAGAAAACAAATTCAGTTGTCAATTAGTACTACCCCAAACTAGATGTCTTGATGTCAATTTGACGTATTTGTCCTTTCTAGGGTATGGAAGAACAACGATCAGAATACTGACAGATCGTTGTCTCCTCTCACTCTAAAATACTTTTGAGGACAACGTCAAATTCACATCAAAGCACCCTACGCCAAATAACAATATCAATTAAGAAGAAAAATAAAAAAAAAACTTTTTAAAGTAAAATGACGATGTACGTAATCATCTTTACAACAGTTATAAAGTGATATTAGAAATTTTACTTTAATAATAATAACATTTATTTCTTCACATAGGTACACAAACGGTATAGAGGTGATACGCCATAGTACTTGGAAATTCAGTAACAAAACATAATGTTAAAGCGACAGTCAATTGTAAATGTCATTTTGTAGCTTACGTTGTGTGTTGAAGGAAATGTTTTTCCGGGGGCATTTCTTCCCGGGTGCTTTTTTTCGGGGGAATTTTTTCCTTGGAGCATTTTCCGTTCATCCACCAGCCCCCGATTTCGGCAATGCGAACTCAAATCAATTTTAAACATCTGTGGTGTCTAACAACGTCATCGGATCAAAAGATAAAAAAAATTATGTTCCAAGTAAAATACGTGATAAATAAATGGCATGTTTCAATAAAAATACGAAACGGATCCGTACGTGCTGTGAAAAACGCGAAAAGACCTAAAAAAGCGGCCCAAAAATCAATACCCTTGGAATAATAGATAGAATCTAATTTGTTTAAACAATGATCCCAAGTATTGTTTCAACGAATAGAACTAATTCATTCTCAATTGCAATTAAATGCATGGAAAATATGAAAAAACAAGAAAAATAAGAAAAATCGAAAAATATCACATAAAAAATACAATTTCATTTGTTTAAACAATCAACTCCATTGAAAATTTATTGCAAATTACAATGTCGTGTATTTTATTAGTACAAATAAAAAAACGGATTACTGCTGATAAAACCCAATGGACACGCGAAATTCGGTTGCGATAATCGCGCCTTTTCCTTCACTTTTTGGAAAAAGCAGCAGTGGTTTTTCTTACACAGAAATTGATGATCTTTCAGATAACGTTTGAATTTTTATGAAGTTCGATGATACTAGAAAATAGGATCCGAGGGATCACTTATCTCCCTGCTGCCGCTGATAAGAGTTCTCAGGGAGGCTGGCAGCACTGTTTTTTACTTCCTTTTACTATAAAGGAAGTATTGGATTCACCCCAAAAATTCGAAATTGAGTTTTAGAGTCCCCTGATTCCAAAACACATATTTTTTTCATTGGTCTGTCTGTCTGTCTGTGTGTGTGTGTGTGTCTGTCTGTGAACAGAATATCTCAAAAACGAAAAGAGGTATGGCGTTGAAACTTCATATATAAGTTTTGTGTACTATGTAAATGAGACAGCAAGCTTTTGAAGAAAATCGCATAACCGAAAGTAGGTGTTTACTCTTGTGATTTTTCATTGTTTTCCGATTTTTTCAAAAACGGCTATAACGATTTTTTTCAAACTTTACATTTTTATTACATTTTTAATGTGTATTGATATGAGATAGGTGATTTTCCAGTTGAATACTTCTAAAGTGGGTTTCTTTTGTTTTTTTTCTATTTTTTTATTAACTCCTATTTTAAATAAAACACCCGGTATATTATTACATTTTTGAATTCACCTTAAAATTCTAGAGAAAATTTGTCTCTACAACTAACGCTCTATTTTGTACCGTTTTTGTAGTATTTGTAATTTTTGAAAATTGTTGACAAATGGCTAAAAATTAAAAACGAAATTTTTGACTAATTATAAGAACACTGTAAAAGGAAGTTGTGTGAGTGTATCACACCAGATTTTTTTTTATAGCCCTACCCCTCCCCTGTCTCGAGGAGCAATCAGAGTCCTGCAGTTTTATGATACTAGATATTAAAAAATCTGGTGTGATAGACTCACACGACTTCCTTTTACAGTGATCTTATAAATAGTCAAAAATTTCATTTTTAATTTTTAAGCATTTGTCAAAAATTTTCAAAAATTAGAAATTCTATAAAAACGGTACAAAATCGAGCGTTAGTTGAAGAGACAAATTTTCTGTAAAATTTTAATCTGAATTCAATAATGTAATAATATATCGGGTGTTCTATTTAAAATAGGGGTTAATAAAAAAAATTGAAAAAAAACAAAAGATGCCCACTTTAGAAGTGTTCAACTGGAAAATCACCTAGCTCATATCAATAAAGTTTGAAAAAAATCGTTATAGCCGTTTTTGAAAAAATCGGAAAACAATGAAAAATCACAAGAGTAAACACCTACTTTAGGTTATGCGATTTTCTTCAAAAGCTTGCTGTCTCATCTACATACTACACAAAACTTATATATGAAGTTTCAACGCCATACCTCTTTTCATTTTTGAGATATTCTGTTCACAGACATACAGCCAGACAGACAGACACACAGACAGACCAATGAAAAAAAATATGTTTTTTGGGATCAGGGGACTCGAAAACGTGAAGATCTATTGAAAACTCAATTTTGAATTTTTGGGGTGAATCCAATACTTCCTTTATTGTAAAAGGAAGTAAAAAAATTAATTTGAAAAAAAAATTATAGCGCCGTTCGGTCCACACGTGGCAGCAGTGTCATTTTGTGTTTCCCATCAATGACCTAACTAATTATATATATATGACCTTGAAAAGTTTTATCACACTAGACCTAGTGTCACAGCCGCTCGTATTATTATGTTTACTCCATAACGACCAAAAACTATTCGATTTTAAAAATTTCTAATAAATCCTCAAGACGTAACAGCTTCACTAAGGTACTGCATTAGAAAAGTACTCAGAGCCTCGTATGGAAAAAACACTTTTCTTAACTGGTGGAAATAACTATTGGATGAGATCCCGCAGTCACACAAGTTCCACAAGATCGCGTTTTCTAACGTATTTTATACAATATTTCTTCTAATTTTGATCAAAAACGGTAGTTCAAACTTCAAGCCGTTGTCAAATAAACGTCAATGTATTGAAAATGAACTTTTTATTCGTAGTTGTAAATTTATTTCATTTCATAACTAGTTACAAAAAATGTAATGTTTTGCAACTTCACTCTACTTTGAAAAGTAAATCTTTATTTATGTCAAAATTAGAAAAAGTATTGTAGCGAGCACACGCTATTGAGCGACATAGAACTGTTTGCTGTATAAATTTCAGTAAGCCATGGAATATGTAAGTATGCAGTTGTTTATATGTCAAATTTTTTATTAACACCGTATGCCCATAGCTAAAGTTTCATATTGTATAAACAAATAATCGTAGAAGGTAATTCAAATGAAAAGAAGCGTTATTGTTTTCAATAATAAGGGTTCAGTATGAATAATAACCAGTGTTGCTCAACAAACGCATAGCAGGTATAAGAAAATATACTATTTCACACGCAGTCACATGAATGACTGGTTGCTGATTGAGAACCTCTAGACATACCAACGCCTACCAGCTACAACAATTATGTAATCACCCTCATCTAAATACAAAGAAAATTAGTTTAGAGCAGAGTCGCTGCAGCATAATAATAGGGATAAAAAATTGTCTGTCTGCGTTATTCTCACAAAGATAGGACACAGGATATGTAATGCTTCGACTGGCTGAGCACAGCACTAATAATCACAGGACGTGATACTACAAGAACCAGAAGGGTCTCAACAATGCAGCAACGGAAACGCTTTAAAAGGTCTTCGAGGGTCACAAATGTCATCCTTAAATTGAGTTAATCCTACTTACGGTGACATGGAGACTTACTCAGTTCTTTGATACATCCGCTTATATGCGCTCGAACCAAACATCTTAGAACAACTTTAAGAGCTTTATTTGAAATTTAGCGTTCGAAATGAATCAGATTACAGCATCCAACGAACCTAGGTGGTCTTTTAAAACTTGTATACGTACTATACTTTCATAGTTTTATGAGTAATGCGTATAAGGACATATACTGTTTCTAAAAAAGAATAACAATTTTCTTGCAATAAATTCAAATGTCTGTAAATACTTACTTATCCCGAGCCTCTTCTACCTGTGGTGTCGAGGCGATACATTTAAATAGATAATAATATCAGATGAATAATTAATCACAAAAGCACGTAGTTTTTAAACTTTTCGAAAGAGTTTTTCTTTAATTTACGAAAAAAATTATAGATTTTTACATTTTTAAGTAAAATTATCATATTCACAATTAACAACGAATTTTCTAAATTAAAATATTAAAAATAAATGCCAGTGACTTTTCCTATCAACAATGCCTATGATAAGTCTTACTATACTAATTGGAATATAATTAGTCTCGAAACATCTTATAAAGCGTCATAAGCTTCTTCAGTAAATTATTTTGTGCAACATCGATCTCAACTTCTACTAATTTGCAAACCTATAAGTGCAGGCATAAGACAAGGGGACAGCCTCAGTCCTCTACTATTTAATTTAATTATGGACAAAATAATTGAGGAAGTAAAACAAGAAAGCCAAGGATACAGGATGGGTAATCAAGAGCTGAAAATAATGTTACGTTTTTAACGTTCGGGCTATTTAAAAATTAACTGCTTCTGTATTAAACATTTATTTACAACAATTAATTATGATTATTTACAAATACACGAATTACTTAAACTACGAACTATAGGCACTATTTCTAACAACGATGCATTTACTTATTTATATGCGCTGGATTAAACATCAATTATTTATTTGGCTATTTACGACTTAAACACTAACGATTTATATGGTTATTTATCTGTTATTTATTTACACTAGGGTTCGTTTATATCACGCGCACTTCGCTTCTAAAGTGAACTGAATTAGAACTCCGACGGCCGTGTATTTATATTCGTGGAATAATTCCTTCGAGATCCATCTAGATTTCGCTGGACCTTTCTGGGAACCGCATGACGCATTCGCGTGTTAGCCAGCAAGGTCGCTGACGTCACGCGTCTGCAGCTGCCTTCAAGGGCGCTGACGTCACGCGTCTGCACTTGGGGTCCATGGTTGCAAGGTCGTTTCTCGAGGCTCCAGAAAAATCGGGGCACTGTGTCATAATTCCGGGGCAATGACCGGCAGCAGTAATAATGGCAGAAACAGAAAATGATCTTCAACGCCCGTTAAATAAATACAAAATAGCCGCAGAAAAATATAACATGAGCATATCACTCGAAAAAACAAAATGTTTCACTATATCAAGAGCGCCCCTAAGAAATTGGTCATAGACAACACCCCTATTGAACAGATTATGAAATTTTCATATCTAGGAGTCGAATTATCCAGCTACACAGACCTTTACCAAGAGGTCTTCAAACAGACTAGTAAAGCGGCCTCGATTTCAGGTGCCATGCGAGATGTCATATGGAATAACAAAGACATGAACGTCGAAAGTAAAGTTCGTATATACAGTGTGTCCCCGGATAGGTGAAACGACTCTTGTGAAAGGTAAAAATTCTTGATTTAAATTTTCATTTTTTGGGGTTTAGCCCTGCTTGGTTAAAGGCCAATTTCTAACATAATTTCAATTTTGAAAAATCAAGTATGCCTTGGAAATTTTCAAAACACCCATTTTTCCGTAAGGTAAAGTGCCTTTTATGTGGCAAATACGACAAAAAGTTATTAAGAAAAGTTGTTTAGAATTAACATCTAGGCCCCTATACCAAATTTCAAAATCTTCGGCCAACTTTAATCTCTCACATTTTCTTTTATGTTTATTTCTCAAATCAAAGATTTTTATTTTTAACAAAGTTATTTTATTATGAAATAAAAAACTTTGCTAAAAGTATTTGTTTTCCAATAAAATCTTTCTTAAAAGTAAAATTCTTTGATTTAGGACCTAAACATAAAAGAAATTGTAATTGATCAAAGTTGGCCGAGGATTTTGAAATTTGGTATAGGGGCCTAGATGTTGATTCTAAACAACTTTTATTAAAAACTTTTTGTCGTATTTGCCACATAAAAGGCACTTTACACTACAGAAAAATAGGTTTTTTTGATAATTTCCAAGGCATACTTGATTTTTCAAAACTGAAATTATGTTAGAATTTCGCCTTTAATCAAGCAGTGCTAAACCCCAAAAAATTAAAATGTAAATCGAGAATTTTTTACCCTTCACAAGAGTCGCCCACACAACTTCCTTTTACAGTGATCTTATAATTGCCCAAAAATTTGAATTTAAATCTTTAAGCATTTGTCAAAAATTTTAAAAATTACAAATTCTACAAAAACGGTGCAAAATAGAGCGTTAGGTGAAGAGACAAATTTTCTCTAGAATTTTAAGCTGAAGTCAAAAATGTAATAATATACCGGGTGTTCTATTTAAAATAGGAGTTAATAAAAAAAAATAGAAAAAAAAAACAAAAGAAACCCAGTTTCTTCAGAGGCGCATCCCTCATTACTGAAGATTCGTGATCTCATGAGCATTCGTTTGTGATGTCCCTCCATGCGTTTCGGTCTTGAGCTTTTACGCTGGCTTCTTTAAGTGGTTTATTGGTCAGCTTTTTTATCTGGTCAATCCACCTCAAGGGTGATCGACCTCTGGGTCTTTTTCCGTCAACCTTGCCTTGGACGATTAATCTTTCTAGACTAGTGTCATTTGTTCTGGTCACATGGCCGAAATAAGATAAAATGCGCCTACGACATTCTTTGGAGAGCCTTTCGGTGACATTAAGCTCATTAAGTATTGAGGCGTACGTTCTTCTCGCCGTCCACGGTATTCGGAGCATGCGCCTCCAACACCACATCTCGAAGGCATCTATTCTATTCTTATCCGAGGCGCTCAGCGTCCATGTTTCTGCTCCATATAGGAAGATGGAATATATTAGTGATCGTACCAGTTTCATCTTGGTGGTTTTGGTTATATGTTTGTCTTTCCACACCTTTTCCAGATTTGTCATGGCGTTTCGAGCGATTGCTATTCGTCTTCTTATTTCCTTTTGGCAACCGCCTTTAGAACTTATGAGTGAGCCTAAAAATATGAACTCCTCTACACGTTGTATGTTAGGCAAGCAATTTTCGGGCTGCGCTGCGTTACCCCTGTCTACAATCATTATTTTTGTTTTCGTAATGTTGATTTCGAGTCCTAGGGTCCTGCTTTCCTTTATTACTCTTTGTACCAGTTCTTCCAACTCTGATTCGCTTGCTGTTATTAGTGTGGTGTCGTCCGCATATCTGAGATTGGTAATTTTTTGTCCGCCAACCGAAAATCCTCCTTCGAAGTTTTCCAGACTCTTCCTTATGATGTATTCGCCATAGATATTGAACATCCTTGGTGAGAGTATGTATCCTTGTCGGACACCCTTTTGGATCTTGAAAGGCTTGGAAGTGTCATTGTCGAGCCTTACCACTGCTTCTGAGTTCTTGTATAAGTTTTGGATCAGCAGGCTTAAATGTTCGGGCACCCCCATTTCTCTCAAGACTATCCAGAGATGTTTCCAGACGACGTTATCGAATGCCTTCGAGTAGTCGATGAAGCATAGGAAAAGAGGGATATTAAATTCTCGAGCTTTTTCGATTATCTGCCGCATATTGAAAATTTGGTCCCTTGTGCTTTTTCCATTTACAAAACCCGCCTGTTCTGGGGGTATTTGATATCCCAAGTATTTCTGAAGCCGTTTATCTATGATCTTAAGTAGTATTTTACTGGCATGAGGAATTAGGGATATTGTTCTGTAATTTTGGCATTGTTGTTTCGAGCCTTTTTTATGGAATGGTATGAAGATTGATTGTGTCCATTCTTTAGGCCATTGTCCGGTTTTCCAAATCGTGTTGCATAGATCGTAAAGTATTGCTATTCCCTCGTCTCCCATCGCTTTGAGGATTTCCGCGGTGATATTGTCAGGTCCCGGGCTCTTGTTTGTCTTTAAGCTGCTAATGCATTCTTCCACTTCGGATCTTAACAATTCCGGTTCCATTTCCAAGTCTTCAATGTTGTCATTTCTTATGCCGTCGTTTGTTTCCTCTGTATTATTATATAGGTCTTCGCAATATGTTCTCCATCTGTATATTACTTCTTCTTTATGCCATAATAGTTTTCCGTCTCTATCTTGTATAGTATGAGTTTTAGGTTTAAATTTTCTGGATACTAGTCTTACTTTATCGTGAAGATCACGTATTTCGTTTGAGTTCTGATGTCTCTCAATTTCTTGGCATAACTCTTTGATGTACTCGTTCTTGTCTCGTCTGCATTTTCTTTGTATTTCTCTGTTAAGATCTTTAAATTCTTGTTTTTGTTCTTCTGTATATATGCCTTTATTCTTTACTTTTCTACGGAGTTCTATTACTTGAAGTGTTTCTTGTGTAATCCAATGTTTGTGACGTTTTTTCGGGCTGGTCTCCGCTTTAGATATTGTATTTTCTATGCAATGTTTTAAGTCGTTCCACTTTTTGTCGGGTGTCTCGCTTGGATTAATGTTTGCCTTCAATTTTGTTAGTTTTGGTTTGATTTCTTGACGTAGGTATTCCACTGCACTGTCAGATGGTCTACTCTTCTGAGGTGTTGTTTTTGGTGTTTTTAGTTTAATCTTGTAGTCTGCTACTAACAATTGATGGTTTGAGCCACATTCCGCTCCCGGATATGTTCTGGTGTTTATTATGCAAGTTCTCCATCGGGCGTTAATCATGATGAAATCAATTTGGTTTCTAGCGCGATCCCCCGGTTGTTTCCAGGTGTATAATCTTCTAATATGATGTTGGAAACATGTATTTAGAATCGTGAAGTTTTTCTCCTGACAGAACTGCAATAGACGTTCGCCCCGTTCATTCCTTGTGCCAATACCAAATTTACCGACAATGTTTCTGTAGTGGTCCTCGTCTTTTGTTTCTCCGACCTTGGCATTTAGGTCGCCGATTATCATCAATATTTCTCTCTTAGGTATTTCTTCGATAGTCTGTTCTAAACTACCGTAGAATTCTTCTATGTCTTCGTCTGAGTAATTAGAGGTTGGTGCATAGACTTGGATCACGTTTAAATTGCACGGCTGTGATTTGATCTTAATTACTATTATCCTACTATTTATAGGTTTATATCCAGTAACACATCTGTTCAACCTTTTAGGCACTAGGAACGCTACTCCCCTCTCACTTTTATCACTGCCGGAAAAGTAGATTGTGTTACCCGTGCTTGTAGTGAAGTGCCTAGCGTTTACATAGTTACAAACGAGTCCGGTAGAAAAAAGTTTACCGGCCTAGACCAGTAGTAGTTGACAACGGCCAGATCAAAGGCCGTTGTCAACTACTACTGGTCTAGGCCGGTAAATTTTATCTACCGGAGTCGTTTGTAACAATCTAAACGCTAGTTACCAATGCAGTATCCTAAAAAAATTTATACGATACACGACCGGTAGCAACATTTTTATGGTCTTGCCAAACATACAGGTCGAGCCCGTAGGGCGCGGCCATAAAAATGTTGCTACCGGTCTAATAACGTAGATAGCTATTACAGAGCTTATTGCAATTTAAAAACTACTTTCTTAAATTGTATTCAACATTAATATCAAAGCCACATTATGTAACAGTATGGTGTTATCTCTGGTTGATTATTGTGATTTGTGTTGTAAGAATTTTGTATTGATTCACAAGATAAATCAAAGATCCAAAAACTTCAAAATGCATGTTTGTCATATGGTATAAAAAATATAGTAGAGTATTCAATTCACCTGTGATCTGTTGAAAAGTGGCCAATGAAAATCCAGAATTTGACGTTTCTTGACCTATCAAAAAAATATCAAGCGGATATATCTTCCTAGAAGGTATTCAAGTGACTATTCAACACTATAACGTATAAGCCAATCAGATTGCAGACATTTGCTTTTTTCAACCAATAACAACAGTATATCACTGAATATTGGGCACCATGCAAAATATTCACACAGCAATGTACGTACTCAAAAAATAAATAGTCTTGTTGCGAAGTATCGCTTAGCAATGATGTTCTGTCCTTAGTGATATCGCTAGGTTACGTAACACTAAACCCCCAAAAACTGTATGGCTTGTTTTAAAAATTTTAAAATGCTGTGTTTTGGAAGTATTCCGCTGAATTTAATTGAGAATGAATAATTATATTAATTGGTGGATTATTTTTCAATAAAGTTAATCGTTATGTATTAATATTGTTAAATAGTCGTCCCAAATACCACTCGAAGTGGATATATTTTTTTAAAATATTTTGTCATTTCCATAGAAATTATTGCAAATTTCACTCAACCAAATCAAATTTAAATGTCACTCGCCTTCGGCTCGTGACATTTTTGATGTGATTTTGTATCGTGAAATTTAAACGCAAAAATTTACATGGAAATGACAAAATATTTGTCAAAAATATATCCACTGCTTGTGGTATTACCCTTGATTATTTTTTTCGTAGCGATCTCAACCAATCAGAAGGCTGGATTTAGTTAAGTTATCTTGTATAATTTCGATTATACAAAATCGATTATACGAGAGTAACTTCACTAGGCAACGCAATACATAACTTTTGTCAACTTGATGATGTTTTCATAGAGATGACTTTCAGTTAGGTTAATTCAAACAAATCAAGCTGCCAATAAAATATTTATTTGATCCTAATATTAAAATTTACTCAAAATATAATCAAATCGAATACAATGCGTACTTCGAACAGGTTATACGTCTCAAACTTCCTGCACAATAACAAATCGTGTCAGTTTGACAGAATAATCCTTCCGCTGACGCAGTCGGACTATTTAACTTGTCAAACTGACACTCTTTTATTATCGTGCAACAAGTTATCTACATATAACCCGATAATATCGAAGTACTTATACATAGTATCACTTCTGATTATTTTAAACAAATGTGATTTTTATTAGAAAAAGTCAATATTAGTGTTCTGTTACTATTGAAATTGCATAGTTTTTTGCTACATTTACTGAAAACTTATTTGAAAAAGTAGCTTGGTTTATTGAATAGTCCCTCGAATGCCATTCTTAACCACAGTTAAGTAGAATATTTTTCTGGTGGTATCACTACTCATGTCCATTGCACTTAGGATTGGGACTCGTGCTAGCGCACTCGTCCTAATCGAACCTAAAAATGCATATGAGGTTTAGGGGCAATGTATCTATTCCTTTACAAACAGAATTTGTTAAATGACAATACATTATGTATTTATTACAATTAAATTGGATAAGTGAAATCAGAAGGGAAGGGGCCAAAAGGGCAACTACTTTCTCATATTATTGTTAAAGTGCTACACTAAACTTTTGTAATGAACTGTTTTGCTTATTGTTGAAAGTGTAGCAAAGTGTTGCAAGTAAATTACTTGTGAAAAAGTTTCAAGTCTTTTGATATCCTCATTTTCTTCACGCTGTGAATCAATTTTGAAGGGTTCAAACACTTCTGAACGATGATTTGTAGATAATAACTAGTCATATTTTTTTTATATAATCATTTGTCACATATTGTCGCTTCATATGTCACTTAATTGATGTTTAACGTATTTGTAGGATGTCATTATTGTTTATATCTGCCTTTGCTGCATAATTAAATTGTTAATTATATTTTGTGTTTCTTGAATTTTGAATCACTCCCTATAATGTACTATAATATGTAATAAAATAATTAATATAATTATGAACAATAACATTATTAAAAATATTACAATTTATATAAATATTAACCCTTAACTATGCATTAAAGGCTAATAAAAGTCAAATAAGTTTTATTATTATAATAAATTAAAGAAAGATTTATTACATACTAATATTTTTACATAAGTGAAAATATTACAACTTTCCAGTGGTAGTTGTACTCTCATATTTGGAAAACTTATTGATTATAATACACATTTCATATCAAATAATACTTGAAATATTGTTGCATTTGTCATTGCATTAAAAATCATTTTTACCCAGTATCTGAAAAACAAAGTACCATACAATTTGTACAATTACGATAAAACACTTTGTTCAAAAACGCGATTCATTTAATGTTCACTTTTATCATACCTAATTATTAGTGGGTATTCTACCATTTTTCAGATACTGAATAAATATTTAACATTGAGTGAATATTATAAGAAATCCTTGCAAGAAAGCTCTGAAGTATAAACGATTTAAAAACTTTGATCTATAATATAAGAGTAATTAATTTACATTGCAAAACCGTTACTAAGAACTTTGGGTGCAAGCACGGTATCTAGCAAGCAAGCGATAGTGAACTTGTTATCTGTGTCAGCAGGTAAAGTTCTGGTAGCAACCGAGCTGTATACATCGTTTATGGTATTCTGAATCATAAATTATTTCAAAAAATTCTTAAATTCAAATGACGTTGCTGCTTGTTTTTATATCTGGAGACGGTTTAGTAAACAGGAGTCTACAATTCAGAATAGCATAAAAGTAAAGTAAAGTTCACGGCGCTTCATTCCACACCTAGGAATATGACCCGAGATACAGCGAGTCAGGGTTGTCGAAATATCTCTTTCCGAAACCCAGTCAATCTGGCACACGTTAACGGTATACTGGGTGATATAGTTAGCATCATGCCTTTGACGACTACCTTACTTTCTCTACTTCCACAACTATGGTTTCGGTACCCAGTATTTAAAGCAACTGGGTGGGCCACCCGCCAGATGTGGTGATTGAACCCCCAGAATATCATAAAACATTTTATTAGTAACTCAGTCACCTTGCACCTGGACTGTGTGTTGCCTAATTACAAAATTTCAGGGTTTTAAAACGGGTACCCAAATTAAACTAAATTAAATCCGCTCACATGTAGTTCAGTCAAATAAATCGTGCAGTACAACCAAATCCCTAAAATTAAGAAAATTGGCTGATCAAGATCTTACATTAAAATGACCACACGTATAAAAATTTAGTAGGTACCAATTAACAATGAAATAAATTGCAGTAGAACGAATCAAGATTATTGTAATTTATAATAAGAAAAAGAAAGTTCAAAAACTGTCGCAAGCACTGTGCATACCCAACAAATCGAAAAACTATCCTCTAGGTTTCACACTCTACTTGTAGCTGTGCGTTTTAAACGCTAGCTCATTTTATTATTTAATTAAATTTACCTTAGCTTTATTTATAACTACCTACCTCGGCTGCTAGCTCACTTTCGGCATCTGAGACCACACTCAGGGCGATTCAGGTTACTGCAATGGGGCGATGGGAGACAGCAATAAATAAAAAGCCTTTACGCTTAAAAATTTATAAAAACACCAATTACAGCATACATGTAACTAAATCGACCCTAATTCCGTAATCATTAGCTGATATTATACTAATCTACTTCATTAAGGGTTAGTAATTTAGATTTATGCTATATTAGCTCTTAAATATAGGCACTAACCACTGGTATTGTCCATTTAGCTCGTTCACGGTGGCGTTGCTGAGATCTCAAAGGCTGGGCTTAGGCGATGATGGCGGAAACATGTGTGGATTTGGCGGTCGCGTCCACCTGTGGGGTCTTTGTAGATTACCCTCTGATTTTGTTGCCAATTAGTTTCTTGAACCAAACGGGCTGTTGTCACTGCTCCAATTTTTCCACCTTCTCACACTTGTTTCGTTTCCCTTCACGCCGAAACGAAGGGTGAATAAAATAACGCTCACACCTCACAAGGGTTGCCAGCTTGTACTCTCTGACCTCTCGCCTCTGCTGCTCTCACCCTTGTCCTTTGCACCCCGCACCAGCGCACAATTCAGTCACCGCACACAATATTATAGCGATATTTAATAAATCGTGCCCATTACCTACATATTTATCCTTCCAACGCACTTAATAAATATGGTACCGTCAACTGAATCCATGTTTTTGTTGTGCAGAGCGCAAAACGGTTAATCTAATCACAGTTATGTCTTCTTTGATCGAAAAAGGGCTTCCTTTGAGCTTGGTTTTGGCCCTAAAAATTTGTTACCTAATGTAATTGATGAATTTTACAATTATGTGATTGGGAGCTCCAGCTCTTTGTTAGGCCATGACTTGTGTCGATTGCTGCCAGCGAAACTTCGATATTTTGCTTATCTTGAAAGAATTTAATTAATGTAACATTGGTATCTTCAGGATTAACCTCACCCACAAAAAAATACACAAATTGTTGCTCCAAAGCATCGATTTTCTGCCCCTGGTTACAAAAAACCTTATTATGTGTTCGGCCGCTATCTTCCATATTTTTAATGCGCCGCTATCTTCTGTACCACATAGTTGATGCTGCAGCTCTAGATAGCCTCGTTTTTTCACGAGTCGATTCCATTTCGAAGGATTCAAACAGTTTTGAAATATGATTTCATTTCACGTTAATATTTGACGTTTTTGTGCGCCATTATTGTTTACGTAAATATAGTTCAAGGTGGCCATGGCCTACACTATTACACATTCGCCATCTAGCGAAATATGTGTGAATGAGGACAAAATTTAGTATGCCTACAAATCCCAGTCGAATGACCTGAATATCTTAGACCGTGTAGCAGGGTAACCAACATTAACAGTGCCAACCTAAGAAAAAAATTGATATTTTGCATTTCATTCAATATATTCTCTTTCCAAATATAATTCGTGTAATGATTAATGATCTATGATTTTTTACTCGTTAAAACCGAAACAGCAAATTTAACTCGTGCTACGCACTCGTTAAATTTAGGTTCCGGTTATAACTCGGAACAAAATCATCGATAATAATCATTCCACTTGTTATATTACAACTGAGAATATAATTCATGTATCACCTGACGCTATTTCAACCAATGAGGGGCATGCAAATGCCTAGTTACACATTATTACAGCGGTAGTAATTTATTTTCGTAATTGTTTTTACGGGTGATCATAAATGGTTGTGATTTTTTCTTAGGTTGGCCCTGTTAATGTTGGATACCCTGCTGTCAATTTTAAGTTTTAAGGTTAGCAGGTTAGGTTTTGTGTCAGTTTGTGTCAAAACTGACAGAAAATCTAACCTGCTAACCTCGAATTTGACATAGACTTAAAATTGACAGCAGGGTAACCAACATTAACAGTGCCAACCTAAGAACAAAAAGTAAATATTTGGTATTTTGCATTTCATTCAATATATTCTCTTTCCAAATATAATTCGTGCTACGCACTCATTCAATTTAGGTTCCGGTTTTAACTCGAAAAAAAAAATCGATAATAATCATTCCACTTGTTATATTACAACTGAAAATAAGGCGCATGCACATTCACACTCTTATTAATTAATGTTACAAGCACCAACAATTAAAAATAAAATATAAAGATCATTTATTTTGAACTCGAGTGTTTTTTGATTACAGTAAGTATATCTCCGACATCCTCTTTAGAGCCAAGGTATATTGGACTGCGCTGATGTATGGTTTCTGGTTGAATGTCTAAAATTGGAATTGAACTATTGGAAGCCAAGCCACTAGCTTTGGTTATCAAATAAGCCATTGGTATACATTCATACATCAGACGAAGCTGAAATAAAAAGAAAGAAGGATTACACATTTGAATATCCACTATGAATGTAGGGTCAAGTGTACATATAGTAGAATAAAAATCGGAGACTAGAATGCAATTAACAAACAACTCTCTAAAATTTACAGTTTGTTTTGTAGTTAATTTGTTAAAGTTAGTGCTCTAATTGGTACTAAAGCGTACAAGCGTAGATTAGTAAACGTTTGTCGTTGTAATTGTTTAATGCGTTTGCAGAAAATATTATCGATGAGAGACATCTTGTGGGACACTTTAAAATGCTGAAACTAATGACTGTGTGTTCAAAAAGAAATTAAAAGTAATGTCTGTTTGTTAGTTTGTTAATGGACAAGGTCTAGGCATGCAGAGTACCAGGAACCTTAGACACCGACTGCTTTAGTCATATGATCAAAGTCCTACTTAGAATTTTGCCAAGACTAAGGAGTTCCAACCCTAGCAAGGGATCTTTTACATGCTACACATCGTAGTAACATGGGACCCACGGCTTTACATCACTTCCGAATGATGGCATTCTGTAGAGGTTTTCATCTGCATTTTTTTTATTTTTGAAAACCTCACTGGGACCCGGAATCAAACTCGTGACCCTTAGATCAGTAGTCAGGATGCTTACCACTGAGTTACCGACCCCTGCAAAGGTAATGTCAACAAGCTTTAGAATTTATTAACTGTCATCACTATACTTGTTATTGTAAGTTTATATTACACGCTGATATCGTGATTGAAAATTCTAAATATTGCTGTTGACATTAATAGTAATTTATTATACAAGACGATAAAGTTAAATTTTATCCACGAGTGAATCGTTTAACGTCGAGACGAAGTCGAGACGTTAATGATTCAAGAGTGGATAGAAATAACTTTATCGTCGTGTATAATACAATATTTTTTTCTATAGCAAGAACTTGAACAATTTCAAAAGAAAATAATGACAGTCAATCACATTTCAAAATGTCAGTAGCGAATTGGGTTGCTACGATAATACGAAGTTGTCATATTTAATTTAAACAAAAGTTAGAAAATTAAATTACTTTATCTATCCTTGATGTTAAAGTGCTACTTTATCTACCCTTGCTGTTAAAGTAAAACTTGACCATTTGTTTTGTGTTGATAAAAGCACACTTTAACATGTGCTATAGAAAAATAGTATTTTACAGTAGAAGTCCGTTAGGATAGCCTTTACTGCCGAGCCAGAGAATTTGTGAGACGAGCTCGAAGAGCGAGTCGAATAATACTGGCGAGGCAGTAAAGGCCCTAACGGACGTGTACTGTACAATAGTTTTTGTAATACCTACATACAATTCGGTCATATCTATATTTTTCTAATTTATTTTCATCAAAACGCTAGGTTTGTGTAATGACGTTTTAGAATGATTGAGAGTGCGTAGAACGTTGCAACTGTTGTTTATAAATGTCAGTTATTTCCAATTTCGTGTATGGTTGTAAGCAGTTTTAAGTTGTAACCAGCTCGTAACTTATGACAACTGTAGAAAATGATGAAGATATTCCTAAAGACGTTAAGATTCTGAATGAGCAAGTTATTTTAGCGTATGTTCAGCCTTCTTCTATGTGGAATTGAAGGCTTGCTTGCTGCTGGATATGTGTGACAAACTTCACTTTGACGTTTGGCACACAATTTAGCAGGCCGTGGTCTTTACGGACACTTTTTACGGCCGGGCCGTAAAGAGGTTGCTTACGCAGTAGTAAACAGTCTTTAAAGAAATACTTAACAAGTAAGTATTACAAAAAATAGTTTTATTTTCCATGGCCAACCCTTATGTAATTTTTTATTGAACACACGGTATTATGAAAACTAACCTGATTTTTGAATTTTGCTCAAGAGGCTCTACATTTTTGAAATACGATGCATTGCAAAACCATTATATGAATGAAACGTGCCAAAAGCAACTTTTAAATATCAGATTTATATGTCCATAAGCTTTTTAAATTGCATGTAGGTACAAGTACCATGTCTTCGTCGATTACAAAACTTTAACCAATTTTCTACAGAATAGTTTGCCCCCCACAAACATTTACAAAACAATTCTTTTGTAATGTTGATGTAGCTACTATATAAACAAAACTGCAGTTTTTACTTTCTGTAAGCCCATATGAACTAACGTTTAACAATACATCGGAACTGGTATCATTAGGTATTGCATTTTGCTTTAATGAATGTATTATAAAAGATACAATATAAAAACTACGCAAAAATTACCTTTCCCTTTTGCGATGAGGTGATGGCTGGGTGCAAGAAGATTCCTCCATATTTAATTGTTCTGTGTACATCAGCGACCATAGAGCCGACATATCTAGCTCCATAAGGTTTTCCACTTCCAGGATTTTTTAAAATTCCACATATTCTTTGATGGCGTTATCCCAATCATAGGCATAACCTTCGTTGATAGAATAAATTTTACCTCTGCTAGGAATGCGCATGTCTCTGTCACTAAGAATGAACTCTCCTATGGAGGGATCGAGCATAAATCCGTTGACTCCACCATTCTTTCCGATGGACAAGACCATCATAGTGGCGCTACCATACAGAGCATATCCGGCGGGAACAACTGTTTCCGGGCTGCAAGGCGTTCTTTAAAGTTGGTAGCCCTGCATCATCTTTCCTAAATATGGCAAAAATGGAACCAATTGACACTAAGCAATCTATGTTGGATGAGCCATCCAAAGGATCGAAGGCTACTATGTATTTTCCTTGTCTTTCTGTTTCGACCTGAATAAAATCCATGCATAATTAATGTGCAACATTGATTATATGATTGAAAGAAAGCTACTTTAATCTAATGATCCTAATGGCAAGAAAACGTTTTGAAATATTTTATATCCCTATTTATCTACATACCTCAATTAAGTTGTAATTTTCTTCTGATCCTAAAGCACATGTTGTAAAAGATGCTTTCAGCATATTTATGAAGAGGTTGTTTGCCAGAACATCTAGTTTTTTTTTACTTCTTCACCCTGTACTAGTGTTTCGCGAGAGCGAGAACGAGAGCGAGAAGTGGCCTCTCTCGTTCTCGCTCTCGTAAATCCTGAAAAATCTGTTCTCGATCTCGCTCTCGATTACGAGAGCGAGGACGAGAGTTGTCTCGGTCTCGTTCTCGGTTACTCTCGTTCTCGTTAATCTCTAAAATTGTATCTCCAGTGACCAATGATTGAATCGGCAAGTTTCTGATTACGTGGCACCGTTGTAGATATCACTAAATCACTTGCAGCTTGTTTTGGCTAGTATTGAATTAAGTACCAAACATAACAATAATCCCATTCATTATTTGTGCCTGCATATGTGTAGGTTAGTAGTCGAAGAATGTGAATTCAGAATTGTTGACTTATTCAGTTCAGTTTGAGATTTTAATCAGTGCAGGTCGCTTGTGTAATTAGTACCGAAAATGAAACGGTTTCTTAGTGGTCCACAAAACGAGAAAAATCATAAAAAATCTATAGTGATAATAGAATGTGAAATTGATAGTAATCAGAGCTTCTGGAGCTTGTCACAATCGCAAGAAATGATAGAAATAGAACGCGGGGATGCCGAAATGTGCTTGTCCCCTACACCATCAACATCAACATTCAAGGCAAATACGTCAACTCCCACATCTGCTTCAACTGAAGATAATAGAAGGAAAAACAAGTTTTCAGAATATTTTGACATCGACAAGGATGAATCAAATCCATCCGGGAAATCGGCAAAGTGTCTGCTTTGGAAAAAAGATAAAAATATCAAAAAAACTATCAAAATGTCTTTGCATAATACAAGTGGTTTGAAAAGGCATTTACAATTTGTGCACCGCAAAGAATACACAGACTTATTTGGCGAGAACTCTACCGATAAAAAGGGAAAAGATGGATTAAAACAACAAATACTGATGAAATATACGGTACCACCTACAGAGGTATAGTTATTTGTTTTTAATTCTTTAAGAGAAACTGGAGTAAGTAAACATTTCAATTATATTCAGGGTGAATCTGTTTAAAAACAATACAGCTGCTAAACATGATTATTTTTAAATTAAATTTATTTTACTTAAATAGGAAAAATCATATACAGAACCATGTTTTATGTTTTTTCAAAATGAAAATAGCCCAGTTACTTTTTGAGATATTAATTGTTGTATTCTGGGACCAGTAGCTTTAGTTTTTTTTAATTTAGGAATTTTATTCCCTAGAATCCATGATCACCACAACAGATTGTAAAAAAAACGTTTTTTAATGAAAATAATTGCATTTTACTTGGTTTTGTTCGAAATTATTAAATAAAGCTTTTTTAAAGATTATTTTATGCTTATTACACATCCTACAAAATAACATTTAAAAACTTCACATTTCAGCATGAAACACATAATATTAAAAAACTGATTGGGCGATTCTCATTTTCAAGAAACTTGTAGATAGCACTTTCTGTATAAGATTGATTCTATTAAAGTAAAATTTATTAATAATAAGAATAAATGACTTATAGAGCTATATCGTTTTGTATAATTACTACTTCGAGATTGCTATATAAAAGGTGTTTAAAAAACGTGGTACCAAAGTTAAGGAGATTATAAGGGACGATGAAACATAAAAATTTCGCATATAAGAGGATGACTATATTAGAATTTTTTAACGAACAAGAATTAATTATACAAAAACATGTACTAGGAAGCCTGATTTATTTTAAAAATGTCTACTTCTTTTAGCTTTGCGTCATTTTTTTAAATTGTAAAAAATACAATGCATTATGATGCACGGTACAGTTAGCCAGCATAATGCTTTGCATTATAACGTATTCTATGTTTTTACATTAAAGCTATTAGCTATACAAAAGCACTAAAGACCTGACTTTTTTAAATTAATGAGGATTTTCAGTACGCAATTATTTATAATAAAATTCTTGTCCATTAAAATCTGCTAATATAACCACCCTCTTTAGAAGAGTGTAACTGTGTTAACCCAGCGGGAGGAATTAAAAAAAAGTTTATGTGCAAAATTTGTATGTTTCAACGTTGTCTATAACCTCGCTGTATATTGGTAAATAAATGTGTTATATTAATTTCAGGACTTGTCGAGCAACTTTGACCAAACGATAGTCAAGTGGTTAGCAATTAAGAATTTGCCCTTCAATTTCTTCGACGATGATGCTACTCAAGATTTTTTTCGAAATATTAAAATTTCAAATAATACAACTATGCCAAAAAAAGATTTAATGAAAAGAAAAGTATTTGAAGAATACACAAAGATTGAGAGGAATGTGAAGGGAATTTTGAAGGAAAATTTCTCCAAAATTTCTTTTACAATTGATGGTTGGACTTCAATTTCCGGAAGGTCGTATTACGGAATTACGGCGCATTTTATAGACAACAATTTCAATTTACAATCCTTGGCTTTAGATTTTGTACCTGCAAAGGGTAACCACTCGGGAAAGGATATCGCCCAAGCATTTATGAAAAGTATAAAATCATACGACATAATGGATCGAGTGCAAGGGATTACGGTAGATAACGTGTTGTCGAACACTACTTTCATGGCAGAACTAAAGGTTCTCATGAAAGAAGCTGGAATAGAATTTGACTCAGAAAATCAACATTTGAGGTGCTTCGCACATATACTAAATCTTGCCGTACAAGATATGCTACAATTGTTGAAGAGCAGAAAAGAAGAAGACAGCAGTGAGGACGATGAAGATAATTCAGATAGCGAACACCTCGAAGAAGACTTTGAAGAGGACCAAGCTAATTGCGAGGAAGAAATTGACTATAACGAGAGTACCTTTGCTTCTTCTACAGTAATCGCCAAGGTTAGAAAAACCTTTATTAAAATAAGAAAATCGGAGCAACTTCAGATTAAACTGAAAAATTGCTGCGATACGGTTGAAGTACCTTGTATAAAACCATGTTTGGATATTAAAACCAGATGGAACAGTACGCATGACATGTTGGAAAGCGCACTTAGCTTGAAAGAACCCCTAAAATTGCTATATTGCAATGCAGAACTAGTCGAAAAATTCAAAGCAAAGGACTAATGTTGAAGAAATTATATTATCAGCTTACTTGGCCGGGAAAAACAAATTGATGAAACATTATAATAAGAGTAACTGGATTTATTGTGTAATTTTGATTTTAGACCCACGTCACAAATTGGAAACATTTAATTTAACGACTTGGGGAAAACAAATGAAGGATTTTTCGTATTCCATGTTTGAAAATATTTTCAAAACGAAATATCATGTATCTAATGAAGACAAAGGAGCAGAAGTTGCTGGAGAAGAACATAAAACATTAACGAAGAAAACTAATCACGATGATGATCTGGATTTCACGTCCTTTTTTGAAGAAGAAACTTCAGAAAACAACTGGAAATTGGAAATTGATGAATATTTAGCACTAAAAAGATCACCAAAAGATCAAAATATTTTGGCATACTGGAAAAAATATAGCGATACTTATCCCAATTTGACAAGAATGGCGAGAGATCTTCTCGCAATAAATGCTACTTCGGCTCCAGTTGAAAGATTGTTTTCGCAAGCTTCACTAATCATCAGAAAACACAGAAGTCGGCTTAACGATGACTCAAGTAAATATCTTCTCTGCCTAAATTCTTGGGCTAAATGTGATCTGAAAGATCGAATTTGGGTTTAATATGTAATATTATCTTCTGTTTATAATTATTCCACAATTAGTTATTTAATCGTTAATTAGTTGATCGTATTATTTTATTTCGTTTTCATGTATATAATAAAATACTTTAAAATATCTTTTGTCGTCCGCTTTTGTATTTTTTAAACCGAGAGCGAGAGCGAGAGTTACGATAAAATTCTCGCTCTCGGTCACCCTACCTCTCGTTCTCGTTCTCGGCTTACATTTTCGCTCTCGTTCTCGGTCTCGGTCTCGTTCTCGGTGCGAGAACGAGAGCGAGAGCGAGAAAACTCTCGTTTCTCGCGAGACACTACCCTGTACGTTTGTTTCAACAACAGTTCCAAACCTGAAATGGTAAGAGACACTTATTATATTAGTTATTCAACTGTTAAAAACACAGTAGCCGGAATGAATTCTCATTAAACATTTATAATATTAATTAATACTTATTCTTGATCTGTATTGATCTGAAAAATGTGCGAAAAATACTGTTTGAAGGCTGAGATGTATAATACTACATGCGGAAATTACTTCAAAATTACTGTTTTCAGTGTCATTATAAACATCCAAAAGCGTCGATTGAGATCATAATATAAAAGCCGATCTTTTTTGCAAAATGGGTACAGGACAAATTTTTACCTAGTTTAAAGTAAAAATCATTCTATAGGTACCTACCTACTATTAGAAAAATCGACTGACTTAAGCATACAATAATGATTTCAGATTAAATCTTCTTATAAGAAATTTATTCGAGATATGCCAGCCTCATAAAACTGCAAACCCGTACTACGTTGTCATGTTAGTAATTGAAAAAGCTGGACACATAGTTTTATGCCTTCCTCCTCATTACTGCTACTCATTGCTATTGTTAAGTTTAGAGTATTTGTAAACAATGCTGTGATAGACATATAGGACGAGATGATTATGGAGATGAGAATATTTTAAAAGGGAAGGATCCCTCGATCAGATAATGTCCCAAAGTACAAAATACAATAGTAAATTAAAATAAAACACTGCTGGAACCTGTGGTTTGAATCTGACGCAATTTGTTAAAAACGCCCTAACCCCACAAATATTTAACAAACGGTAAATAAGTATTTCGACAGCTAAGCTGTCATCTTCCATAGCCTTGAAGAGAGAGAGACTAATTCGACAAAGTTGGCTGGAATAAACTTCTGGAGAGTTAGCTGAGGCGAACTACCAAAGATATGCTTTTCATCAAATTCCCAATGAAAGTCAGCATTCCCGTACATTGTAATACTATTTGAATTATCTGACCCGGAGGGCGTGTACTACACGACCAATCAAGTGTCAACTTTAACAAAGCGTAAAGATCAGAGTGGCGGATGGGACTTTCCGTATTTGTTCAAAAGTTAAGATGATTCTTAAAAATGGTCAAACTTTCAAAATAATTTAGCTGCTTTGTCGAAGTCAATGCCTTTAAATTTTTAGGCCAGTTTCCGTAATACCATGGCCCGTTTCGTAAATATGTTTGGCAATACAAAATTTTTCGAATCTGTTGAATCTAAAATGAGCTAAATGCTCTTTAAACCTAGTACCAAAATTACGACGCGTTTTCCCAATATATTTAGAATTGCGATGTGAACATTTAATTTCGTAAATTCCAAATTTCTAAGTCTTTAGGTTTGTCTTTAGGATCCCCTAATACATTTTGAATATTGTTGCTTGAACTATAAACAACTTTATAGCCAGAATCTTTAAACATATTCTCTAGGCCCTTTGTGGCCGGGTGAAACGAAATTTGATGTATTTTTCATTGGATCCTTGACTTCTAAGACTGACCTGAATTGTGGAATTTTGAACGTGTAATTTTGTTTTTTGTTTCCTAATCAAATTGTTGATAATTTTAGAAGGGAAACCATTGTACAGAGCAATGTTTTTGATGGTTTGAAGTTCGGTGTTATACCGATCTTTGTTTAAAGGAAAAGTTAGCAGTCTATGCACTAAGAAATTTAGAGCATCCATTTTATGTTAAAACGAATTATTTGAATTCGCTAAAATGAATCTGTTTACATTGGTTTCTTTTCTATAAATATCGAATTCCAGCTTATATGATCTCTTGTCTCTTATCAACTTTACGATTGTAATTCGTTGGAGATATCATCAGAGGTTTATTCTAGGCAACGTTTTCGGGTTAAAAGCCTCTCTCTTCAAGGCTACCGAAGATAACAGATTAGCTGTCGAAACACGCTCTCAAATACTCTATGTTTCCAGATGAGTGGAAGCTTGCTAGAATATGTCATGTTTTCAAAAGCGGTGATCAGTTTGATGCTATGAACTACAGACCGACATCCATTTTACCCAACCTTGCGAAGGTTTTTGAAATGGTCCTGTATAATCGTATTTACGGCCGCATAAAAAATATCATTTCGTCATATCAACACGCTTTTGTTGAAAGACGGTCAACTTTAACAAATTTATGTTATTTAACACAGTTGTAGACAAACGCGGCCAGGTCGACGTGATTTATACAGATATGTCAAAGGCTTTTGACCGTATAGATCATGGAATATTGCTAAATAAATTAAACTGTCTGGGATTTAGTCATCCACTGATCACGTTCTTCAATTCTTACCTGACGAACCGGCTGCAATTTGTCTCATATGGTATATGGTGGATATAATTCTCAAACTTTTGTTGCTAAGTCTGGAGTGCCACAAGGGTCTAACCTTGGACCATTGCTTTTCCTGCTTTTTATTAATGATGTCGCATATAATATGAACGGTGAATTGCTTATGTTCGCTGACGATATTAAAATTTTTACTTCTATTGCGTCTACTACCGACTGTTTGACTTTGCAGTACAATATAGATAAATTGTACCAGTGGTGATGTTTAAACAAGTTGCATTTAAACACATCTAAATGTAAAGTAATGTCATATTCGAGGAAATCTAATCCAATTAATTGCAACTATACCATTAATGGCGACTCTCTTACACGCTGTTATACAATTAAAGATCTTGGTGTATTGTTTGATTGCGAACTACGTTTTAATCAGCACATTATTGAATCTGCAGCAGCTGCCAATAGAATGCTAGGCGTTGTTATCCGAAGCACAAAATCATTTTGTCAACCAAATTTAATAAAAATGTTATACTATTCTCTTGTTAGAACGAAGATCGAGTACTGTTCTGTTATTTGGAATCCGACATATGAATATTATAAAAACATGTTAGAAAGCGTACAAAGAAGAATGTTAAAATATCTGTGGTTTAAAGTCAATCATGTGTATCCTGAGCGCGGTTTTGATCACACTATCCTACTTAATACATTCAATTGTATATCGCATGAGTCTCGTAGGAAGCAAAGTAGTTAGTATTCTTATACAAATTAATGCATTACTCAATTGATTGTTCTGATTTATTAAGTAAACTATTTATTTGTGTTCCAAGATTACCAGTCCGAAATGTTTATACATTTTATCTTCCACTGGCTAAAACTAATGTCCTTGTAAAGTCTCCCATTTATATTATGTGTCATTATTGTAATCTTGTTAGTGACAAACTTGATATATTTTCTTGTAGTCTAAAGCAAGTGAAAGATAAAAGTTTAGAATAGCATTTGTGAAGACTAAATAAAATATTTCTTTTTGACCCTATCAACACTGTAGTCCGTACTGTTACTTTAGATTACTTAAGTTTTGCATGTAACTATCTAGTATAATTTATATGTGTTTGTCCTATAATTGGGTTTGTACCTGTTGGGCAACATTTACTTAACTAACTAAGTTAAAAAAAAAGGATGCATCGGCCGGGAATCGAACCCGCGTCGCCCGCGTGGTAGGCGAGCATTCTAGCACTGAACTAAGGATGCTTTGTTGAATAAGGCGCTGCTATAATGGTATATAGCGAATCACGCGAGCTACGCTTAGCTTTGCTAATTTCACGATTTAAACTTTACCTTTACGTACATTTCTTGAAAATAAAAACCAGCCTACCATCTAAGTCTAAAAATTAACAAAATTTTAAGCTATCATACAATTTAATCGGTCCAGTATCTTCGGAGGAGATAGCGAACAAACATACAAGCAAACATACATACAAAGAAAGAGACCACCGATTTTATGGTATAGAATTGTGTGGTTAGGGGATTTTAACGAATTGTGATAATTCTGATGTTGATTGTTATTTTAGTACAGATGTATATATAGATTTCTAATAGTTGGCATAGAATATTTGTTCTTTTATAATGTTAAGGTTATTTTAGTACAGATGTATATATAGATTTCTAATAGTTGGCATAGAATATTTGTTCTTTTATAATGTTAAGAACTGTAAAAATTTTGACAATCGTGGGTTTAATAGGCGCCTGATTATGCCACGTCTGTCTCGTTCTAACACTAGTTGTGAATTATACAGCAGGCAAACGCGTGAGTGGTGCATACGCATTTGTATTTTGCCTAATATGATAATATGATTATGAACAGATATAAGACAATAAAAATCTAAATAGATACTACTGAAATGCTGTTATTAAAAATCAAAATTAAAATTTATATATATTTTTAAAATTGCAAGTAAAATACAAAAAAGCAGTAAACCTATTGGCATAAAATTCTTAAGAAAAACTTAAATACTTATTACTATATTATTATTAAAAATCAGCAATAGAGAATTCATTAATTTAACGTACAAATAATTTTTATATAGAATACAAATTCTTTACAACATTAATATGATGATTAGAAAAGAAGTCAACTTGAAGGCTAAAAGTTTTATTTTTTTCGGCATTTACAGAGAAATATGTACATTAAATTATTAAATTGTTAATTTCCATTACTAAGTAGACATTAATTAGGTTCATTCAAACAACATTTATAAAATGCCAAATATTGCTTATTCTTTCAAGTTCGCTGACTAAATTAGAGTTGGACTTATGAATACCTATTTTGTATTTATAATTCTGGATTAAAAAAGCCTATATGTTAAAATTTATATTTATCTAGTATTACCATGAAAAAAAACGCTAGTTATTGATTACGAATTATTACAACATATTCAAAAATTTGTTAAACTCCCTAACAATAATTAATTTCTTATTTGACCATAATATTTGTTCCTTAAAATTAAAAATGCTATTATTTATTCAAAGGGTACCCTTCATTGCGCGGTGAACATCTATGAGAACAACAACCAAGGGTTGTCAGATGTGTTACTATAAAGTATGTAAATTGCGACATCTTCGTTTTGGATTTGCCGAGATAGTTCACTTATTATGACAACTTGCTTTTGTTTCAGTAGAAATACAGAAATCATAAAGTAAATTAATAATAAATAAAATAACACGTCTGCATTCTGTAGCTATGGACAAGTTTGAATTATTTTTTATCGTATCTGGTTCACTGTCATTTATAACTTCAGATAACTCTTACCTGACGTAAACGATACACAAAATGTCAACCTCTTTTACATGATTCATTTTTAATATTAAAGACAAAAAAATTACTATGCTAGTAGGTATGGAACAAATAGCAATGACCTTAACAGATATCCAATAATAATTAATAAATAACATAATAAAGTCGTGTACTGTTGAAATAATAGGAAATTCTACATTAAACGACTAGTTATAACAGGTTTTCCATTTGTCAACGTTAAACCTAATATTATTGACTAAGAGCTATTGATTAATCTGAGATTTGGATGGAAAAGTATTAGTAAATTGCGTAGAAATTATTGTTACGGAATTTCAACAACAAAAACGTGTCTTTTGAAACAGTGCGATAACTCGCTAATAACAGTTTGTTGAGAAATTGTGCAATAAGAAAGAACCTTTAAAAATGTTCTTCCTAATAAAATTGCAACATTCCTGATTGGGTTGTCTAAATCTTTCGCAATTGGCCATATTAAGAAACCATGTTTAAATATAACATGCTTCAAAAGAGGGCAATCTTTTTTTTAATGAAAAGTACAGTTAACAGTCCCCTCTATTAGAGTGCCTGTATATTTAATATAGGTATAGGAACTCTACCCTATATTAGCGATCCTACATAATCCTACTATAAGAGATGAGCCTGAATCCACAGATCAAAACCATGCGATTAAGGCGCATATTTAGACTATTCACTCTCGTTGAGCAACGCGGTTGATTCGCTTGTTGAATAAACCAAAGTGAAGGATATAATATCTTTACATGCGAAAATATATTTCAGTGACAATTAAAATCGTGCAATAGTACGGGTTGGAGTTAATTTTATTTTTATTTTATTTTTTTAATTTTATTTATTTATGGGGACTTCCAACCCCACTAACGACTGTCATGATGTTATTATGACAACTGGGACCAACTTTTTTCCGTGGTAGCCGTACCACGAGGTGCCGGGAGAAGCAGCAGTGGAACTCCCATCCAAGTTCTGACCAGAGAGAGCGTTGCTTAACTCTGCTGATCGAACGTGGACGCTTGTTCAAGCTACACCACCCGGGACCTTAATGTTATTTGTGAATATTTGTTAAGAGAGAGTGAAAATAAAAAAAAACCGTCGTCCATGGTAGGTGAAACCATGGATACTGCGGCGGTATTTGGTTTATCACCAAATCCACTCATAGAATTAGCAGTCAAAAATCCTGAAAAATACAGAAATCATCTTTGAATAACGAAAGAACAATTTGAGGATCTACTTAAGAAGGTTACACCAGTAATATAATAAAAACAAGATAGTATGTTAAGGCAAGCTCTTCCTGCAAGACTGAAAAAACGATGGCACATGGTCGTTTTTTCAAATTAACACCATAACCTAATTCACACATATAACTTGTATTACCGGTACTCTATTAATAATTTAGCAAATTGCTTTTCACTATTGATTCATATTCTAGTTTAGACCTGTCAATACGATTTCAATGCTGATAAAACAATGATAATCAACAGCCTTTTTTTTACCAAAGTAGGAATATCTTTTACGTTATTGCACACTAGTAGGTATATAAGACTTTCTCCGCCAGGCGTACCTACTGTAAGTGTGTGAACTCCTTTCAATAGCTTGGCTTTTCTTAAAACCGCCATATTAGATCCACCATATTGAATTTTCCAGATTTGAGATTCTTCTCATCATCCTTAGGGGCTAAGGAATGTCTGTTCCGAATTTCAGGTTTGTAGGTGATCGGGAAGTGTAAAAATAAGTAGGTTACCTTTTTTGCAACATGTCCTATAGTGCAATGCACATGTCTTACTTTAGTAATGTTTGGCTCTAAGAGCTGTTCATACGGTATCGCCTACATGTCCCAACTTTTACATATAGGGTAATTCATAAGTATAGTCATTACATTTTTACAGTAGTTACAGGACATTAAGCAAAACAACTTTGCATAATAAACTATACGTCTAAAATGAATAATAATGCCATACAAAAATTAAAACATTTAATTGCTTAACCCCTGAATGATGGTTACTGAAATGAATTTCTGTGTACATAAGTTCGCACAGGTGGTTGCGATATCTTGATTTTTCAATCGCACCGTGAACCGTTACTGGGATTATTTAATATCTGTGATTTTGAAGCGTGACATGATCACAACTTTCCGTTCATATATGAGTACTTAACATTACCTGCTGACTTAACCCATGAAAAGTATCAAAGCCCGACGTCGCTTCTCGTTGTTCTGTAAGCAATTATACCGATAAGAACTACTTCATTATCAAAACAGTGCTGCGGGGCAAGGAGCCCTAAATAATACATGCATTGAAAGAATGCCAATGCAGGAACATTCAGTAAGATATATTTTGGTTTTAATCACGTGCGTTTTAAACAGACTTCACTGGGAAGAAAGAGTTACATTAAACTTTGACAGGTACATGAAATATGTAACTCTTTCTAATAGTAGGAAATCCATGTAGATATGCTTCAATTCTTAACTTAAGTTACATATATTATGAAAAAACATTGTCTCAGATTTATTTGAAGACGACTGTACACGCAGCTGTCGTGAATTCGTTTACGCGTAAATTCTTATCGCAACAAGCAAAACTGGACTCTCACAGCAGAAAGATATTATTTAACGTATTAGACCTGGGATCTAACACAATCGGAAAGTTGTGATCACATCAAGGTTTCGTAGTAATTATGATAACAAGAGATTTTTAATATCTGATTAAATCACAGTTCGTGAAATAACAACACTTATTAGTTGTGATAAGGCCGAATTTGTATAAAATGCGGAAGCAAAAAGTATTTGTTTGGGTATTTCAATCACATTTGGTGCAAAAGTTTGCACCAGACTCTCATGATAATTTTTCCTCGGTAAGCAATAACTGCAATATACCTACTTTTACTGATTATTACACACAACTGTCACATGACTGATATCAGCCAATGAAAAACATGCATTTTTTGAAAATCGACCAATCCCGAACTGATTACCTGATAAGCGCCCGTGGGCTGCTTACCAAGCGATAAGCGCCCTAGGGATGATTATCGACTACGTGGATGGTGTCATAATTAGAAATAGAAATGCAAGAAACAAGCAATTTGAGTTTTTTGGCATTGTTAGATCAATTTTAAATCATAATTCGTATAGGGGTTTCGCGTAATAATCTCCAAAATATAAACGCGGGCAACACACTTACTAATAATTTTGCCCGTGCCAAGAGTCATAGTGCTGGTTGCCCTTAGAAAACTGCCCTCGGGCAAGCCCTCGGGACAGTTTTCATTGCAACCAGCACTCGACCCTTGTCGTGTGCAAAATTATCGGTAACTATGTCTCGCCCTTGTTATATTACTATTGATAACACTATACAACCATTTATTTAGTGATAATACTTATGCGTCACCCTAACCTGTATCTTGCATGTCATAAATACAAGGAAATCACATCCACTAATAAACAAAAAAATATGATATAAGTAAAGTAGATACCTACTTTAAAATATAGAAAAATATATTGTCTTGAAATATTTGTGTTAACGAGTCAAATAAAATAAGGAAAACTACGGATATATAACCGATTACAAACAATATTTCAAAGTTTGTTTTTTAAAATACCTATTACCTTTTTTAAATTTCGGCCAAAAAATTCTATGGACGCTTTTTAGTTATCCGATGTTACCCCCTACATCCTCAGAAAGAGGTAATGATTGAATTATACATCTAGTTAACTGTTGATAATTAAGACAAACAGTAGATAATTTGTGTTAGTCGGGAAATTATATCATACATCACAGAAAAGCCTCTAAATGACTGTTCTCCAGTTTTATTAAAAACTAGCTGACCCGGCACACGTTCTTTTGCCCAAAAATAATTTGTTTCTGAACGATTTTTAGGCTTATTTACCCGTTTTCACTCCCTAAGGGGTTGATCTTCGGAAAATTACGAAATACGTGTTTGCTTATTTGTTTTTAGGAGTACTCCTACGCAGTGGCGGTGCAAGAGCACCTTGGGCCCCTAAGCAAATATAAAAATGCCCCCCCCCCCCCGTAAAAATGTATATTCTTAATGAATTGTATATTTTTAATTATAGTACATAAAGTAAACGTTTAACAAAAAATAAAATATCCTGTTATAACCAACAGAAATAGAGTAGTAAATGCCTAACATTTAACACATTTTATAAGTAACATATCTAACAAAATATCTCTTCAAGTTGGTATAGGCACAAATACAAAGAAATCTGGTAACACTAGTAAAATAGAATAATATTCAGGTAAAATCCTAAGAACCCACGTCAAAATAGGTAACAATTACTTAGTATCTATTTATATCATTAATACCTGTAATACACCGTAAAAATAAATTAATCAGAAATAAAAATATATCCTTCTGGCCTTATTGACAGCAAATTGTTCTCCAAGATTTTTATGTCCATCGTAGACGATGCTTTTTGCCCAATTGACAAAACTGAAGGGTCATGTAGCCTATCCTGGCTGGTAGAATTTCTTAAATAATGTTTTATTATTTTCAACTTGCTAAATGATCTTGCTATTGTGTCTAATGTTACGGGTAGAGTCAAGAATAACACCAATGCAGTAATAATCTCGCCAAAATTGCTTTCGGGAACACTATATTTCTGTAGGAATAAACTTGTCAAATCCGGAACACTCTTTTAGTAAGGAGATAGCGTTCACAAACTTTTATTATTAAGGACATCAGAATAAATTTTCTGAAGCAAATCACTTCGGACCTGTTCAGCTTCTTGCATTCTTAAAACGTTTTTCGGTTCTAAAAATTCAAAAATGTTTGTTAGTTTTTCAAAGCTCTCACATCAAGGCTGATCACTGATGACGTGATGAGTGATAACTGAGAATGAGGACTGAGGTTGCAGTGCTATCAATCTACACCCACGTATCAAGTAGAAGATATCGAAATATTTAATAAGCGAATACAGAACTTACCGGGCCCCCTAAAGGGCCCTCTAAGGGCCCGGGCCCCCTAAAGGGCCCTCTAAGGGCCCGGGCCCCTAAGCAATGCTTATTCCCGCTTATGCATATCACCGCCACTGCTCCTACGAAGTTTCAAGTCGAAATGTCTATTTAATATTATTTTTCCATACAAAATTGCAACCCCCATTTTACCCCTTTAGGGTTTGAATTTCGAAATATTCTTCTTTATTCCTTGTATACATCATAAAGGGAACCTCTAGGCAAAATTTCAGCTTTCTAGGCCCAAGGGTTCGGCTGGGCGTTGATGAGTCAGTGAGTGAGTCAGGACTTTTCTTTATATATACAGGGTGAGGCACATAAAGTGTTACAGAGCAATAGCACTCAAACTATTGATAACATCCAAAAATGTTTCAGACAAAAGTTTCAGTGTTCGAGAAGGCCGTCATACTGGACCAACCTATTTTTTTATCGGTGGAGGCGCTGAAACTACGTCAAGGTCAACTCCACTTTTTTAAATGGAACCATGTATTTTTTTTCGATGACATTATTACCGATTTGAAGACAAATTCAGCGACCTGAAACACAAGGTCATTCTAGTCACGCAAAGTATGAAAATAGTCGAAAAATCGAAAAATGCAACAGTGCAACAAACACGAGTCAACACGACGGTGCACCACCCCATTATGCTATGTGTTTAAGACAAGTGATGAATGAGATTTTTGGCGAAAAGTGGATAGGACGAGGCGGTCCTGTAGCTTGGCCACCTCGATCGCCAGATCTAACATCAGCAGATTACTTTTTATGGGGTTTTGTCAAAGATCGCGTAATGGCGGTAGCACCTACCACGCCTGACGACATGAAAGACAGAATACGACGAGCATGTACCGAAATTACACCACAAATGTTAGCTGAAGTTAGACGGTCTTTTCATCAACGAATTAACAAGTGCTTACAAGTCGAGGGTCATCACTTCGAGCATTTTCTGTAGGTAGAACCAAACCAAGGTTAGTGGATCCTTTGAAAGTAATTATTCCGATATTTTTACTATCTTCATACTTTGCTAACTAGAATGACCTTGTGTTGCAGGTAGCTGAATTTGTCTTAAAATCGGTAATAATGTCATCGAAAAAAAAAATACATAGTTCTATTTAAAAATCTGGAGTTGACCTTGACGTAGCTTCAGCGCCTCCACTGATAAAAAAAATAGGACGGTCCAGTATGACGGCCTTCTCAAACACTGAAACTTTTGTCTGAAATATTTTTGGATAGGATCAATAGTTTGAGTGCTATTGCTCTGTAACACTTTATGTGCCTCACCCTGTATAAGACTAGCTGTTACCCGCGACTTCGTACGCGCGAGGTTCGTTATTTGTGTATTAAATAATGACTAATTATTTTCTGTCATCCCATCCCATCCCATCCCCGTACCCGTACTCGTTTCTTTCCCCGTCCCCGTCCCGTCCCGTCCTGTCCCGTTTCTTCCCGTCCCGTCCCGACCCGTCATCTCCTATTTTCATCTTCAGGGGACACATTTCCAAAAACTGATCTTCGACAATTTCAACCACTTTTTTACCCCTTTAGGGGTTGAATTTTCAAAAATCCTTTCTTATCGGATGCCTATTCCCTATGGGAAATCTGCCTGACAAATTTCAAGTTTGTAGCATTTATACCTTCTGAGATTTCGTGATTAATCACTTTTACTTATTTTTTGACTGAGATACACCTATGAAG
Organism: Agriotes lineatus; assembly: GCA_940337035.1. Taxonomy (NCBI): domain Eukaryota; kingdom Metazoa; phylum Arthropoda; class Insecta; order Coleoptera; family Elateridae; genus Agriotes; species Agriotes lineatus. The sequence goes on along the minus strand of CALNHX010001627.1, from coordinate 37,030 downwards.
GTTCGAATTGAAAAGTCTGTTTAATACTGTTTTCCAATACAAACTCTGAAACCCCGTTTCACCACTATAGGGTTTTAAATGTATGTCATGGCCACCGTCTTGGACTTAAAAATAAATGCCATTTTCGCAATCAACGTCCCAAAAAACCTGAATAACGACACCCATATCGATTTTTAGGCTTATTTACCCCATTTCACCCCCTAAGGAGTTGATTTTAGGGAAATCACGAAATACGTGTTTGCTTGTTTGTTTTTAGGAGTACTCATACGCATGATATAAATACAAGGGTATGCTCGAGCGCAGCTTTTCTCAACGACCAATGAGAAAGCGTGAACCAGACTACGTCATCAATAGGTGGCAATTTGAAAGTTACGTTTTAAAAGTCTCCCGGAAAAATCGTATTTTGCATTTGTAGTGGGTCAAGTTAATGGTGAAATGGAGGGAAATCGTACGCAATTGTAATAAATGCTATTTTTCGTGTGAATAATACGCGGTTTTATTGATTCTCGTACATTATAACTCTTTTCCGCACACAGGAGAAAAACCTTATAGTTATTCTAACGCGATTTAGTTGGACATGCGAGAATCCACACAGGAGAGAAACCGTATAAATGAGGTTAAGGTTATCGACGTGCAATGCGTGCAACCATCGTCCAACATGCCGAAGCCCTCCTGATATACCCGAGGCCATGATAATCATGCCCGAGACCTTATGAATGTGACGTCATGTGGTTCACGTGCGCAGTGGGTTACCATCTCTCGAGCATACCCTTGTATTTATATCATGCTCCTACGAAGTTTCAAGTCGAAATGTCTATTTAATATTATTTTTTCATACAAATTTGGAACCCCGCATTTTACCCATGGGGTTGAATTTCGAAATATCCTTCCTTATGACTTGTATATGTTACAGTAAAAGCTGGAAGTTCAGTTAATGCTAACATTTGCTCGCAGAAGCTAGCAGTTACTAGTTGCAGTAGTGATTGTTGTTTTCGTTTCAATCTTTGTTGACTTTTACTAGTTAATGCTAGCAATTACTAGAAAAAGCAACATTCACTGGTATGTGGCAGTAAAAGTAATAAATTAGGCTTAAAATAAAAGTATATTTCTCATAAAAGTATAAAAACTGCTTATAAAGAAAAATGAACTCTTAGAACTAATTTATAATGTGTAATAATAAACTAATCTCTGAGTAGAAACTAGTAAATGGAATCTTATAGACCAAGAGCCCATAACACCCGAATTACTAGTCATAGCGGCAAGCTCGGGAGGTAGTAAACCTTTTTATATTGCCCAAGTAGGTGTCAAAAACGCAAGTATGGCAGCAGAACTACGGTTACAACTATTAACGGCGGCTTTGGAAAATTGTTAATAAAATTAAATATATTTTTTTAAAGCGGCAAGGCTAATTTTGCTTTTAATCGATAGATAAGGTCCCTAAACCCAGACGAAAATTTTGTGCCGTTCTGATAGGAAGGGTATAAAGGGCCGCCATACTAGGTCAAACTGGTAATTTTTTTATTGTAAAAAAATAATAGCGGCAAGCTTCAATTTTTGTTTACTGTAGCAGTACATAGCTTAACTACTACAAGGATACAGCTAGGTATTATTAAAACCTGATAGATAGGCAACTTAAAGTGCAGAATCAGTATAAGGGGTTGCCTACCCTTTTATTAAATCAAGAGTAAATATTTTAGAAGGCTTGTGGTTATATTATTAAAACAATAAATAACAAAAATTATTACTTCCTGTTTGGTTGAGAAAGCAGAAAGAAGCTTCTCTGAGTGGACGAGAAGCGATACTACTTATAAATCCTAGCTTAAGAAGGATACAAAGAAAATAGTAAGTCTTTAATCAATAAATTCAACATTATATTAAGATATAATAATTTTTCAGGCAGATAGGATAAATCCAATGAACATTTTCTTTCTGAAAAGGGCAGTTATTATTTAACTGGTAGGTAACTAGGAAGCTAATACATACAAATCTTAATCAGGGGGTTTTCCTTGGTTCAGCTCTTAGGCCTCCTCGCTAGTTCCCAGCTCCTGGTTAGTTCTATGTTCATCATGGAGGGGTGTATTGATGTGCTCCAAGATGATTGCTGGACGCAAGGGGAGAAATAAACGAGGACGGAATACTTTGTTAAAAAACTTATTAATTGTTAGAAGATTACTCACCAATCAAAGGCCGCTTCTTTGGTTCGACGATGGGGTTTTCTTCTTAATATTGGGAAGATGAAGAGATCCAGATTCAAGGGTTCTCTGCATTAACCGTATGTTAATCCTAAATGAGTTAACATTGGTTAGAGATTGTTTATATAATTAGACCACCGTCATAGCTTGGATATCGTTAAATAAGGGCATAAGCCATGATGCTAATAGATAACAAACTAGTTTCAAAGTAAAAGAATTGTTACTTACCTCCTAATAATCCTGAACGGGGACTTGAGTAGTTTGGCAGCTGTCAAGTTAGTATATATCAATTATTCTTCTTAGCATAGAATTTCGGCTTAGACCGCGTAGTATTTATATATGAACACCCAGCATTTTCTGGCTTAATGTGCCTTGCACCTTGTGAAGTCGAGCAAAAACCCGCTCGATGGCCATGCTCTTTGGTGGCTCGTGTTGTTTGAGTATCTTGAGAACGAGGATACTTAGGCAGATTTGGCCGTTTTGCTGTTTGTGCATCCATATTCCATATTCACGTGAATATGGATGCACAAACAGCAAAACGGCCAAATCTGCCTAAGTATCCTCGTTCTCAAGATACTCAAACAACACGAGCCACCAAAGAGCATGGCCATCGAGCGGGTTTTTGCTCGACTTCACAAGGTGCAAGGCACATTAAGCCAGAAAATGCTGGGTGTTCATATATAAATACTACGCGGTCTAAGCCGAAATTCTATGCTAAGAAGAATAATTCGAGTAACCGCGAAAGCCTCAAACAATACATATATATCAATTGTCATGTAGTAAGCTTTTAACCATAAGGGACTTTTCTTATACTCCCTGGAGTAACTTCAATTAAACTAAATATAGATTGTTAATTGGGATTAAAGTGTTAGAAAGAGGATTGCGAAGGTATAGAGAGCTCTTTATATTTTCATCTAATGCGAAAGAGATTGTTAGTTAGATAAGTATAAGAAATCTCCTGGATAATCACAGGTTAATTAACTAAAACTAATAATTAATGACATTTCTAAATTGTCAGATATAAACTGAAATTAGGTAGGAATTGCATAACATGTGTAATAGCAAAAAGGCATAAAGTTTAATTAATGAAAGATAATTAATGAATTGTAAGATTGAGTATACAACCAATTGTAAGTATTAAAAAAAATTAACACTTGACAATAAAGTTATGGCTCCCATTTCTTCTTATTACTGAACTAATACCTTTATGAGAAAGTGAAGCAAACTAAAAGCCCACCCTAATAGCAGCCGTGTATTGAGCTAGTCGGAGACGCGTGAGCCTTCCGAGGTAAGTTATAAAACGGGGGTACACGTAAATGACGACACAACGTGGAGGCTCGAGTAAAAGGGACCATTACAATAAAAAGTTAATGCTTCACTATTCATAAAGAGTAGAGTTCTTGAACTTAGCAATTACTGTTAGGTTGTATTGTATTCAGTCATACAGTTCATTGATTGCATTGTAATCACATCAGTATGATAAAAGTAAATTACTTAACCTCAGATGAATTAGACTGGGAGTTGGTTACTAGAAATATCAATCCTGAAAATAGGAATGTAGAGGAAAAAAGAAAATTATTTAGAACGCAGTTAAATATAGAGAAGTGTGATTTATCTAAAAGTTCTACATATTTACCAGTTGCCTTAGATATTCCTCAAGAAATAGATTTTTGTGAAAATAGATTGAAATACCTCCTCCCTCAAGCACAAGACAGGATAATAGGCAGATAGGTATACTCTGTGTGCACACTTTAAAAATATTTTCGTTTATACTATAGGATGTTGCACTAAACATGTTTTTTCAAATGGAATGCTAAGTATATTATGGCATTTTTACAAAACCATTTCAATGCTGATCAAATTGATATAAAATTATATATATACAGTGTGGTCCATTAAGTGTGCAACAAATGGGACATTTTGTTATTAGTTGTACAACCGAAATTTAAATACCGCCAAAAGCCTCCTATTCGAATTTTTATTCTTTTTTGGAAAATTATGTATTACCCGCGTATGATACATATTTTTATTATTCTGATTTTATATGTATTTAAAATAGCCACAACCACATTACTTTTAAATAACTTTTAGCAACTTCAAGCGTATTTGTAAAATTTACTTGGATTTATATTTTTTTAGGTAACCGTCCACTTCATGTTTGTTGCAACGATATTTAACAGAACTTTAGAATTTCGCAAATATTCTTTTTAACAAGGTAAATGCTTTACTAATAATAATTTACATATAAAAAAAACTCTCAATAAAATCAGAATAATAAAAATATGTATCATACGGGGCTAATACAAAACTTTCCAAAAAAGAATCAACATTTGAATAGGAGGCCCTGACTGTCCTCAATAACATTTTGCAATATTTTTTGAAGTAAGGTAACTTTATTCTTGAATAAATTTCAAATGTTTTGTCCTGCCCTGTATGCTGTTTGATTTGGAGCTATTCTAAATGCATCTGATATGGTTATCGAACATACACGAAGTTGTGACGGTATTTAAAATTCGGTTGTACAACTAATAAAAAAATGTTCCATTTGTTGCACACTTAATGGACCACACCGTATATACCAATGAGACCAGGGCCATGCCTCTATCTCCGTTACTTATAAATGAGTTTGGATGAAATTTGATACAAGGGTACTAGACATGATTTCGGATTGACATACAAGTATAATCAAAATCAAAATGTCCGATTTCCGGTTTTGCCGGAAATAACACATTGATTTTTTAAATGGATCATCCTATATATTTTGTTTTTCGCAATCTACTACTCAAATTACATACAATAGTGCTGCCGAATTTGGTTAGGTATTGAACAGAATATAAAAAATAATTCATTAATTATTCTTCAATTTAGATGAGAATAAAGTAGTGCATGATGCATATAGTTAGATTGGTAATTAAATTTGCTGTTTAATGGCAGACCTTGTTATTAACTTTTTGATAAAATAGCTATTATTATTAGTTGCTAGAGTCAATTAGAACATATTTTTTCAAGTCACAGCCTTCTATCGTAAAAAATAAAAGTTGTCAAAAAAATTGTTTTTTGTTTGAAAAAATGAAAATTTCGTGAGACTAGTTTATGTAATTTTACTTGCAGATTCCGAAAAACATAAAATGTACAAGGTGATCTATTTAAAAAATCAAAGTTTGTATCATTTCCGGTGAAACCGGAAGTCGGCCATTTTAACTATATTGATCGGTCAATCAGAAATTATCTCTAGTATCTTCATATAAAATGTTATCTAAATCGATTCATAAATAAAGAAGATATAAATAAGCATGGTTATGTTCTCATTGTCACCCGGTATACCTATAACTGCAAAAATCTGGTGTGATACAATCACACAACTTCCTTTTACAGTGATCTTATAATTAGTCAAAAATTTCATTTTTAATTTCTAAGCATTTGTCAAAAATTTTAAAAAATTACAAATCCTATAAAAACGGTACAAAATAGAGCGTTAGTTGAAGAGACAAATTTTCTCTAGAATTTTAAGGTGAATTCGAAAATGTAATAATATACCGGGTGTTTTATTTAAAATAAGAGTTAATAAAAAACATAGAAAAAAAACAAAAGAAACCCACTTTAGAAGTATTCAACTGGAAAATCACCTATCTCACATCAATACACATTAAAAATGTAATAAAAATGTAAAGTTTAAAAAAAATCGTTAGAGCCGTTTTTGAGAAAATCGAAAAAAACTGAAAAATCACAAGAGTAAACACCTACTTCCGATTACGCGATTTTCTTCAAAAGCTTGCTGTCTCATCTACATAGTACACAAAACTTATATATGAAGTTTCAACGCCATACCTCTATTCGTTTTTGAGATATTCTGTTCACAGACAGACACACAGACCAATGAAAAAAAATATGTTTTTTGGGATCAGGGGACTCTAAAACGTGAAGATCTGTTGAAAACTCAATTTCGAATTTTTGGGGTGAATCCAATACTTCCTTTATCGTAAAAGGAAGTAAAAAAGTTACCCACTTCAAAAGCTTGTAGTCAAGATATTGGCATGTTGTTTTCACAGACAAAAAGTTCTTGTAGTTTAGATTCCATACGTGGCGAAATTGCTCTTGTTTTATATATATATATATATATATATATATATATATAGGCCTTTTTATCTTGAACTGGCTTTTCAAAAAATGCCATAACATACTGGGCATTCCACTTAAAGGACATATGAAAATAATCTCAAAATATGAGCCAAGAATGTATGATTTTTACTTCCTTTTACAATAAAGGAAGTATTGGATTCACCCCAAAAATTCGAAACTGAGTTTTCAACAGATCTTCACGTTTTAGAGTCCCCTGATCCCAAAAAACATATTTTTTTTCATTGGTCTGTCTGTGTGTGTGTCTGTCTGTGTGTCTGTCTGTGAACAGAATATCTCAAAAACCCAAAGAGAATGGCGTTGAAACTTCATATATAAGTTTTGTGTACTATGTAGATGCGACAGTAAGCTTTTGAAGAAAATCGCATAACCGGAAGTAGATGTTTACTCTTGTGATTTTTCAGTTTTTTTCGATTTTTTCAAAAACGGCTCTAACGATTTTTTTTAAACTGTACATTTTCATTACATTTTTAATGTCTATTAATGCGCGATGGATGATTTTCCAGTTGAATACTTCTAAAATGGGTTTCTTTTGTTTTTTTTCTATTTTTTTTATTAACTCCTATTTTAAATAGAACACCTGGTATATTATTACATTTTTGAATTCAGCTTAGAATTCTAGAGAAAATTTGTCTCTTGAACTAATGCTCTATTTTGTACGGTTTTTGTAAAACGTGTAATTTTTGAAAATTTTTGACAAATGCTTAAAAATTTAAAATCAAATTTTTGGCTAATTATAAGATTACTGTAAAAGGAAGTTGTGTGCGTGTATCACACCAGATTTTTAAATTTGCCTTTATCAATAAATTTTCTGTATTCATTTATTAACTAGAGAAAGAGTGTTTGCCAATCGTCTCATTCTCGATTATTATTTCTAATTATCGGATTTTTGATTAAGAGATAATTTATTTTTTCTTCATCGTAATTATTCATTTGTTTCAATTCGTTTTTTAAAATATTAATTTTATTATCTTTCAATTCAATCTCTTCGTCCATTTTTTCAATTTTGTCAACAGCCACGACGCCCAACTCTTTTAAAATTCTATTTTCCAAATACAATTGATTAGACGCTTTTATGTTATTACCGCTAAATAAATTATTAAACTTACAGCCTTTTTGAATTTTATCCTGAATATTTTTTATTTGATTTTTATCTAACAATTCTATTAACGACATTTATTAGATAAGAATTCAGAGTTTTATCAAAATCTTCTTCAAAATTGCTTCCACCAGCTTTGGAATATGTTTTCAGCAATCTTGTTTTGTTTTGCAAAATTCTTTAATGAAATTTTTTTGGATTCTGAATCGCCTGTTGTCGATAAAAATTTCAGAGCTAGTTGTCTAGATTTTTTATAGTCCATTTCTTTAACACTTAGTATACTTGATTCGGTTAGTGTAGAATCTTTTTTAATTATTGTATTAATTTTTTATTTAAAGGAGTGTTTACTTATTTATTTGATTTAAAAAGTTGGGACCCAAAATGGGTCCCACCCATAAAGATGCTCTGAACATTTTTTTTAATTTGATTTAAAAATCAATTAAATGACGGATGGCCATCCAACACTGAAAATTCAATATTTTTTATTTGATTTACTAATATCAGTGGGGGATGGCCACCCCCACTACAAAAAAATTTTAATTGATTTGTTTACCGTTACGGTATACGACTTTTATTTGACTTGTTGACCGTTTTGGTCAACAACTAATTCAGGCGGTACAGCTGTACCTCCTGCAAAATTAATATTTTTTTATTTGATTTAGAGTTGTACACCGTTAGGGCGAACAACTAATTCAGGGGCTATGGCCATAGCCCCTGCAAATATAATATTTTTTATTTGATTTATAGGAGTATACCTTATAGGTGCACACCTAACGCGCTCGGAAAATTCGGCCGTGTTTATTTAAAACTCAAGGGCCCCGAAATGGAGCCCTTTTGAAATTGATATATTTTTGTATTGAACAATGAACGTTTCGTTCTCCCTTAAAAAAATTGATATATTTTTATTGATTATATAGTAAATTCAAGGGGTGAGCTTTTTGCTCACCTCTTCAAAATGAATATATTTTTATTGAATTTCAAGATGGTAGCGTTTCGGTCACCTTGATTTTCACATCGATTCTATCTGGAATCAATGTAGCATTAGGTCTGTCCTGGAGACGATGCAGTTAGGTCTGTTTCGTTCTTTTTTAATATATTTTTATTGTTTTTTACAATGTGTCCAAATGTGTTTTGGAAACAAAAGACTTTAAAAACGATGTCATTTGAGTAAAAAAAGTAAACAAAAAAATCTGTGTTAAGACATGCACTATTATAACTACATAATTTTACCTAAATTCTAGAGTTTGCTTTGCCGGACCCACTCGTTGAAAATGATTATTTGATTGAAAATCAGTTGTCAACCAAAACTGTTGACACCTCAAGATCCATTTTTTTAACTCTTGTTTTGAAATACGTATCTCAGTCATCCTTGCTTAGTGATGAAAGTCAACTACCTTTTCAATCATCATTAACAAAAATCCTAATAAAAAATTTACTAAATAAATGCTGTGAGAAGTGCAATAATGAAAAATCTAATGAATATTTTGTTCAAATAAGAAAATTCAAAGCAGGAAAAGAAACTATATTGCTATGGTATATAGAGACCATGTATTACATTAAATAGAATCACGGAAAATTGTTCGACCGCAATTTTTCAAACCGCAATTTTTCGACAGCAATTTTTCGAAAAACAGTTTTTCGACGATGCAATTTTTCGAAACAACAATTGTCCGAAAAACAGTTGTTCGACAGCAATTTTTCGAACCGCAATTTTTCGACAGCAATTTTTCGAAAAACATTTTTTCGAGGATGCAATTTTTCGAAACAATTGTCCGAAAAACAGTTGTTCGACAGCAATTTTTCGAAAAACAGTTTTTCGACGACGCAATTTTTCGAAACAGAAAAGCAGTTTTCAGTCGACGAAAACGGGAAAACCCAACGAGATGTGTGTCGTGAATTAGAACTGTCGCCATCTACCTTTTCGACAATGTTAAAAAACAAGCTAGCGATTGTAACGACTTTTGAAAATAACGTCCAAAACTGTACTTTACTAGAAGTTATGTTTATGAGATGCTTATGCTAAAAATAAAAAGTACAAAACTTGAAAAAATAGCGTTTAATGTAATAATATGTAAATTAAATCATATGTAAAATATCCAATACTGCGAGAATCAATGAATAGTGGTACAAATTTATTTTATATGCTTACAACACTATATTTCATGTTCCTAACTATACTGCCTATGAGTAAACACCACGACTACTAAAAACTAATATTATGAGCAATTCCACGCAAATAAAGAAGCAGATCATTCGCTGGATCATAGTTCGACACTAAACGTCTAATTCGTTCTGCACAGTCCCTGTACTTTTTGCGTCCACGGGGGGGGGGGGGGGGGGTTCTTGTCCGCTTCTATATTGCTCAATGCGAAAGTCATTGAGACTCTGTTCTTTTTTTATGGCAGATATAAATCGCCAAATATTTGGATGGTCTCCACAAACCTGTTCTTGAAATCCTCGGTGCCACCCTTCCAGAGAATTGTTGGTTTTTGGCAAGCCTTCTAGCGCACCATCGTAACAATTCCACATAGAATGCGAAAATCTTGGTGGGCGACGTTGGCGTCGATCTGGGCGACCGATCCAGTTATCTTCGAAGTAGTCTATTACCTGCTGAACTTCTGGAGAGAATACATTGCTATCGCATAAAAATTCGAATGTTTCTACTACACGATTTATTGGAACGAAAGCAATGGCAGAGAGCAGCCGGAGATCCATGGCAAAATCTGCATCCATTTCATAGCGTTGCATCAATCCGTTAGCTTGAATGTTTCGAAATATACATTGGGCAAAGTGGAAAAAGCATCCACGATGTCGCGAACGAGGAAATTCTGTTTGAACGGCATTTACCATAGCGATTTCGAAATCAGTTAAAATTGTATCTGGGTCAACGGTGGGTTCCAATTCTTTCACTTCTCTAAGCAGCCGTATATAAGATTGTTGTGTTTTATTGGGTAGCAAACCATACACTAGCGGTAATGCATTATTCTGCTGTAGTCCGTGGATGGTGTATAATTGCTCAAAAAGTGGCGGAACAGTTTTAAATGTTCCATCAGCATACCAATGCTTAGATTGCGCCAGAAGCTGCAAATTTCTTCTGGTGGAGAAAATAAGCATACGGTCGTCGACAGGACCGGAATCAAACAATAAAAACTGCTCACCATTCTCAGTTTGCGTATATGTTTCTTGAAAAACTATATCTCCTCGAAATTTTGGTACTGCTGGTCCAGGATTATGCTTAGTTCTGACGTTCCGTATTGTTCTTTTTATTGTATCCACAGAAGGAAGTTGAGCTGCTATAGTTGGGCCAATCCCAACAGATGCATTCGAAACGATGTAATGCGGCGCATCTCGTGTACTTCTTGCATCTTCTCTTTCTCTTATCTTATTCAAAATTTTGGAAGCCTCAACGTGCGCTGCATCACCGGCATGGTTATGTTCACTCTCCGCAATAATTTCATCACCAATGGTTGTTACACGAGCTCTGCATTTGATGCTTCGAAATTTCTCACATTTCCAATAAATTTTATCCTCGTTTGTCTTATCCTTGTAAAACAAGTGACCACCAACATTTAATTTTGGGTTGCCCTTTTCACTAGCCACAAAATGCAAAGGCATACTTCTAGCAGAAAATTACTGTTATAACAAAATCCACATTTAAAAACGGCGGGGATTTATACCAAAAATTCTTACACAGCGAGCCAATCACTGCATCTGACGTGGTTATTTTACCCTTACAACAATGTATTAACTAAGCACCTTTAAATTAAGCTGATAAAACGAGATTAAATATTTAAGGAGGGCTAATGGCAACAAACCTCGGATATAAACTTCCAGGAAAAGAGGTACAAGCAGCATTTGCATTTATTAGTAGCTTCAGCGTACTTATGCGAACTGCGAACGTTTTGTCCGTCCGTCCGTCCATCTGGATCGCCTGTAACTTTCGAACGGCTACAGATATCGAAATTTTGAAAGGGGGCAAAGTTGTTGCTAAGGTCCCGAGCACCTTCATGCGCTATTTGGTTTTGGCGAAAGGTGGCGATTTTCCACTTTGCAAAATTTCCAAGCATTGTAGCACAGTGGCGGCTTGTCCACTTGGCGCCATCTACAGAAGTTCGGTGGTCAAGTTTTGAACTACACATTCTGAAGCTACTCTTTAGACCTGTAGTTGAGCAGTTTATTTTCAACTGTAGACGTAACACCTTTATCAGAGATTTTAACTTTCTGGGAATACTTTACTACATAAGCACACGAATTGCGGTCTCAGTATAGTCCCAGATAGTTAAGTAATCTGAGAACTGAATTGCGCTCCAAAGATTGTATTAGGTACCGTAAACTGGGGGAACATGGGACTTGGGTATTATTTGGGACAAAATGTCATATTTTTAAATTTGCCGCAAAAAGTTATAAATTGGCACTTCTGAAATGTCTAAAAAAATAACTAGATACTTTAGATTACATTCTCTTAATAATCTGTACATTGTTTTGGCGAATTTACTGTTTTTATTTGCACAATTAATTATTTAAAATTACAAAAAATAAGTGAGCATTTCGTACACTTGAAAGTGTGGTCTTGCATTTTAAAACCAAGGTAAATATAACCTAGTTTATCCATTAATTTGTTTGATTATAACCTCAGTTATTATGTTTTGTGTTTGCATTGTTGAAATTTTAGAATGTTTATTTATTTTAAGAGGTTTTAACAAATTCTCATCGTTTTAGGATAATTTGGGACAAAATGCCAAGAGTTTATAGAAGGAGGTTAGGTGCCACACGTTATTGTGATTATGAAAAAAACAACATAGAATTAGCTCTAGCAGCTGTGATTGATGGACATACGACAATCCGAGCTGCTGCAGAAAGATTTCAAGTGCCAAAATCTACATTGTTTAGAAAGTATCGGGGACAAAACTCAGACAGGATAGGACGACCACCTGTGCTAAATAATTTGGAAGAGGAGAATATCGTACATGCCTTAACATATGCAGCCAGTTGTCAAATCCCTTTTACAGAAATGGATTTACGTCTATTTGTTCAGGAGTATCTTAATCGCAAGGGGATTATGGTTTCCGTGTTTAAAGAAAATTTACCTGGTTATGATTGGCTGCGTTGCTTTTTAAATAGACATAAGGCCCTCACTGTTAGGCTCTCAGAAAATGTAAAACGTTGTCGTGCTAATTTAACTGCTGAAACAATCAATAACTACTTTGACCATTTGGGGGAATCATTATGTGGAATAAATGCCTCCAAGATATTGAATTATGATGAGACTAATATGAGTGACGATCCCGGTAGAGCCAGAGTAATAGTACGAAGAGGAATCAAGCATACTTCTCGGGCTTTAGATAGTTCTAAAAGTTCAGTTTCTGTTATGTTTAGTGCTTCTGCAAATGGAATATTATTGCCTCCCTATATTGTTTACCGAGCGAAGCATTTGTACCCTGAATGGACCGAAAATGGACCTCTGGGTGCATTGTATAATCGTTCCAAAAGTGGTTGGTTCGAATCAGTAATTTTTGAAGACTGGGTAATAAAAGTGGCAATTCCTTATTTCAAGCATATGGAGGGGCAAAAGGCAATAATTGGTGATAATTTGGCCTCGCATTTATCGGTAACAGTCATAAGAAAATGTGAAGAAAATAATATACGCTTTATATTACTGCCCCCAAATAGTACGCACATCTGCCAACCATTAGACATTGCATTCTTTAGGCCACTTAAAATAAAGTGGAGACAAATTTTAACTTCATGGAAACTAACTCACAAGGGATGTATCCCCAAATCAGAATTTCCTGCCCTGTTAAATAAAACTCTGCAAAGTTTAAAAAACGCAATTCCTGCGAACATTATCTCAGGATTTCGAAGTGCCGGTATAAGTCCACTCGATAGAAATACTGTTTTAAAGCATGTCATATTGCCTGAAAATAATGTTAATGACACCGCTTTTTTACAAGCATTAAAACAAGTAGTAAAAGAGTATGTTAAGCCATCTGAAGTTGTCACCAATGCGAAACAACGAAAGAAGAAAGTCAATGTTCCTCCAGGAAAATCAGTAAGTGCCATTGATATTACACAAGAGCAAGAAGAAACTGTTCTTCAGGCGGTGGAAGAAGAAAACGGTGAAAATTTGTTAATAGAAGAGGAGTGGGCAGCAGAGGAAGAAGAGGATGGGGCAGTAGAAGAAGAAGAGGATGGGGCAGCAGAAGAAGGGGAAAATATTAATATAACAATGTTAGATGTAGGTCACTTTGTTGTAGTAAAGCTCATTTACAATGAAGGCACAAAAAAAGAAACAGAAAAGCTGTTTGTGTCTCAGATTGTAAAATGCAATAAAAAAACTTACGATGTCAGCTGTTTAAGACCTCTTCAGGGTAATAATAGTGTTTATGTTTTTCCTCAAGTGTTGGATTGCAATAAAATTGTAAAAGAACAAATTATAAAGGTTCTTCCTAATCCACTTAACAAAAGAGGAAGGTATTATTTTAAAAAAAATCCCTATTAATTTTTTTGCAAATTATTTCAAACTTTTATTTCATTAACCGGTTGTCTTGAAAACTTTGTTTTTTTGTATTGCATTGTGTATGTGCTTTTTATTATCTAATAAAATCAACTTAAATTTAAATATTTTTATTTCCTGCCTGCCTGCCTGCCTATAAATTAGGCGTGTCAATTTTTTTTTTAATGAAAATTGTCCCAATTTACCCTAGCATTCGCTAATTTGAGGCAACAGTCTCAATAGCACTAGATTTCTTAACAAAATAAATAGTTGTCCCAAATATGACAACCGTCTGGGTAATTTGGGACATGAAAAAACTATGTAAAAAAATTTAACAATTAACTATTAATTTTTGTTTTTTAACTTAATTTACTGTATAAAGAATGGGGCTTTACGATCACACCATTTTGATTAAATTAAAATCAATAATTTTAGAAATATTCCTCAAGTTCATAAAAATAAAAATTATTTTGTCCCAAGTTCCCCCATTCTACGGTACTAATAAACTCTTATAATCTTTACATGAATTGCGGTCAGAATAAAACTTCAAGTTACCCTTTAAACTGTTGTTAATTTTACCTATTTACTGGTTACTTTCTCCTTAAGTCTTTAAATTACTGTTATCGCTAATTTTAAAATGAGTTCAAGAAAAGGATTAGAATTTTAACGTATGCTCTTGGCCGCAGATCAGGCCAGAGCTTAACGGCCGAGGATATGCAGTCACTTAAGGATTAAACCGCGACCGCAATTCGGGTACACCCAGAAAAATAAGTAAATTTTCCTTAAATTTAGTTTAAATAAGGTTGTAAAGAAACTATTTAGGAACATTTCGCCTTAAAAACAATCGGCATAATTCTATTCAGAAGAATTCTAATAACAATTAGAATTAGGTTCATTGTTTGAAAATTGAGTTAGATCCTTTCATTGGCTGATTTTACTTCTACTAGTCGTTTTTAAATTTTTTTCGGAAATTGGGTCGTCGAAAAACTATTTTTCGAAAATTTGCTGTCGAGAAACTGTTTTTCGAAAAATTGCTGTGGAAAAACTGTTTTTCGAACAATTGTTGTTTCGAAAAATTGCGTCGTGGAAAAACTGTTTTTCGAGAAATTGCTGTCGAAAAATTGCGGTTCGAAAAATTGCTGTCGAACAACTGTTTTTCGGACAATTGTTGTTTCGAAAAATTGCATCGTCGAAAAACTGTTTTTCGAAAAATTGCTGTCGAAAAATTGCGGTTCGAAAAATTGCGGTCGAACAATTTTCCGGACACGCATTAAATACAGTTATTTATTTACATGAATCAAAAATGAAAAGTTTAATACAGTAATTATACTGAAACGATAAGATGTGGAAAATTATTATAATGATTGCTTATTTAATTGAATAATAATTGAAACTCAAAGATTCAAAGTACATTTTAAAAGAAAGTTATTTCAAAATGAGTACTACTTGATGATGGTAACAAAAATTAACAATAAATACAAAGTTGAATGTTGCATATGACAGAATAAAATTCTATTTGTAATAATTTAAAGTGAGCACCATTCAAATTTATTTATAACATGTAGCAGGCAGGAATAATGGTAGTCTAGGATAGCAATAAAAAATTGGGATGATTATTAGAATAACAACTTAAAAACAACTACGAAAAATTTGATATAAAATGGATATAAAAATTTTGTAATTGTGTAAATACATAATAAAACTCATTAAAATAACGAAGAATTTTAATAAAACATAAAGGGGTATGTTGGTTGTACATTACAAATAAAATAAATAGTCCAAGGCAAGATTTTTGGAATATCAAATACAATTAAAAACTGGGATTGAAGAAAGCAGAACCAATTGGATGTGTAGCAGAGGTCCAGTACATTGCAGGGAAGGTACTATTGTGTGAGCTGCGAGGGGCAATGGTCCGAGGCCATACAGGAGTTTTGGTCTGTTGCGGATTGTATGAACTTGGAACGGGGTCACTGGTGGAGGATACAATTTGTCAATTAGATATGGATACATTGTTAGATGGTGGAGATACAGTAAATACTTAGGCGTGCTGGAGATGCTGTCAATGGTTGGAGGTAGGAGCCGTCTATAGGACTGCAAAAAGGTATCGCATTTTTGTTGGAGTTTGGAGTGTCAGTGCAAAGTAAGTGGTTAAGTTGAAGGTATCTAAATAAATAAAAGGTGATTAATTAATATTAAGAAAGAGACATTATAAAAGTAAAGTACTTACCCAGATTATAGGGATGATGCTGTCAGTTTGACATTTAATTTGAAATTTAATGACAGTAGTATTTTAAATAATATATGCAAATTTGAATCTAAATATCATACAGTCAAACCATTGTAAAGGATTTTATTTATGTCATATTGATTTAGGGGTGTCATTAAACACTGCTTGAAAATAATAGTTGACAGCAATTGACATTCAGTAATTGCAGCAACAAATAACTAACTAGATTTCGGCGAACCCTGAGAAAAAGGAGTACTCATGTAATTTGAAATAAAGTCAATTTAATTTTATAATAAAGTTAAAGTTTCAATATTTGAATTAAATAAGCATACACACGTATCCATTGCATAATAATATGTAAAGATTGTTGTACAAAGGTTTGTAAAAAATGTAAAATTGAAAAAACTTTGGATATGTATCACGTTGGGAAAAACTTCAGAGATGATCATCAGAACGTATGTAGGGAGTGCTGGAAAATATACTTTTATAAAAATGAAAAAATAGAATGCCCTAAATGTGGAAAAAAAGTTGTTACGTATCATTTATCTAATATATATACAGTGTGGTCTATTAAGTGTGCAACAAATGGGACATTTTTTTATAAGTTGTACCACCGAAATTTAAATACTGCCAAAAGTTTGTGTATGTTTGATAACCATATCAGATGCATTTAGAATGGCTCCAAGTCAAACAGCGTACAGGGCAGGACAAAAAATATGAAATTCGTTCAAGAATAAAGTTACCTTACTTCAAAAAATATGGCAAAATTTTATTGAGAAAAGTTGTTTAGAATAAAGAGTTATGCTCAAATACAAAGTCAGGGCTTCCTATTCGAATTCTTATTCTTTTTTAGAAAATTTTGTATTAGCGTTGTATGATAGATATTTTTCATATTCTGATTTTATATGTATTTAAAGTAGCCCCAACCACATTTCTTCATAACTTTTATCAACTTCAAGCGTATTTGTAAAATTTACTTCGATTTATATTTTTTTAGGTAACCGTCCACTTCATGTTTGTTGCAAGGATATTTAACAGAACTTTAGAATTTCGCAAATATTCTTTTTAACAAGGTAAATGCTTTACTAATAATAATTTACATATGAAAATACTCTCAATTAAAGCCTACAATTTTATTTCAAATTCTTATGAAAATGTTTCATGTAGAACAGATATTAAGAAAACATACCAACTATCGCGGATAGCTATGGAAAAAACAAATTTAATAAGCGCTAAAAGAATCTGTAGTTTGACAGTTTGACTTTTTAAAACTTATCTGTTAAGAGTTCTTGTTTATTAAATGTCTTTAATTACAAATGCCAAATGGGGCAATACAAAATTTTCCAAAAAAGAATAAAAATTCGAATAGGAGGCCGTGACTTTGTATTTTGATTCTAAACAACGTTTCTCAATAAAATTTTGCTATATTTTTTAAATAAGGGGACTTTATTCTTTCACCAATTTCATATTTTTTGACGGGCCCTGTATACTGTGTGACTTGAAGCCATTCTAAGAGCATCTGATATGGTTATCGAACATGCACTAACTTTTGGCGGTATTTAAATTTCGGTTGTACAACTAATAAAAAAATGTCCCATTCCTTGCACACTTAATGGACCACACATATACAGTGATAATATATATATTGTAATGGTATTAGGCCCACGGCTCAACTCTGCTAGCAGTTGATGAATAATTCAGTAAGCACAGAGTTGGGGTTTTATGTGGCTGCAATGATAAGCTTAACATTCAAACAATGAATGCATGGGTAAAGAGATGTCAGTAATAATAAAGTAATTGGGTAAAGGAACGCAAGGGGCAAAGCTTGTTTTTTCACAGGGGTTAAAGTTGACTTTCAAAAATTAAACAATAGGTTTGTGCAGAATGAATAGCCGAACCGAAAGAAAGTAATAGACACAAAAAGGTTTGCTATGTGCATGTAAAAGAAGCGTAGATTTCAATTAAGCTAGTCAGTGAAATTTGTGAGGAATCGTAAAAGGTACAGAAAGCTGGAATAAAATAACAATACACTGCAAAAGAGAAATTTTGAGAAGCAGGCAGCAGGACATGAAAAAGGAATTTGAAAAAGCAAGCAGCAGGACATGGAAGAAGCAAATAAGAAGTAATGAACTCTATAAATAATCAGTGCATTTAACATTAGCGAAAAGCAGAGCAATTAATAAAACGTATATGTGTGTAGCGCAAAGAAACAATTTAGATTAAGAAAAAGACAATATTTTAGTTTGTAAGAAATTTGAAAATGTAAAATTATGTACTCAAACTTATTTCTATTATGTACTAAAATTCATCAAAACTTATTTCCGTTAGCATTGTAACTATAGCAACGAGATTTGCTTTTGTTTTAAACAACGGAAAAATGGGAGAACAAAAGAATAATTATTAAGCTTGACATTGTGAAATTTGTGCTCCACTTTAATTAAAGTTTTAATATTATAAATGAGCATTTTGAAACCTGAAAAATATATTAGTGTGTTGTGCACGTGTCAAAGTTCATATGGGAATGTTTGTGGAGGTTTCCGCAACATAAAAATTAAATTTTCTTCGAGAGCATCTCCGACAACTTCGGCAGCCGTTCAGTTCGGGATTCCGATATCCAATTCCGGCTAAGAGAAGGGTCCAGAGCCAGGGGTCTTCACTGCTACACATCGGGCAGGACTGCAGGAGTGCAACCGCCAGCATCAACACCAGAGAAAACCGTTCCAGACGCAGATACCAACTGGGGTCATCTCTGAGCATTGCAGCCGCTACCACCGATTAGTAAAGATAGGTAATTTGCCTAAAATAACAGTGTTCACAACAGAACTTAGGGTAATTGACATCGATTTGTGTGAGAGGATGATGCGGAACTTGAGGAACGACTACAGCAGTGCATTGCAGAAAACGGACATCATCTGCCTGATATCATTTTCAGAACATAATTTTACTTTTTTACTGTTAAATGGTAACATCTAAGCTTTAATTTTTTGTAATAAAATTTTTTTAAGTTAAAAACAGCTGAATTATTCTTATTTCAAAAACGCCCTTCCATTCCTCCCCACCCTGTATATAGACGGTGTTGAAAAAAAGGTCGGATATTTTACCCACTTATAAAATCTCATCAGTACAAACAAAAAAGTGCGTATAAACATGGGTTCGGAAATGCTTTGTTTCTAAGATACAGAGTGTTAAAGTCTTAAAGTTAAAAAAAACCAATCGCCCCTGGAATAAATAATTTAAATCTAAGTGTGCCAAAACATGATCAATAATAGCACCAGTAAACTTTCAAAGTTTCACTAAAATAGGCGTAAGGGGTTTTTAGATATTGAAGCATTTTAATTTTTGTCTTAACAGGTTCAGAGACGTGCAAAAATATGGTCTTTAAATTTCTTGGAAACGAAGCGAGATCAGAAAAACCTTAGGAGACATTTTTAGTTGCTTTATTAAGGTCTATTGCGCATGCGCTGAGAGCGGAATATGTAAAAATATCGTCTTGTAATGTTTAAAGCAATGTTGTGGTGCTCTCGGCGGTTCAGGTTAGCGGTTTACGTTAGTTGTTAGGTCTTGATGATTTTTTTTAAAGAAAAAATACGACCGAATCGTATACTGAATTTTTACCAAATATATAAAAATTGCAAAAGATCTCGTGGGCGTTATTTTTTTGTGGAAAAACTTAATCGATATGCCCCCTGGGCACGCCCCTGGAATTACTACATCAATTGTAATAGGTCCTAAAGATACCTCATAAAGTTATAAACAAACTGTAAAAATGTCATTAAAATCGCGTTTATAGATAACATAAAAAACGAATTTAAAAAAAACTTTCAAGACCCTGTATCTTTATATTTTTTAAACACCCTGTATGTAGAGTGATTTTTTTTAAAACCCAATTGTAACAGACCCTGGATAGTCTGAATCAGTTGGCAGTACTGAAGTGCATTGCCAATCTATGTCGAATTCGAGGTTAGTAGGTTAGGTTTTGTTTGTCATTTGACACAGACTGACGCAAAACTTAATCTGCAAATCTCGAATTTAACATCGACTGACAATACACTTCAGTACTGCCAACTGGTTCAGGCTATCCAGGGCCTGCTGCAATTGGGTTTTTAAAAAATCGCTTTGTATAGAAATTAGTAGAAAAATGAGACTTACTTGAACACATTAAAATGTGGTCGGTGGTGTGCAATCATATGTAATTTTTTTTAAATTCTGCTTGATCTAGGTACTTTCTTTCAATATAGCCGCCATAGCTGAAATCGGCTACTCGAACATCAAAGGCGCCGCCGCGAGTGTCGTTTATGAGTCCGTTACGTTTTTTTCTGTGCCCTAACGCTTAAATTAAGATTTTAGACTTGCTCGCTTGCTTATTATTGCGCGATATTTTACTGTCATTTTGGACAAATGTGACATTGACAGTATTATAAAACAAGCCATACTTGGCTAGTCAGCGCACTTGCCCAAAAACTGGAGATTTTTTTGTTTTGTCCAGTTCCTTATTGTTAAATAAAGAAAGAAAATTGTTACGTTACAGAAAAAGGGTAATGTGTAGACCTCTGTGATGAAGGATTAAGGGTCGGCCTTACCTGGTGGCGAAAGTTGTACTTGGTAGTTTGCCGGCTGGTAAATATCGGCCTAATCCGGCTAACTCGTCGGGAAGGGTCGGCGTTCCAGCTAAGCTGAAAAAGTACTAGGGGAGAGCGCCCCAGGTCTCGACGTCGACACATCCTTGAGTCAGACTTGCCCAAGGTATGAGATAAGTCCAGCAAACCAAATAACGACAAAACCAATAACTCGTAACAATATTTATTTAAACAATTGGTTCTATAGTGCAAACGGTAACAATAAATGGGCAGGCAACTCGACAAACAAAAGCAATAATAAATATGCAAACAAATCAATAACCAACCTAACCTAAACACATTAAAACGCAATTGGGAATCGCATAAATATAATTAATCTCGCTAGCTGCAGGAATACCATCAATTAAAGTACAAAATGGGCACAACAGTTAGCACGCACCCTGTGAAGCAAAGTGCGGCAAGCCGGAGTAATGCAAGCGATTAGCTAACTACTATCCCGAATGTTAGCTCGAACTTAACTTTGACAATTTCGGGCGACACTCCTTGCAATTGTATGAACATACAGTGTCGAAGAGATATCTATGATAAACTCATTATTCTTGTTATGATTGTTCAAACTACAGCTTGAATATGCTCCTAACAAAATTAAAACAAAAATTGCAAAATTATTTTACGAATATTCAAAGTTTGGGCGTTAAGTTAGCGCGAGCGGTTCGCTAGTTACAACCTATTACCGCATTCTAGCATTTAACCTAGCGTTTTCCACTGCGCGATGACGTCTATGAAACTAACCTCGGCAGCTGAATTTGGAGGGCACTGGCCTAAACAGATATCTAGCGGCAGATCCCGTTGTTAAATACAGCTAGGCTGTAACCGAGGTAAGTTTAAACGTCCTATGAGGGCTTAATAGCATATCTGATTTTATATTACGTTACAACGGGCCCAATTCAAAAGCAACATTCAACACGTTTGACCCGGGCGTAGCGGAACGCTTTGCAGGCCAACGGTAAGTACATTTAAACGTAGCTTTCGATACCACGAAGGGCCTCTGAAATATCATGCTAAGAAATAATTAGCGTGGCTAACGCAGCTGCCACAGAACATAAACTAAAAGTACATAAGGCGCAAGACGAATTGAATTAAATTCCCTAATGCTACCTATTGGATTAATTTGCTAGCACAAGTACTGAATGAAATACCTTGCAATTAGTTCGCTAGCACATATACACACCCCAATTTTTAACCAATACGTGAGTTCCTCGCAGACTCCGCACCTGGAGCGTCAAAGGGCACGGTGAGCAGAAGACGCCGGCTTCCAGCAGCGAAGCGAGTAACAGAGGGGAGGGGGGGCTTGCCATGGAGCCAAGGGACAGCGAACAGACCGCAAGTAGGCGATGCAGGCACCAATTGCCCCAATACAAATAGAACCAATTCAGGTAATAACTCATTTACAGGATGCAATAAAAATGGCTGAAGGTGTAAAGTAGCCAAATCGTTCAGTCAGACGTGCGAAGAAGGAACGTCCCATCAAATCCGTCAGTGACGAAACGAATGCCGGTGATATAAGCACAAATTACCGGAACATTCCAACAGGGGTTACGAAGCTTCCCATATCCTTCCAACAATGAAGATGGCTATCAAAGCCGTGAGACTGGGACTCCAAAAGGAGCGATCAACTTACTTGCAAGACTAGCCAGGAAATGGCCGAAAAATTCCCCGAAAGCAGTCCAATTCAGCTTATCAATAGTTCCAAAAATGTGAAAGTGGGCCATTAGAAAAACTAAGGGATGCAGAGTGTGCTTTAAGCTGATAAAGACAGAGCTGTACTTTGTTCGAATTTAAGATTGATGCTAGTAGGGTTGCCTAACCAGTTAGGTAAAATTATTGTATTTTTACGAAATAAATGTGAATTGCCAAATCTGATTAATTATTTCAACTATTATATGTGGAGCGACAAAATGAGCGTAACACATTACACGCTATTTACTTTCTTTTACAATAAAGGAAGTATTGGATTCACCCCAAAAATTCGAAATTCAGTGTGTGTGTGTGTGTGTGAACAGTATATCTCAAAAACGAAAAGAGGTATATCATTGAAACTTCATATATAAGTTTTGTGTACTATGTAGATGAGACAGCAGGCGTTTGAAAAAAACTACATAACCGGAGGTAGGTGTATACTCTAGTGATTTTTCAGTTTTTTTCGATTTTTTTCAAAAACGGCTCTAACAATTTTTTCAAACTTTACAATTTTATTACATTTTTAATGTGTATTGATGTGAGGTAGGAGATTTTCCAGTTGAATACTTCTAAAATGGGTTTCTTCTGTTTTCTTTTCTATTTTTTTATTAACTATTTTAAATAGAATACCCGGTATATTATTACATTTTTGAATTCAGCTTAAAATTCTAGAGAAAATTTGTCTTTTGAACTAACGCTCTATTTTGTACCGTTTTTGTAGAATTTGTAATTTTTGAAAATTTTTGATAAATAAATGCTTAAAAATTAAAAATCCAATTTTTGGCTAATTATAAATTCACTGTAAAAGGAAGTTGTGTGAGTGTATCACACCAGATTTTTTCTTGTTTAATTAATTTTCCAGTCACTATATAATCGTAACGAATATCACTCGATCATCAAAAATAATCGATTACTTCTCACCACGTCGAAGTATTCCTTAAAAGATCACTCGTGATTTTTCGCAGAATACATCTCGTTGGTCGGGAAGTAAAATAATCGATTATTTTTATGCTCTTGTGATATTATTACTGACTATACCGTGGGTAAAGAAAATTAGTAAAATAATAATGTAAAAAGGAGATTCATAAATTTAATAATTTTGTGTTTACTTGTAAAATTTTGAATTTGATATTAATAATTGCTATTATACAAAGGTTTCTATAATAGTTCCTGAACTTGAAACGATAAAGAAGCCGACCTGTGATTAATTAATAAAATTAAGCAATGGTAGTAAGGAAAAATCGCAGATCAACCCCCCCTACAGTTTATACACCACGGCAGCTCTGAAAACTCTTTACTTACCGCGATGGCCGAGCTAACTCAATTTCGGCGGTCTTGAATCGTAGGTTCAAATCATCAGCTGTGTACCCTGGAATGTCTTCAAAAAAGGAAAGAAAATGGGCCCCAGAAATCAAAAGATTTCAAAGAATTCAAATGAACTACAAGTGACTAGCGTTTAATTAATAATTAATAAATGGTCTTGTAGAATCAATAATAAATAAACCGAATAATTAAAATGCAATTAAAGTCAAGACAAGGTGGTGTACATTAACTGAAGGTTGCGACACGCATAAAAATCAAAAACCCCTTTTGGGTTATTCTAGTAACTGTAACTTCAAATCAATCGTGGAATATGCATACCTCAGTCATTTGATAAAACCTTTCTGTTTAGGCTATTGAAATAAAAAAGGCGTGAATGCATCTTTTACAAAGGGTCAATACACATCAAAATTGTAGCTTTAAATATTGATCAAGATTAAATATAATAATATCCAGATAAATATAAAACAAAGGCATGAATTAAATTAAACTATATAATAAAGTAATGACAGTGATTGTAAATGCGAATCTTTTGGTTTCGGAATTCAAATTCCAAATATTAAATATAATTAACGGAAAATAATTATAAACAGCTGAGCCAAATCAATTCGAAGGCCGGGACAACCATCTGCTTTGAATATACTGATTACCGCCAAGGGCGGCACTAACCTTGAGTTCCTGGCACTTGCTAATCACTGACGGAAAAACTGGTGAGGAGTTGCTATACCAAACAGCCAGGAGTTCCCTTAATGGGCCCGTGATCGAAGCATAATCACTTCCCAAGTTGAAGCATTAAGACTGGACATTATCCGGTGGAGTCGAAAATTATAGCAGCACGGCGGCCTAGCGTCCCAGATCGAATTTTCCGGTTTTACAATATTAATTAAGAGCTAAGAAAAAATGTAATTACTATGGGAATAACAAAACAGAGAAGCGCCATCGTACCTGATCATAATCAGCCCTTAGAAACACAATTCTCATAAAAATTGGTTGAGCGTACGTAATTTGACTTAAACAATGAAATCTCAGCCGCGCCGGTGACGGCGGGCTCAAGCAAAGACAGCAAGTGCCTCGGCAAAAAAATCGTTTCCAAAGGAAAGCTCGCATTACAACGGCCTGTGATAACAGATAGCACGGGTCAAAAGTGCATCGCGGGAACGAAAGGACTCAATCCAGGTACAAAATAAGCTGCTTTGGAAAATTTAAGAATTCGAAATGCAAAGGATTTATAATTCAACTAAAAATATACAGGTTAGGCCTGAAATAAATTGGTAACTGGCGAAACAATTAAGCGGAGCCAAAAAATTGTTTCAAACTAATTGTTGCAATACATAGAAACTGAGGAAAATTGTGCATTCTTATTGGTTCCCAACCTCATGAATGGTACAGTAGTGGGAAAATTGCTTATCAAAAGTTTATATTGGGGCCATATTATAAAAAAAAACGCTTTCGCTCACTAAGTTTTTCAGATTCGCAAAAATATGTAGACTGAATTTTGTGCATTATATCCTTGATATAATTCTGCAGAAAAATATCAAGTTTAGGCGAATCAAACGCTTTAAACGGCACGTACAATTTCAAAATTAGATAAAAATGAAAATACACATTTGGATTTATAATTCAAAGAAGTTGCACATATAAGTTATCATATGTTTAGTTCCTGAAAAAAATAAGAATATAGCAGATAAGTCGATGTTGATCTACAATTTATTGACACACTTCGATTTATTGCAAATATTCGAACTATCGAACTGTGATTGCAGTAATATCCTTTAAATCCTAAAATTTTTAATAATTACTATTAATACCTTAAACCATTTATACTCGTAAGCCTGGCTTTTAACACACCACATGAGAACGTTTAGGTATTCTGTTCGCCACTGTTTTGACATACATTTCGTTAAAAATATGATTTAATGACTTAGCTACGTTTTGATTCTCTTGTACATTGTTGTGTTATATGGCTACTAGTTACAAAAATTTGGTATCTATCTCAAGAATATTTCCGAGGAAATTCTTTCCATTTCTTTTTCTGTCTTTCAATTTTAGTTCTACTGCCAATTTTTCCTTCAGTTCTTTATTTTCTTCTTTAATTTCCTAATTTCGTGTATGCACTTCTGTTGTTCTGTTTTGTCTCTGTAACTTCCTTAAGTATTTGACTTGATTTTTTCAAAAATTAAGCTATATTTTCTTTTAGATTCATTTCATTTTCTTATCTGTTATCTTTGCTTTTTCAGTTTTTATAAGTGAACTTATTTGTTATTCTCTCTTACTTTTGCCGACCTTTACTTTTCTTATTCATTGCTGCATATGACGAAATGACCATATAAAAAACCTAAATAGGAGGTGCTGCATTAAGCAAATGTGGATATTTATTAAACGAGGCGCAGCTTGAAAAATAAGCACGCTAACACGAGTTGTCTATAAGATTTTTTAAAATTTCATTAAACATTCAATCCAAGCCTATTTTGTATAGAATTTTATTTGCCTTCATTTTAGTCAAGTGCTTTGGACAGTTCTGGTACCTAACTAAGAAAACGTTTTTATTTATAGAAATCTGTAATTTGTTCACGTCAAAATAAAACTAAGAATGAATAAATGAATAAATAATTTGTTTTTGTACTAGTCTCAGAACGCACCGTTATTGGCCTATCTTTAGGTCGTGAAATTGATTTTCTCCACCACGGGAGAGGAAGTAAAATAAACAATTTTCACCGTGGTAACTGATAAATTGCTAAGTTACCAAATATGAATATTTTAATTTTGACGTTTTAAAGAGCTGTATTGTCAGGTTGACAGTTGAAATATTTTCTAAATTTGTTGAGAATTTAGGTATTAAGCCGTTTGGTAGTGCAAAAAATAGTATATACAACACGGTAGCGCATCGTCTTATAACCTTCGCGGTTTAGATACTTCGCGCTGAGCGCTCAGTATCTAATATGCGCTCAGTTTATAATACTGCGCTTCGCTACCTTAATGTATAATATACTATTATCTACAACTGTCGAATAATAAGTGCATTATATATCCAACTCTAAATATAAGCCGTTCACGATCTTTTTGGATCAGGTGAGGCTCCGACCATCTAGTAATTTTGTTGGCAGAACCTCTGTTGCAACTAAACTCACTCATAGAAATTGACACTTTTTGTGTTAGGTTAGGTTGTTTTCAGTTTAAGGTTATATTTTCTGAATAGGTACATTGTTGCCGGATATTCTCTAGTCTCCAGATCGATTCGCGTTCTTTTAAATTTGGCCTGTCCTTTTTAAATTGGAAGTAGCATCGTTTAATGTAAATTTTTTGTTGTAACAAAATTATTTTGGGCATTTTGACTTTTCCTTTGACGGAAATTAGAATTATTTTTACACATTTGATAAATCATTTATTTTCTTACGAATATTAAAATAATAAATCTGGCAATCTGGTGGCAAGAAAATGTCGAACAGACACTGACAGAAAAAAAATTGCATCCGCTACATCATCAAATCAGTTAGTCCAACATGAAAAGAAAAAATCATAGCCAACTCTGTCCCAAAAAAGTCGTGAACGGCTTATACAAAAAGCAGCTATATACATAGCTGTAGATAAAATATTGTATTTGACACGCATATAATGGCTGTATTACACTTGGATGATTACAACACTCGCCTTCGAAGCCCGTAAATATGAGACAGTTAAGAAAGAAGATATGGGAGACGCGAGAAGCGATGATCGGGTGGGCGTGCGATAGCAGAGTGTTAGGGTAGAGAAACCCGAGAAGAAATTATGTTTCATCCCGCCCCAGTTAGCACACCAGGCGTGGATCTAGGTCGAGTATCTGCGAGGCCTACGATAGAACAGGCCACCGCATTCAGTTTTAATGGCGTCGACCGGAGTCAGCTCGATCGACGCTCGACAGGGTGACAGCCTCAGCGCGATGTGTAACACAGTTCATCCGTGGGATTATAATAATAATGATTATGCTTACCTTATTATTGTTTAATAAGATTTTCGTGTAAACAAATAAAAATAAAGATAACACAAGCTTTGTTAGCATATGCATATATTATGTTTAATGTAATGAGAAACATAGGTCGGTAACGTAAGTCAATATTATTGAGAACAATAAAATAACATTAGAAAAATGCGCATATGTACATTTTTAACAATGGATGCATAAACAACATAAAAACTTAATCAACATATACGTAAACATTTGGAAAAAAATATAAATTAATAACAACTACAGTAGGTATAGGTTCTATATATCTAAATATGTACATTATTTTCTACAGGAACCCTTCAGTTTTTGTACTTTTCTGTTTTCGCTTTTAATTTTTTCATTTTCTCTAATCATGTTATTTTTTAATTTAGAATAATTATTTAGCAATATATTAGCAAAATAGTTGAGACATATTTGAACTAATTTAGTTTCGCTTAAACCACAGGACTCACAATTATCAACATTATTATGTTCAAGTTGAAGTTCATCAAGAGTCAACTTTACGAGTACTGATTTCTGACATTTGACATTCAAAAAATCAATATCGAATCTTTCGGAAATTAAAACTTGAAAAATTGAGTAAGCTTTCAAAACAATATTAACTAGGTACCCTGAAGGGTATTTTAATCCACCCCGATCTATAAATTCAAGGTATCGATATGTATCATGGGAATCTATTTCAACTAAAACCTTTCTGTTACAAGATAATTTACGTTGACAATGTATGCACTGAATTTTGGTATGTGATGTTTTTTGGACAATATATCCTCCAATATAGATTAATACTTTGATGTCATTATCCGAATAATTTATTAAACTTGTATCAATATCCTGAAAATGTGTAGCATCTTCGTCATCTCGATCAATAGGTAATTCTGCCTCACACAACGATAAGAAATCTTTAATTTGGAATTCTCCATGTTTCGAGAACTGCAATTTAAGTAAATCTAATATTTTGAGTTTTCTCTCCGATTCTAATATCTGACTAACAGTAATATTGTAATTTGAACCAGACATTCCACGATATCGTCCAAATCTCCCCTCTAAATCGTCTGACTGAAATTTACCTAATAACACTTATTCAAAGTTTAAAACATTTAAGAGATAGTGGCACAAATCTATCATGGCTTTTGTAGTATGCGTTAAAGCAAAATGGGTTTCTTTCGTCAGCTTACCGATACAGGTTGGAGAACAATCTATCTCATTCCAAGCGTCAACCCATTTTACAAAGGATTTAAGGAAGTTAACGTTCTCGTCATCCATTGTGTAAATAGCACTTCCATAATTATCCCTTTTCCTGTCCGCTGTGAACGTTCACTTGCAGTTTACGATTTTCCAAAAACTACTAACTATTTGCAAAAATATTACTGTTCCATATGACAGCTCACCAGAGTGAATTTCTAAAGCAGATATGATTTTTTCCTCAAATAATTTTAAACATAGATTTACGTTGTGTCGTTCTAAAGAAGACGGTAATAATGACTTTGAAGACAAACTTGGAGCCATTTTGACAAGTTTCTGTTGTTCTGATATATATAATTGTTTCAGGTCTCTTATACACAAGCATTGTGTACCGACTGATCAGCTTCACTATAAGGAAACTTCGGTATTCGGAATGTTTGAAAAATACAGTATCAAACAATATAAAAATGGTTTTATTGGAATCATAAGGATTTTTCAAATTTGGAACTAAAGTACCACCACACATATTTTCAAAACATTTACGGTTCACTCGATTGTTATCGGATATTATAGTTAAAATGTGATATCCAGTCTCTGTTAAAACTTTTACCACATTCAAAAGAAGTTTCAGGAGATAATCTGATGTAAGATTCTTCACAGGATATAATGCTACAACATCTTTATTTTGGGAAAAATATGACGATATCATGAAAGCTTGAATAGTAGAAGCAGCTAAATCAGAAATCTCATTAGAACAGACTCCTTCAATTTTGCCGCCTTTGTATGTAATATCCGACTTGACGTAAACCTCATCCAACATCAGTGTAACATATTTTTCCCTCGAATCAAGATATTTTAATTTTTCGCTTAAATACTTTCTGTGGCAATTTGTAATGCCTGTATTTTCTGATCCCGATTTTAATGAGAGTTTTTGAATGTGTTTTGGACGAGGTAAAGTTAATGAAGAATTACTTCTTAGCATCTTGTATCCTCCTGGAAAACTGAAAAATAATGCACTTGCCCAAATAAACATTTCTGGTGAGTATCTGGGGATTTTCGAAAATGCTAGAATAATCTGTTCAGAGAGAAAGTTCAGTTTCAGCCTAATATCAGTACTATTAATTAATATACTAAATCCCTTTTCAATATTACATTTCACAGCTTCTATATTGGCAGTGTCGGAAGCATTATTTTCTGAAACCGTACATATGTAGTCATACAATTTTAGAAATTGGGACCAATTTTTCAGAAAACATGTATTATCTAGTATTCTCCGTATAGATCGATCACAGCTGGTTACATCACAATTTCTAACAACCACTTTTACAATTAAGTCTGAGTTAATAACTAAGGAACACATAATCTTTGGCATGTCATTAATCGTACTTATACTACAAAAAGACACCTTAGTAGCATTTTCTAAACATACAAAATCAGAGTACTTCTTTAATTTATATTTAAAATTTACCCTAAATTCGTCGAAAGTTGGCACTGCATCGGCTATTTCCAGTTCTCTTTGTTTCTTTAATTCTCTTTCACGGCCTTCATTTGACCTTTCCTCTGGCGTCTTTCTCTTTGGTGCTATAAGTTTAGATAAATACTTCGGCTTATTATTGAAAATAGTGGGAACGGCATCTTCAGAAAGTTTTGGAGACTTCTTAGCCAATGTTAACGTCGACCCATCGTCTCTTTTGATACTGTCTTCAGTTATTATAAATCTTTTGTCAAAATGATCTATGCAGATCACAGAATTATTTGTAGGCGAAAAGGTTTCTCGGTGTATATTTCTGACCCACGTGTCAGACAATTCTTTATTCGGCGGAAATCTAAATAATGAGACGTAAGTATCTTTACTGTAGTTGCCTTTGCAGCCGGGCACACAACATCGTCGGGGCATTTTGTGTTATTATCATATTATCTGAAGAACATGAATGGGGTTAATAATAATTAACAAAAGGAATTTGCTTAAATACTTACTTGTGCAGCCTACTTAAACTGCAAGAACTGTAACTAACACCGCCTTCACTAATCACTAAACACATGCATGCACAGCGGGGTTGTTCGAGCAATGACTATGGCTGGACTCGAATGACTCCGCTCGTGACGTCACAACAGTAGCGGAGCAGAATGCGGTGGCCTGTTCTATCGTAGGCCTCGGTATCTGCCTCACAATGTGGGATAGGTGGAGCAGTGCTGTGATATTGCACCACGGCAGTATACGAAGCAACAATTTGATTTTCAGAAAATTGTTTCTTTCAGGTTTTACTTTTCAGCACATGTTTTTTTCACGGATTTCCATCCCTTCCTATCGGCCTCAGGCAAGGCGGAGAGAAGTGAAGGACAACTGGAAGTTTAAGTAGGTTAAGTAGTTGCAAGATACCGGGTGGCCAAAATAAAAGAGGTCCCGTGTCATGTACCATACTGAAAGTGATATTGAGCGCTCGTGCGGCGTCACGTGATGTCCAGCGGCCAATTTGTGTTAATTGTGTATTGCTCAGTGTTGCGTTGTCACTTGTTAATAACGGTTGTAAATAGAGTTCCGCAGATTTTAAATAAAAATATAATATTAATTTACCTTTCTGTATTCACACGGGACCTCTTTTATCTTGGCCACTCTGTAGAATTAGGCCTTACATAGTTTGTACGTACATGTATAAGTTAAAATACGTTCTAACAGGTTAAGCAGGAATTAGATCAAAGAACAGCTTCAACAACGGAGGCTCTCACATTTTATAGGGAGTTTCAGGGGGTAAATTCAAAGGTACCCCTTACAATCGAAAGCTTCTCAGTCAATTTGGGATCTCACTCTCCCTCCAATCCTTTTACTCTTATGGACTAGGACTAGAGGATATTGTATTTTAGTATAATTAAGAAAGATAGTAAATTTTCTTAGAAATGGATGGCAGGACAGGGGTATGTGGTAGGATCATGCCCCCTTCTTTAAAGAAGTCAAACTGTGACTTGAAAAAACTATGACCTTTTTTTACAACTGTTTTATTGACATTGTTGCAAGTTTAATTCCGAAATGTCGAAAATTTTACGGACGAAACAAAATGTAACTGACAACAGTACAAGCTTTTAAAAATCATAACCACAAATTAAAACTAACATAATCCAATTTTGTCATGTGTAGTTATTGCTTACTAACAAAAATGTTACCCTAATATAGCCTACTGGGAGGAGAAACATTGTGAATTAATTATTATGTGGGTTCATTATTTTGCGTAGTTGTAGATCTAGCGATGATGAAACTTAGAAATGTATACCATTGTCAATTAGCCTAGGTAGTAAGTGAGCGCTCGATTCTATAATTTTCATCTGAAAATTGACACGAGGGTATTGTAGCAAAAACGTAAATCTGTATCAGCTTTTGGGTAAAATCGACAACAGGAAGTAGCACTTTATATGAACAGGTAACCGTATTTGTTCATATAAACTAAGACATTAAATACACTAACAAAATAAATACGTGCTACCGTGGTAACTAGTACAACAACAGGTAACATATTTATTTGAAATTATTTATTCAATTCAAAACTTATTTATATACCAAGATGTAGGTATTGGAAAAAAAACATATGCACATATGAATAGAGAGAGTTTATCCATTCGGGGAAATTATCTCACTCGGCTTTGCCTTGTTAGTTAAAGTTTTCCCCTTATGGATAAAATTCCTCTTTATTCACTTGTAGCAAACATAACTATTTATTTATTTTTTAGGCAGCTGTCTTGAAAATCGTGCATTAATGTTAAATTTTTAGGCAGGTATTTTTTTACAGAACGATTTCGGAAAAATGTTCTTTACCTATTGTTGGATCGCTTATACTTCTTGAAGGATCATAGGCTTCATTTCATACTAGCTGAAACCCGCGGCATATGCCGCATTTAAAATGTAGGACGAATTTAATAACTTTTGTTGCACTAAAGAAAGCTTTAAAAGCACGCTAGAGATTGGCAGTAAGGAAAAGTTCCAAAAAATATATTTTCAAATGGAAAGTCTCTGGAAAGAAAACGCTCGCCTCTAGAAGGAAGGGGTCCTAATTAATACGACGTTTTTGGAAAGCAGTGAAAAAAAAATCCGGAAAGAATTAATGCTCTTATGAGATTGTATGTGAGAATTATTTGCGCCAGCGAAATAATTTTCAGCTGCCTGCAATCTGTTTCTTTTCATATGTAAGCCGTTGAGGCGTTGAGCGTCATAAAAATATAAATGCGGTAACTCAAGTCTCCAGTTACGCCGTTACTGATATTGTTAAATAACTCGATTAATTATTATTTCTTTGTCATTTTAAACACAAAAAGCCGAGTAGCGCAGATGGGTAAGCCCTTGCCTTGCATTATGCAAGTCCTCGGTACGAATCCCGCGAGGGCCGGAATTTTCCGTAACCTTGCGATTTGAACCGGGCTCGGTGAGACCATTCACAGTTGGGCACCAAATGAGCCCGGGTGTAGTCGCGCGTCCTAAAATTCCATTAGTGGTCGCGCCCCGGTCGGTTCAACCGCAGTTAGTTTTTTTAACAGAATGTGTGTAAATTAATAAAATCTTTTTCATAACACCTACTTGTTATTTGTTAATAACAGAACTGTCAACCTGACTGAAAAGTTTCTCATAACAGCCATGGTCATGGTTCGCATACAGCCATGGCCATGGCTCGCATACAGCCATGGCCATGGCTCGCATAAATTCATTAGCATCGGCCTGACGGCATCGGCCACAAATTTATCCTCGTTTGTTAGATGCCTACTAACGGCCTTATATCGTTAATAACTATAGCATTTCTCTTGCACTTTATTAGGAAAGAATAATTAACGATTTTACAGCGCAGCATTAATTTATAATACCAGATGAATGGAGAAATCAACCGCATTAACAAAAAAATGGTTTTAAAATTTTTTTAAATGTGCTGAAATGTCACTAAAAATAGCAAAACTGCATTTTAGGAGAATTTTTAAAAGTTCAAGTCGCAACGGAGCTGCATTAGAAAGCTACAGCAATTTTTAAAATGTGCGGTTGAATCGACCATAGTGCGACCACTCCCGGGTTAACTGTGCTCTACTCAGAACCACAGACCTAAGAGATAGAGTAACAAAGTCAACATAACACACACAGACACCTCACACACTGGGTGCTGTGCAAGCATAAAAAGGCGCGCTCCAACTTTGTATCCCGAATCCAGGGCAAGTTGAGCATTGTACCGCCAGATGCAAGCACATAAAGCACCAGCCTCTACACTGCAAGGTAAAACGAGGTTATCGATTATACATCCATACATAATACATTTTAAACTGGCATTATTATTATTATCTCTATAATAGCAACCATAAGTAACTGTTTATAATGTTTATATGCTAGCGAGTTAATTTTCTTCTTAAATCGCTAGTGAATTAATAGTAGATTGTTCTACAAGTTAAGAAAAGTGAGAGTTTCCAGCGAATGTAAAAGTTTTACGTGAGCATGGCATTTTCCAATGTGTTGAACATGCAATTTTTCCGAGTAGCTGACAAAAATATCTTTTTAAATAATTTTGGTCAAAGTATGGAAGCACAATGTTTACTGTACTGTATAAATATAATAACCATTATACATTATAGAATAGACCTTACTTGAAAATGGATGAATCTGTTATTAATTCATTTAGTTTCAATTTAAACTGCAGTGTTCTATAGTATTCGGTTACTTATTTCAAGTTTTTGTTAAAATATTGTTTTTAAATTAAAAAGTTCCTTCATATTTTTATTTCGTAGCCTCTTTTACCTTTAGGTGTCGGGGACCATTCATCTTTCATCTCTTTTTATTTACTATGTAGTTGTATATTTATTTTAAGACGGTTTATTTAAGCTTCTCAAGGATTACGGAGGCGGTTGCCCTTAATAAAGGGATCCGACACAAAATTCCTTCCCCGCATAACCGTTATTTGCAATTTTTGACATGCGGTTTTACTTGCAGCATCAGGTCTTCGATCTCTTCCTTGAATTCTGGTATTCTAGCCGTCATTACTTGCAGAATTTATTGTCCAGTCCAATTGTCCTGCCAAAACATACATTTACGATACGCATTTGTCCAGCAAGGTACTGGCCTACGGGGAAATTTTAGAACCGTCTACAGTTTTCTTGATAAAACGGAACTGAAAACTTAGTAGTTGCTAGTTAACATTGTCATTCAACAGTCACCCGTGGCCTTTGTAATTATTCATTTTGCGTGTTCTTAGTGGTGTGTGAATCAACATGGTAAGTAAAATGTCTATTTTATTACCTACTTTAAAAATAAACCTGATTGGCTTAAACGAAGGGTTCATCAAACAAAACCTTAATTCACTTGGTGTATAATATTTATTAAAAATACTCTTTATTTGTTTATAAAATCCCGATAGATTTTGTTGTGAGTGTGGAGTAAGGATTCATAGTCAGAGAATTCTTCAGTTGCGTGAGTATTAATTTGTTATTTACCTCTTGTCTGTAAGCGTATTTTGGACAAAGTTACGGAACCTTTATGTTTGAAAGTAAACTTGATTAGTTAAATTACAAATTTTCAAAAGCTTTGGCTCGTCAAAGAGAGAGCCAAAAAAAAAGAAGCAAGCGGTAAGATTAAATAATTAGTGTAAATTAATTTGATTAAATAGTACTTGGTTATAATAAATCCTTTTTTACTAAGTAAATTTATTGCTTATATGGTATACTATACAGGCTGTTCAAAGTTAATTGTCCATTATTGCTAACTTTGTTATCAATATTTCGATTAAATTAGCAAATCTGTAGTATACCTCACGTATAGTCTGTTCAGTAAACATAAAAACACAAAGTGGACTTTGATTTCCAAAAGTTCATGAGTGTACTTCCAAAATGCATCGTTGTCTCGGAATGTACTTACAAAAACTTACTAAAACAAATAGGTTAAGGGTATGACATTTATCTAGCATCTAGCAAAACAAATTAAACTGTTTTTTGTGTTTACTGAATGCCCTATAGATCACGATGGCGAAAACAGGAAAACAATTGATTATCAGATTTTCAAATTATTCACAAAAATTAAAAATTGCTTATTGTAAATACACCTATGGAATAATTTATTCCATTTCAAAAAATGCTAATTTTGGGAATAACTCGAAAGTCTGATGCTCAATTGTTTTCTGTTTTTGTCATCGTAATCTACGTGAACAGTACTACAAATGCTAATATAATCGAAATCGTAGCTTTAACTTTGAGTACCCTGTATTTAGGGTTGTGTGAACCAAACGTTTCTAGTAAAGTTCAAACATTCAACCAAACTCGTATTAAAATTTTTTAGTTTTCAAAAATACATACATGATTTTTTTGACCCCTAAATTAAATTCACAAAAGAAATAAGGTCTTTTCATTTCATTATTATACAAGAACAACAAATATAATCCTGAGAAAAAAACTAAAATGAAAGTCTCTTATTAAATATGAAAACATAAAGATCGGTGATTTTGACTAATATTTTATATTCAACAGACAATGCGCACGCCTTTTTGAAAGTTTTATAGTTAATTTGGAGCGAAATTTAAATACAGTTAAAAAAAGTTAGTGCTTTTAGCGAATTATGTAACTATAATTAAAAGCATTAATTATTTATGTCATCTGTTAAGGTATCACATGTGGCCAGTAGACCTCACACTGTTCCTCCACAAAAGAAACTGAAAATAGAGGACTTGCTGCTTTGTACATTGCTTGTACATAAAACACTAAACGACTCGGAACTGATTTGAGGAGCGAGAATAGTGAATCAGAATAAAACAAATGCATATGAAAAATTTTAAATGATGCATAAGCATACCAGTGCTCAAACCATTTCTGAGTACTCTGTCAAAAGTAAAACATTGTAAATTCATACTTTTAATTTAACTTACTTATTACAGACCATTGATGACGATAAGTTTGAGGTGAGTTTTAACAACAAGAGTCAACAGATTACTGTAAAACCTTTAAAGTGAATTTGATCATTAATAATATAAGCACACACTAATGTGTCAAGGTTTATTTTGTAGGATGTGGGCGTCATCGAGATGCTTAACACTTCTGAAGTGGAAGCAACTGAAGCTGAAGCTAATGCGACAGTAGGC